>JAPDOI010000056.1:1565000-1902500 GCA_029168955.1 Aplectana chamaeleonis | reverse complement strand
TTATGTCAACCACTGCACACTCCAGCTGGGGTCCTGCACAGAATTTCTATGACGTCCTGCACACACTTCCTCTGGGGTCCCTGCACATTTTCTACGATGTCCTGCACACTCCCGCTGAGGTCCTGCACAATTTCTATGACATCCTGCACACTTCCTTTTGGGGGTCCTGTGCACTTTCAATGACGTCCCTGCACACTCCCGCTGAGGACACCATTTCTATGATGTCCTGCGCACTTCCACAGGGTCCTGCACTTTCTATGACGTCCTGAACACTTCTCTGGGGTCCTGCACATTTTTCTGATGTCCTGCACACTCCCTTTGGTCTGCACAATTTCTATGACGTCCTGCACTTCCTTTACGGGGTCCTGTACACTCGTGACGTCCTGCTCACTCCCGCTGGAGACCTGCACATTTTCTATGATGTCCTGCACACTTCCACCAGGGTCCTGCACACTTTCCTGTGACGTCGTGCATACTCCCACCTAGGGGTCCTGCACACTTTCTGCGATGTCCTGCACACTCCCACTGGGGTCACTGCTGCAATTTCTATGACGTCCTGCACACTTCCTTTTGGGGTCCTGCTACACTTTCAATGACGTCCGCCACACTCCCGCTGGGGACCTGCACATTTTCTATGATGTCCTGCGCACTTCCATAGGGGTCCTGCACACTTTCTATGACGTCCTGAACACTTCCTCTGGGGTCACCGCACATTTGCTACGATGTCCTGCACCTCCCGCTGGGGTCCTGCACAAATTTCTATGACGTCCTTTGCACACTTCCTTTTGGAGGTCCTGTACACTTTCAATGACGTCCTGCACACTCCCGCTATGGAGACCTGCACATTTTCTATATGATGTCCTGCACACACTTCCACCAGGGTCCTGCACACTTTCTATGACGTCGTGCATACTGCCCACTGGGGTCCTGCACACTTTCTACGACGTCCTGCACACTTCCGCTGGGGTCCTGCACTTTCCTTGACGCCCTGCACACTCCCACTGGGGTCCTCCACACTTTCTACTGACGTCCTGCACACTTCCGCTTTGGGGTCCCTGCACATTCCCTACTTAGGGCCTGCACAATTTCTCATGACGTCCTGCACACTTCCTTTTGGGGTCCTGTACACTTTCAATGACGTCCTGCACACTCCCCGCTGGAGACCTGCACATTTTCTATGATGTCTGCACACTTCCACCGAGGGTCCTGCACACTTTCCTATGTGACGTCGTGCATACTCCCACTGAGGGTCCTGCACACTTTCTACGAACGTCCTGCACACTTCACGCTGGGGTCCTGCACTTTCCTTGACGCCCTGCACTCCCACTGGGGTCCTCCACACACTTTCTATGACGTCCTGCACACTTCCGCTGAGGGTCCTGCACATTCCTACTTAGGGCCTGCGCACTTTCTATGACATCCCCTGCACACTCGATTAGGGTCCCTGCACCCACTTTCTATGACTTCTTGCACACCCTCACTGGGGTCCTGCACTCCCTTTTATGACGCCCTGCCATTTTTGCATCAGCTAGACGACTCGCAGAAGTTATCATGACCCACACGGCCAAAGTGCGCTCCACGGACAAACTCAGTTGCCCCGAGGCACGTAAGAGGTGACTCAGGCTGATTTTTTGGTAATCGATAAATGTCGCACCCACCTAAATGTTGGTACACCATTTCATTACAAGTTTTGATCGGCCATTCCTAAGATATGCGGGACACATGCACCACACATACACACACACACACACACACATCGGGACATAACTGCTTTAAGTATAAGGATTAGGTTGCTTCAATGGATTTTGTAGTTCAGGTAAACCCTCTTCTGTTTACAACATTTATTTCTGAAAAGATTGATCATTGATCAAGGAACAAGTCCACAAAGTTTCAATTTTGCCCAAACTTTTTTTCCAGCGTCATATATCAAAATAAGTCCCCTAAAGTGTTTCTCCTCCGAATTAAGGACGGTTTTTCTGTAACATATGTGGGGAAGAAGGGTAAGGGTATTCTTTGATATTCTAGCTTAATTGTCAGCGAAACCTCAGAATTTCTATACTTTCTAACACTGATGTGCACCGTTCTCCCGTTTTTATCACGTTACCTCTGCGATACTAAGAAAAGAGGTATAAAAACAAGAGACACTGACACTTAAAACTCAAAACAAGTAAGGTGAACACATAGAAAGTACCATTACTACCAGTCATTAATGCAGTAATGATTCCACAGTATATTCGAACCATCAACTTCAATTGCTTCGTAATCCAACGCCTAACCGACTGGAGTCACGGGTGTGCTGCTAGGCTCACCTCTGCTATCACATTACGGGGATCGGTGGTTTGGATGCAACGAGGCATTGTTCAGGGATCAACCTAACAAGTCACCAACTCGAGAACCTACCTAGATTTCATCTTCAAAGCTTTTAAGGGAACCTTTTTCAGATGATTTCAAAGGCCACTGTATATAGCCTTCACATTTGTGCTACATGTCTTCCCAATCCAATGTTCTGGTTTCTTTCCTTTTTGATCGTTTTGATCAACCCGTGAGGATCGAGTGAAATTTTAAAATCTCAAATTGTTTTCTTTTTAACTCCTCTACAACCCTCAAAAGACCGTTTTTCAAAAACTCCATTTTATGTTCGAAGTGGTCCCCTTGTTAGGAACTTTGCTCGCAGCTACCCACAGTTTCTTCTAAGGCTAGTCGGCGCGAACCTGCGACGCAAGGTCCCGCTGTATCGATCAGAGGTGGCCACATTTGCTCCCTACGAGTGGAATCATTTGCGGACCTAAGGTAGACAGCACGATGAACTTACTCGCAACGCCGTAATAATCAAGCTTGAGACCAACCGGCAAAACATGTCGGGATTATACTTTCACCTCCCCGCGCACATCAGGCATATCGATGTCTATCAATATTGACACTAACAAGGGACGACTTCCCCGGGAGGCGCGTCCTGAAAAAAGGGTTCTGAGAGTTGGGTGGGGGATGGATAGAGGTAACAATAATCTATGTTCGGTTTTTCCTACGGGACTTCCGAAATTTTAGAAAAAAAAAAGAAAAACCATTTGAAACTACCTGTAATTTTCTTCTCGGAAGAGCTGAAGTGAGTTCATATGCTCGGCACATTGCTAGTTTCAAATAAACATTGCCCTATACAAGGTTTGACAGTTTGGATTCTAGCCCATTCGTTGAGATAAGTCGTTTCCAAGCTTACTGTGAGATTCTATTCCTCGTATCACTAGATTGAAGGTTGCCCTAGCCACCATGCCGGGATGGTTAGAGACGGGATAAACGATGGGGAATGCTTAACTACGAAGGGATGCTGGGTTACGGGTTCGATTCCCGCAATGCCATCTTCAGATAAAATCGGTTTGCATTTATTTGATCCCGTTTACCCACGAGGTTTCCCATTCACATTTTAACTTGCTTTTTCCAATCTTACTGGATTCACATCTTCTATCGCGTGAATCCCAGCAGTATATGAGCATTTCCTCACCTTATTCAAAATTTATTCTTCTCACCTTCTTGTGCTAGCATTTTGGGTTAATTGGAGAAATATTGCGATGTGAACATCTTGTAACTTTGTATTCCTTTTTCTCGAGTAGAAGAAACACACCTTTCTTGGAACACATCGAAGTCGTTTTGCGAATCATCGTAAGAAAAAGACATTGCCATTGTAAGAAGCTAAAAGCGATGAGCCCCTTTCTTTAAAAACTATTATCATGGCCGCAGTTTTTCATTTTTTCAAAAGGTGAAAATCGGTTTGCCCATAATACATCTGGCTAGCCCTTCATCCGGAAACTACTAAACTTGGCTCGATCACGCAGATTTTTTTCAGGATTATCTGAAGTTCGAGGGGGTGAGTGAGTGAGTATATGGGCGAAAAATTCCTCCCATATTTATGTCAGAAGAAATAAAGCAGATTGAGGTAGATAGGTGTTAGACAGGGTTGAGCATGGTTGCGACTCGGCACAACGATGGGTCGTAAAATGATTGGAAAAATTTTTTGAAAAAAGAGAAAAAAAATTAGGGGAGGATCAAGTCCAGATTTGACCGAATTTTACCACAAATTCAACTTTTTTACAACTTTTTCTTTCCTCAAAAAGCTTAAGGAACTCTCTTTTCATCTCAAGAGGGGGATCCGTAAGAATTCTGGAAATTCTTCAAAAAGAATTGGTTAATGGGAAGGGGTCGTAGCTATGCTGCAAAAATCAGCGCAACGGGCCTGCTCAACCCTGGTGTTAGATATAGTAGCCAGCCAATTTTCGCTTCTGGAAAACCGAAAGCACAGCCATGGTGGACGGTTGAAGAGAATGCGGCCGCCATTTTTCATGTTTTTGCAATTTTTTTCGCTCTACCGGATGGTCCATAGGTAAAACCCAACATACAATAATGTTACTCTATCACTCCCTCACAACCTTCAGAAGAGCTTTTTAATGACGTCTCCTACCGCGGGGAGTTCCGTCCCTTGTAAGTCGCAAGTATCTCAGTCAACGGGAAGTATGATCCCGGCCAAGGGCGCCCTAGCTAGCAAAACAAGCGTCAGTTGCTGCTTGTGCTGCTAGCCAATATACATTCTCCTAAAGAGTAAAACTGGTCTTTTTTGGAACCGATTCTAGAGGCTTAGTTCGAGTAACTCTTGAAGGATGAATCTTTCGCTGCCAAAGCACACACCACCAGGGATGTTTCCTTCTTCTCTTCTTTGCGGCTGCCAGAGGGGTTTTTCGTCATAGGTTCGAGAAACGGGCGACCGAAGTTGGATTCAACCACGAATTCTATTTAATAAAACGTCAGGTGTGAAGTAGGCCTGTTCGGGCAAATCAAGCAGGAGTGCTGTAGTGTGGCCACGGTCACCGCACAATCCGGGCACTCGTCGGGCTTACTGCTGTCCGATCCTATGCAAGTATGACATCAGCATAGGGGAATGCCCGTAATGGCGCAACGGGAGAGCAAAGGGGAACATCTAGCCCGCCTACCAGGAGTTCCATCTCTCGGTTTTGCAGACTTCGTGTGGTGCGATCCCCATTAAAGGGGTTGACCAGCCACCTTACTCAGAAAGTGGATCCCTAACGAATCAGGGATGTTTCCTCGTTGTTGTACGGCGGAGTAGCCTTTCCATTTCCACTTTCTGTCACATAGTCCAGGCAGAAAAGCTTGATTATAAGCGTTACGTAATTGTAACCTACTTGCGTCAAACATTTCGTTTCCTGATACGGGGTCTCTGTTACACCCGCCCCTCAATCTGGAACGCTCTTACACCGTGACAACTAACAATAAAAAGCGCATCTATCTCAGGGAAAACATTATGCAGGGAATAATGGCAAAGAAACGGACCTTCAAGGCTTTTGCATCCCTCTGGTTGTCCAAAAGATGGCGCACCCAGCTTAACCGCTTCTGGTGTAAGTGTGTAAGTGCAGCTCTGGAGAAAAAAAATTAATTGCTGACAATAGATAAATATATAGATATAACATCAGAGAACTTCTTGATAACCCACCGAGTAGATTTTATACTAGCGACTCTCTTTCACGACTTCCGGGCAGGTAGCTCCGCCCAACTTTGACATCACTACGCCTTATCTTAAACAGCAACAAAGAAGTGCGTAATGTCTCCCTTCCGAATTAAGCAGAAATTGTGAAGTTAGCATTCACGACAGTAATCGTTATCAAATTTTAGGTCAAAATGCAAATTCGCAAAGGGAAATCGACATTAGCGCCTGGTTGGGATGACTTTTCCACACAATTCTTTTCACTCGAATAACTCAAGCTTCTAACAGGCTCTCGCCAAACACTCGGCGAAATAGATACGCCGACGGGCCCTTCTAGCGCTCTTCGCTCATCCTGTTTCCTTAACGGCCAGAGAGTTTTCGAGAGGCGACGCTACGTTATAATTAGCCAACGGGCCGATCAAGCAACGTCGATGTTGTCGCTAGAGTGTTTATAGTGAAAGTGGCGCACGATACGTCGGATTTGACGCGCAAATGCGCCAGTCGCTTCGCGTCAATTCGCCCATCAAGCGTTGAGCATTTCAATGCACGACGCGTTGGTCGTCGCGCGAAGGCAAAGCTCGTAGCTGGCTTCCTTCAAGGTTTTTTCACTGACATATCCAAAATCTCTACAATGAAAACAATAAAATGAGCATAATAAGGACCGCTTGCACTCCAACAAACACAGAAAGAACTGTTGCTAGCTCTTTGTTGCGAAAAGAAAATTGTTGTAGCTTTGTTTATAAGCGAAATTGCGTACGTAGGCGATTGCGCGTAATCGTCCAGCGTTCACCTTGAATTCCTACGCTGACGCGATTTTTTCGCGCCGCACCGACATCGTATACCATCACCTCGCCTCGCTTGAAAACTGCTTGAGAACGCCTCCTCGAATTGCGACGCGGGAATGGCGTCGCGTAGGAACTCCAGGTGGGTGTGTACGTACTCTATTTCGCGTAAGCAAGCAAGAATAGTTTTTACTCAAGACCTACCTTTCAGAGGGCTACTCGCTGCTCGCCGCGATGACATGTTTTGAATACAGATCGACGTGCGGCGCTTGATCTCGATCGATGTTGTGCTTACCATGCCATCATCGCGTCGCTCGGCGGTCGAACTCAGAAAGAGGCCTAAAGCTAGCAACAGCTCTTTCGTGTTTGTTTGAGTGCGAGTGGTTCCTAAATATGGTCATTTTTATTATTTTTCATTGTAGGAGGATTTTGATATGTTACTGAAAAAATCCTGAAAAAAAACAGCAACGAGCTTGCTTTCGCGCAATGACCACCATCGCGTCGCAAGTTGCAATCATCAAGCGAAGCGTTCATCATTTGCGCGTCAAATCCGATGGTATCCGCGCCACTTCACTGTGACACCCAGCGAAAACAGCTTGATCGATAAGTGAACGGCTAATTATGACGTTGCGTCGAGAATGAAACTATGAGACGCCGCCTCAGACATATAAAGCACACTTTTAAAGCTGAATTGCCGGCTGTTTCATCAACGGGGTACTTACAGTATGCATCCTACCGGGGGAACAATTCCTGTCATGACCATCATCTTTAAAATTGGCAAAAAGATTGATTTCTGATATCACTTGGATTGAAAACATCAAAGAGCACACCAACAATGTAAATAAACCAATTCTTTTATAGACTCTCAACAAGCAATAAATATTAAACAAATATCCGGCTTTATCATGTTTGCCGTTTCAAATGGAATATCATCCAAGAAACTGACTCAAGTGAAGAGAAAGATAATGGGTGAACGGGAAATATTTCAGTGGTAATGGGCATTGAGTGAGAATATACCAAAAAAGGCACACATTGGAACCGTAAG
Organism: Aplectana chamaeleonis; assembly: GCA_029168955.1. NCBI lineage: Eukaryota > Metazoa > Nematoda > Chromadorea > Rhabditida > Cosmocercidae > Aplectana > Aplectana chamaeleonis. The sequence continues at coordinate 1,895,188 of JAPDOI010000056.1, read as the reverse complement.
GGATAGAATGAAACAACAACACTCAATAGAGTATCAATTACAGATACCAAAAAGTACCGCCTGTGGGACTGTGCTAATATTGCCATAATCGTTTATATCAGAACAGCACACATATCGGCCGGGCCAAGATTCCACGATGGTTGCCAGATAATACTGGAAAGGAAAACGGAAGTATGACACAAATACATACACAGGTAATATAGGCCCCGATAGCTTATTGCATCACAAACTGTTTTGAGTTGACAACCAAAAAAGAGAGGCGCTTTGTTGCCGTGAAACAGATGCCCATCGCTCCGAACGATCTGCTGACTGCCCCCGTAATCTTTGCCTGTGGCTCAGGATTTTAACATGGACAAAAGTTACGTGTGAATTAAGGACTCATAACATGTTACTTGCCTTATCTTTACAACTTTAAAGGCATCGTACGCGCAGAAAACCGTATATTATTTTTTTTTCATGCGTTTTTGTGTAGAGTTGGCCTCTCTAGTGAACGAAAATGTCGAAGGGCTCAAGTAGAAAAAACCTTCATTTGTGAAAGAAAACTCGGTCAGGAACACATTTCAAATATGGATTTGAATTCTCGCGCCAAAATCGCTTAAAAAAGTTTTTCTTCTGCATTTTTGAAGCCCTCGTAACTGTCGTTTTCGAAGTCTTTCTGCACGAAAGGGAGTTTGTTGCCGTGAAGATGTTTTTCGGCATGTTGTTTGACGGTCGCATCCATTTCTATGAAAAAAAGTGCTGCTAGATGACTGATGCCGAACGATGCCTTTACGGTTTCGATGTTACAGCTTGACATTCAACGTAGTATGTGTTGCACGGTGTGAGCTGACGCGCTACATAATGACATAATCCCAGGGCGGTGTGGAACCATTCCGTTCCCATATTTCCACGCTGTTTTTGAGCTGTTCCTGTTCCGCTTCCGACTTTTGAACCCGGCAACGGAAGAAAAAGGCAAGGGTGCTTGAAAGCATCATGCTGGTCTGAAAATCGCACTTTCGAACGCTCGTGTTCAACAGAATATTTGAGCCTAGCTGAGATCCTCGACAATGTTCAGGGTTCCATAATTGCGCTCCCCCAGAACGATGACACAAAATAGGCGTCGCGAAAATCTGACCGCTTTTTGGTGGAATTTTTGAACAGTTTTTTGAGAAGCAATGACTTATGTGAGGCTTTCCGCTGAAGTTCTCTTGTTCTTTTGCCTACCTCCATAACAGCGTATAAGAATCGAGACATGTTTTTTTACACTTACAGCCTATCCACCAAAAATGAGTCTGGGCGGAGACAGGTTAAGGTGGCCACGGGCAGCGACGCTGCGCATTGAAGGCAGATCACAAACGAACTTTCCTTTTCTCGCCGAGGAGTCTTGTCGTAATTTTTGAATGTAATCGTGAGGTATTCTCTCGCATAGGCAATTCGGGTTCGTCGGTGGGAATCTGAAGATTGACTTCTGATCACCTTGAACACGCAACGCAGCCGCACGCTCTCACCAACACCTGATACAGCCTGGATTCCTTTCTAGTAACAAGCTGTACACTGTTCCATAAGGGGCGGCTACATATACTAAGTAATTTTCGAAGCAGCTTTTCGGATTTTCCAGGAACGAGGATTCGAAATCGTGAAGCGCCTCATAGTGATTTTATATAGTTTGAATAATTATTTGTTTATTGACTGAAGCCATAGGTTATCGACTTAGAGCTGCAAGTAATGAGAGTAGCGAGGAAACGTGAGAATGAGACAACACATAGCTTTTGGTCCCCTCCGTTTCCGGTGCTTTTTGGGCCATTTTTCTCCCGTATCCGAAAATCTTGAAAATTTTTCCGCACAGCCCTGGCTTGGATTAGGGTCGAGAGCCCTGCCGGCCCCAGAGTAAAGCGCTATATTTCGAATAAGTAGGTAGATGTGAGGAAACGGCAAAATCGAGGATTCCCTGAGAACTAGACCCACACATTTTAGGTTTCGTGGTATCAATGATTTTGTCGTTCCCTCACACCGACCGAAATTTTATTGAAAAAGTCCTTTCTTGTGCCCGTAAAAGTACATCAGCCTATTACCACCCACCTAAACCATACTCAATCGCTGTTTTACGGGTAGATCCTCGTTTACAAAGTAAGTTGTAAAAATTTTAGTAGGGTCAAATATAATTATTTTTAATACAGGAAAATAGGTATCGAAATGCTATAAATGCTCCAAGAATCCTTTAAGTAGAAGTGAGACATTGACTTTTGTATCTACCTCTGGACTTGGAACACTTTCCAAGCCTCAGACGGGTACTGTGGAGCCTCTTAGATTCAACCGTAAAACACGAAATCTTTTGCGTATTTGCGCAGTAGTAAAGACGACCATTTCAGCCTAATCACAGCTATCTATACCTTGGTTCAACCCAATTACAACACCTTTTTCGTCGCGATAGGCGTCGTACAATTACACAATACGGCAGTTGTCCCTCGTCGAAAATTTCTCCCGCTCCCCCTTCCTTCATTTGAACATCACTGACTTTACCTCTTTTTTAAATTTTTTCGAAACTTTGTTCCCAAAAAATAACCGTTTAAGAGCTCCCCTCCGGCCACCACACCTAAACTAGTCGAGAGGGGAAGGGTGAGAAAGCCAAACGCTCAACTATGGACTTTTTGTTAACGCACTTGGGCGTGTTAGGTCATAATCTTGTCAAAATAACTCAATTGAAGTAGATTAAGTAAAAGAGGCTAAAGACTTACCATTCCATCCTTCCAAGGTGCCTTACACTGATCGCCAACTTCCCACCTTGGACTAGATGCTGGAGTACTCGGAACAGAGCTCCTCGTGTCGAATCTTCGAGGTCCATCTCCCACACTCAAGTTTGAAAAGCCTGAACATTAAATGTGCAGACAGAGAAAGACACGATGAATATGATTAATTGGAAATCGGGTCAAATCAAAACCATTTTACAGCAAGGTTTTCTAGCACAGCGGCACTAGCACAAGGCACTTTTTCGGAAAACTTAACACAGCATCGCATGAACTCACGCGATCGACATCTCGCACAAGCGCAACGAGGAGCGTGATATTTTATCAACATCATAGTGTCGATGTTTGAGCCACATGCACATTGATAGTGGTCACGTCGATAGCGCAATCCATGTTATATATACCCCACGCCATGGTAGGTTATGTGAGCATGTGTCAACATAACCGGTTTTTACGCAGTCTTTCATGCTCCAAATTTCGACAAGAGGACTGACTGAGAGGTGCTGCTCCCTGATCTCATCTCACAAAAAACATCTTGGTTTTGAAGACGGAACGAAAAAGAACTCCACATGGAGTGCGGTCACATCGTCATATTTATTTATTTATTTATACGTGGAACACCACGTGAACAAATAAGCGGAAATTCAAGGCATAAACATATAACACGGAACAGAGTATTGTAATGTAAGAATATCTCAATTAGGTCAATACAAATGAGTCACAAAGCCTGCGGGAGCAAACTAAGCAGTCTCTGGAGGTACTTGTCGACTTGCATTGGGCTAGGTAGTTGGCAATGGATGTTTCTTGATAGCTTCAGAAATTCTGAGCCATTCTTTGAGTGAAAAAGTTGGCTCTTGATACAGGTTTTGGCTCTGAAAATTAAGCTTGACGAGCCACATATATATCCCTATATATCTAACCCTAACCAGTCGGAATGAGTCATCACTTATTGTACCCTCCCAGTCTTTTTTTATTCAAAATGATCACTCGAACTCCTGACCTGTCATGATCTGCTCCTGTGATGGCCTTTCAGATGTTGGGTGAGAAAAAAGAGGAGGAGGTCTGTGATTCCCCATTGCTAGGTGTCCCAACGAACAACGGAGGGAGGTCGATATCTGAAAAACAACAACAAAATTTTCAAATTAAAAAAACATAAAATGGCAAGCCTTCTCTCACTCCTCCTGTCGCTCGCCATGACTTTTTGACCCCCATGTTCTGCTTGTAAGTAATGGATTGGGGAAGCTTATTCACAGGGGAGGAGCCACCGGAACTGCACTGAACATTGTTTCCCTATTGGCCTGCTCAAAGCTTTCCGATTTCTTCCTCCAAAGCTCTTCTGACGAGGATTGTTCATGTTGCCGAGGTCTTTGGTTTATCGTCTCCGACTTCCCTCCTGGGGAAACCCACTGCACGGCGCGTTCGTCCTTCTTTGCCCCGTCCTTCCTTTGCTCCGAAACCATTAACTTAAATAATGTAACAACACATGTTGGAAGGAAAAAAATTATTGTACGACGCTATCCTCATACCTTTTAAATGGCGACGGATCATCATCATGAGCACGACCTTGATTTCGTTGGAGAATGTCCCATTTCCACGGGGATCTTTTTTAGGCACCGCATTGAAAAGGGGTTGACCTGGAGCTAAAATCAGCTTCAAGATAGGAACAGGCAAATCATGAAGAGAGAATGGACAAGGAGAATTACCTTTGAATCACCACTTAGTGACCTCAACCCCTGGAGCGACATTCCTCCGTGGCGACAAAATCGAAAAAGTGTGGACGGCTTTTTGACGGGCGTGCAAACTCCTGCAGAGTACCCTGGAGCAATTCGCTGAATATACACCTCTGGCGACTAAAAACGGATTCAAAGAGATAGACCTCCTCATCGTCACTTTATCCTTTCCTCGTCTTCCACCTCTTTTACCCCTTCGATCATGACTCGGAACTCCTTAGCTACAGCTGGTTTTGCAGGTCTGGTTGCGAACCAGATTCTTGTGATTTTGGTGGAATTTGGATCCTAAATATTGCCAAATTACCGTTTTTCTTACACTCCTTTGTGTCTAATAGAGCCAGTATCAAATGAAAGATCACCTTTGGAGCCGCATGAGACACTTTAGCACTACCTTTTCTGTAACTGCATCAATGTTTTCCTTGCGCTGTAGCTCAATAAAGCTGCTTTTGTCCTCCTCCAAATCCTAAATGTCATATGAGAGACACGCTGATCCGTTTCCCAACTATTAACAACTTTTAACCAATCTAGAGATTGCTCGCGATGTAGCCCTACACAAAATCAGTTAGAGCCCATTTACTAAAAAGCTATCGGAGCGAAATCTTGCTCCCGCAGTTGTTTCCATAGCCGCTGTTGCAGCATCGCAGCACGATGATAATCGTGCTGCACGACCTACTGGGTCCTAACCAAGATTGCTCCTGTCTCAGTACGAGTTATCATTGTGCTACGTGCTGCAACGGCGGTGTTGTCCGCAATTGCACGGAGTGGAATCCTTCATCCCGTATTAAAGACAGTTTTGCACCTGGGCTCCAGAGCTTTTCTGGGAGCAGAGTTCTCCCAGAACTTTTCGGAGACGTCGAAGCGAAATTGCGAATCAATTGTGGGGAATTTACGTCCCGGGCGGTACAACATGGGGTAGTAGCCAAATAAACCATTTTTACGCCGATGTATAAGGCGATTCTCCAGCCTGCACTAGAATACGGCGCAATTCAGTTTGGCAGCATCTAGTTTCTGGAATCCTCTTGGACTAGAGATGCAACGCATACAGAGATGCACGGCTCTTCCGATGATCGCCACCGGATGTGCCAAGAAGTTCCCCGTTCGAAGTCCACTAGCTTACAAAGCTTTGAGACCCGCTTATTACCAGTAAAGGGGAGCACTGTGCGAGCTCCAGGCCCAACAATTTTTCATCAACATTGTCGAAAAAGCCAGGATCACCCCCTCTTGGAGGTGATAAACCCCGTCAGGAGAAAGAGAGATCAGAAAGCCAATCGCCGATGCTCCTCAGCAAAGTCAATCTGCTTTACAAAGATGGCACGACTCACAGCAAGAACGACTCCGTCTATTGCGCGAGGAGCATACTCAGTTCGTACGAGCGCCATCTACTGGAAAAAGCGGTCATTCATCCTATACTGGGGTTAGTGCCGCCCTCCAAGTCTCTCACACACATCCTCGAGGCTCAACTCCGGAAGGAAGGACCAGAGTGCACCTTGCCAGCATCGCGCTGCGCTGTGGTCCATCTCTACCATGCTTATCCTCTCTACGCCAGCAAAATAGACAGCAGCAAATCAGATGTCTGCCCGTACTGCGGCTGCCTTGGCCATAACACTGCACACCTCTTCAAATGCCCGGAGAGACCCACCACGCTGACCGTAATGGACTTGTGGACGAATCCGTTACTGGTCGCCCAGTTTCTCAACCTATGACAAAACCCTCAATGTGGCTGCAAAGAAGAAGAAGAAGAAGAAGAAGAATTTACGTCCACAACAGAACTTTTAATCGCACACAAGCAACCTCCTTAGCAGTAGAAGAAAACGGCCAACTGGAACAAATACAACAACACCATAGGAGTATGGGACGAACTTTTTTCGTTGTTGATCCCAGGAACATCGTTCGCCTTGAAACTTTTTGGTAGACGGATCATGATAACTGCAGCTCGCATGCTTCACGGAAAAACGGCAAAATTTTTTGAATAAGTCAGAGCCGATACGTTAAGATTCCTACCTTTCCAAAAGACACCCATTTCGGCGCGTTCGAATCTGATCGCGTTCCTCGTTGAGAATCTCCGAAGGAGTGCTGAAAAACAGGGGGATTTACAAGATAAAGAAAAGATGATAACTTAGCTGAAAACAATGTCATGAATTGAGTTTCTCCTTGAAAATTGACTATGCCAATAATGAACACTAGTCAGAAAATATGAAAAAAAGTGATTTTTAAAAGGAATGTACCAGAGAATGACGCCAGAAACCATTCGACAAAAAAGCAAAATTCATTGAAGTAATTGTTCAATGGAAGATGCAATGACACCGGTATCAGCATTTTACTTTGCTAGTGGGCCAGAAAGCCTGGTTAAGGCTTTAAAATTTCGTCATTTCCAGAGGGTGGTCAATCCTCCCGCACTCCATGAAGTAGCACAGTAGCACCCCTAGAGTCTTAATTAGTCTCTAACGCCAGCCGCCACGAGCTGCGGCCTTCTCAGTCACCTAAACTTATCGCTTCATCATATCACACTAATAAACAAACCTTTGCACGAATCATATCAGATCCCAACGCTAACAGTGTCAGTTTATTGAAGAAAATAAGTAGCCAAACGCGACAGCTATGAGTTTTTGAGAATTCACTATCAACAAAAATCGCCACCGCAACGCATTTGAACGCTTCTCTAGGGGATTATCCCGATTTCATTGATTACTCGCAAAGATAATATAAAAGACTGTAGAAGTGGATTCAATCTATACAGAACCTTCAATAAACCTCCTAAAACCTCAGCGTTTGGCTGCATGACTTCTCTTATGTTAAAGGAGCAAATAACCATTGCACCGCTAGCGTTGATCCATTAGGATTCAGAGTTTAGTTAGTAATCATCATTTATTGTTCCTACTATGGCAGGAGCCGATGAGAGCATTCATAGTCTTCCGATAAAGCGGGTTTGATCTCAAAAACATGGCGGTCAAAAAGTATAAATGGCCAAGCCAAATCGCGGATGAGGACCACAGTTAATCCCAAAAAATCGTCAGAAGCCGAAAGTTTTGTTATTGTCGAGTGTTTTTTTTTAGTTTAAGATTAGATGCTCTAGCTCATGACTCCAATGAAAACCCAGCCGTGGTCCACTGTTTTCCTATGTATGGCTCAATAGGTAATTATCCAAGAAGATAGAGTACGGGTGACACATCTTAGGCATGGTGGGGGTAAGCTGCGCGAAACATACGGCTGAAGAATGATCAGCAGCCCGGGTGTCTGTTGCGTGCGCCGACTGATCGATCGCCACATTCTTCGTGAGTGCACTGACGCGACGCAGCGCAGGAAACCGCTGACTGGTGTTCTGCAGACATATATTTTTTCTTTGTTTACCCCACTCTCTACATGCCTTCCTACTGTAATGATGAAGCCGCCATACTTTGTCACGTGACTATCATTCTTTCCGTAATCCAAAGAAACTAGCTCACATCTCGGAAAGTGAGGGATCAGCCAATATCTCCGTATGCTCAAAAGTGGATATATTTAACTCTAGCTGAGCCACTCTTAAGTCTAAGTAAAATTTCAAAGAGCATCGAAAGGACTTCGCCTTTGAGGTGAACTTAACCTTAACCTTTCTCAATCGTCCACTTCGTCAATAGGAGCTTCTCACACGCGTCCCTGGGATTACAGTGATATTTTTTGAGGTGTAGCAAAGAACGACGTAAACCATTACCTGACCACAGGCGCTTTTCCAGTAATCAATATCTTCGTTCCTGGTGGGGTGTCAGAGCTGAAAAAACACACAATAACCAGGAAAATCCAACAAAGATGAGGAATCTCTGCTCCGAACAATCTAATGTCAAACCCCTTTGACATTCTCCAGGAGTAGGGCAGACATAGTAGTATGACCATCAGTAAGTGACCTGCAGCCTTACGACATCGCTAGCAATCCCTTTCACAGAACCCCTCTTTGGCCTTCTTTGGCTGAGAAAACATTCCCTTCCAAACAACAAGTCCTTTCTGAGCTTTCTCGAAAGTCGGAAGCCAGCCCTTCCACATAAAAATACGACCATATTTGATAGCGCAAAAACAGGTGTGCCCCTCCTTTTGGAAGCGTATCTTTAGAAGTCTACCACAGAGGTGAATGTAACTGAAATTTTTTTGCTCATACCTAAAGCACATGAAAAAAAACCTGTATCTACTGATGAGTTGCAGAACACGACTGGACCATCCAAGGCTTCCTTATTCACACATGTGCGGCTCGATAGGAGAGGGTTCACCGCCATAATGTCGCGAATATCTACCTAAGAAAATCATGAAATGTTGTACTACAAAACAATGGAAACACGAAGCAGCAAAGCTTTTCCCTTTTTTTCAATTTTTTCATCATAAGAATATCACCAGAAACAGTGATCAAGCCCACCGAAAGCCAAATACAACCTTTGCCTTCGGTGTTCTGAGTTGAGCGTTCGGATGAAGATTTAACGAGCAGTTGGAGAAATAGCGGCGCTGGGGCTTCGGTGGTGCAGTGCGTTAAGGCGTTCCCTCGCAAATGGAATATGCACTGGTTCAATCTCGTCCGGAGCCAAGCGTTTTGCGATCAACTCCAGCACCTTGCGTAACACACACCATAACGTGCACTGCGACGTTAAACAGCCAGTTACAGCAAAAAAAACATCCAAAATCGTGTGAAACAGGAGTTTAAAATTTTGATACCATAGCTTCTCCCTCATTATGAGCTGGTCCAAGCACGACATATCCAGCGCTTAGCATGTCTCAAAATCTCGTTATTACTGTTATATTTCGCCATGACCGACCGCTCGCATAGCCGCTTCTCCGCCCGGACTTCATCTGAGCAGGCTTACACCAAATTTTTACATGCATAGCTTAGTGCGTAATTTTAAAAATGAAAGGAAACTATCACTTAGAGTCGAGCGCAAATTTTCTCAATTTCGACCGACACGAATCGGTCTCAACGCTTTATCGCTGCTGAGATGAGGTAGCAACGACAAAAACCACTTCCCCAACTTTTTGACGGTTCTCTCCATAAGCAGCGGCGACGCAGTACAACTTAGGCTTCTTCGCGTTGATGGAGCGATCGTGGACGTCTAACACTAAGCGAGCGCAATTCGGGCCCTTTATAACCACAGCGGCTAGAAAGAGCCGTTGTCCTTCGCAGCGACACGACGCACTACAAATAAGGCAATAGAAAGTGAAGCTTCTTACACCATCCTTCTTCCCTTCGCGACAACTTTTTGTTACAGGGCACGTGGGCTGCTTGGCTGATTATAGACACCGGTCATTGTTGACCGATCTAGTGTAGCCGGCCCTGTCGATAGACATAAAATTATACATTGGATCCTAATCAAAAAAAATCGGATACTCGGATTTCGGATAACTCAAAAATCAAAGGTCGCAGATATCCGACTCAAACGGATAGATTCAAAATAGCAATTTCGGATAATCCGATTCATTCGTATAGGAAGGCTAGACGGATAGTCGGATCTCGGATCAATCCGAAAATCACGTTTTTTTGGGTGATCCGGAATTTGGATCACTCGGATTTCGACCTTTTTTCGGTGATTCGGAATCCGAATATCCGAGTCGGATATCCGGTCGGATAAAAGATGGTATAATTCTTAAAAGTCTATCAAAATCGATAGTCTGGCGAAAATCCTCGAAAAAAAAAGATTTTCTGCCCTAATATGATAAAAGAACTCATTAATAATCATCTTTATCTCGGAATATTTGCAAACCAGAGAGATGTGATCACTTTTCACAATCTCTTTCAAAGTGAGTAATGTTAAAGCATTAGTATAGATGAGTACCAAGAGTATCAGTCCTTCCCATCGATTTCGTAAATACCCGTGAAATCCTGTCTAATCCACCTAAAACAGGATTGCCCGTTCGATCAATACACATGGTTTTTGGGAGCCAATCATACCCTTATTGCGCTATACGGGGTATGGCATACTTTTGCGACACACTATAGCGCCGCTCTGCACAGTGACAGCGACCGCCTGTCGCGGAGCTCCCACCCTTAAAGCCTAGTGCATACTTCCCATGACGAGCGACGCGACATTATGCTTGCCATCTAAATCGACCGAAACTCGATATTGCTAAAATGCCCTGTAACGGTCGCGGAAAGTATGCACTAGGCCCTGAACCTGTCGCTGTCGCAGAGTGCTGCAAACCTCGGCCCGCGACAGTGTTAGTGGCAGCGACAGGCTTCGGCCCATTTGCAGTATGTCAGCCCTCCGCGTCGCGTCGCTGTGACAGACGAGCGATAACTGTGCGTACGACGACCGATGCCGTTGTTACGATGCCGGTCCCGCAGCGATTTGTGCTAGATTGCATGCCTGTCGGTCATGACAGCGGCAAAGTATACCATACCCCTAAGAGTCTTTCAGAGTAGCGTCGCAGCAAAACTCGCGGTCGCGAAAACGGTGTGAGTGATGGGGAGTTGCTACGCAGCGCAAACTGTGCCGTGCGACGGGGGCGACCGCCGCGCTTTCAGAGTGAGTGAGCTAGCAGCGAAGGCAGCAACGTAGCGCGATTGAAATGATTTCGACCATTTTTGCCGCTGTCGCTGCCGTCCCGCCGTAGTTTCTTTCAATTGTTGATGTTCCTTTGTTACTACCTGTCAATGAACTCTCTATAAAATACTTATTCCCTTATTTCACTGTTTTTTTTTCAATCAAACAAACGGCGGAGAAGAGGTAAGAGACGCACAGCCATAAATAAATATGATTCGGCGACAAGTCATGATCACGCCCAATTTCTCTCGCTCTGGAGAGCGACACCAAGAATTTCGCAGCGACGCCACTCTGAAAGGCCTATACTCGCACAGACAACCCAAACGAAGAGGATTAATGCCAATTATGCGCAAAATCTGCGCTGATGATGCGCAACAAAAAACGGCGTATATTTCACGATGCGCTCCAATTGGATGTCTGCACTGTATGGCTACTGTAAAATGGAATGTCGAGTCATGACATCAGATACGCTTGTTTGAGTAACAGGACATGCCGAATCTACCAATATCCGACTCGTTATCCGATCCGAATCACGACATTTTTCGGATATTCGGTATCCGAATCATTACCCGACTCATGCCACATTTCGGTGATACAGATTTTGAATCAAACGGATTTTGGCGTTTTTTCGGTGAATCGGATTTTGGATCAATCGGATTTTGATGTTTTTTCGGTGAATCGGATTTTGGATAATTCGGATTTTGACACTTTTTCGGTGGTTCGGATTTTGGATCATTCGGATTTTGACGTTTTTCTGGTGAATCGGAATTTGAATCATGAAAATTTCGGTTCATTCGGATGGATATCCGAAAATGAGTGAGTCGGATCCCATGTATAATAAAAATCAGGGTAACTGGTGTGAAGAAACTGTCACCGGCTGCGGCCAATATATTAAATACACGAACGTGAGAGTACCAAAGAAATCAAGAGCTAAGCCGGCTACAGCTGGCTCGACAGATAACGCCACCATTCGGATAACATTATTAGCGATGTGTGGATATCGGCTGTCACACCATTGAATAGTAGACAGCCTTCTACTGACATTCAGAGTCGGCCACACTGAGCTTTCTTAGCCACGTCTTTCCCACGTATAGATAGGGTCGACTACTTCCGGTCGGCTGCAGTTGGCTACATCGTGTTTCTCTCCATCCTCCTTCATCCACGTGTCTGATGTATACCGACCGTAGCGGCTGAGGCTGGTTAAGACCGGTCTCAGACGGTTACCAACAATAACCAGGACTTAGACAATCTATACCTTTCTAGTAATTTCTGGAAGGAAGGAAAATGTAAAGAACTTCTTTGGAAAATGTATGGCACAGTTCCGATTTCGCAGAGCACTTTTACCTAGTTTTCGGTAGGAGCGCGCGGCCGAGCTGCATGTCTTTTTATCTAGCCAAGTGACCCCGGAGCGATAAAAAACCCATCAGCCGGGACATACAAGACTTGACGATTTTCATAGTCGATAAGGAGACACGCAGCTCGGCTGCGCGCCCTAACACAAAAAGCCCTATAAGCCACAGTTTAGTTGCGTGGAACCCCTTACATCTGCACTAAGCGGGGCAAAACTTCACAGGTTAAAAAAAAACAAATAAGAAGGAAAAAACTGACGTCGCATAGTTTTTTCTCCAACCTTTTCGCATCAGTTGGAACAGGGTTCCCCTCGTATAATTCTTCTACAATCGCTGCATTCGTATACCAACCGTTATCAGGATTCATAGCTCTAAAAACGAACTCCAGACGCTATACACTAACAAAAAAAAACAACTGAATTTTTCAAAAATAGCTGTTTGGAACGGAATTCCACAAAAGTTTTGAAAGAAACGCAAACATTCAACACATTGTTCAACATTTGTACATTCATAAGTCACCGGAAAATTAACCAAACAGATGAGTGCATAATACAATGAATGATACTGTGAGTGTGTTTCATCTCTTCTGTGCCTTACAGGTTGTTAGGGTGAAAATATTTATTGAGCGACGTGTCGACCATCCCGTGGGCTTCAAGGGCCTGATTCCACCAACTGTGCGTTCCCTGCTTCTTCGTGGCCAGGAATTTGCATTCCTGGCCACAGCGCTGAAAGCCATACAGTTGGTGGAAATAGGACGTAAACTTTAACGGGATCGATCGACGTCAATAAACTATTCACCTAACAACCTATGGCTGAAGTAGGCACAGAAGATAAACACACTGAAGAAGAAATGCCCCGGTTCCAAGAAGACCGAACATGGGAACTGATACTGTGAGTAACTTTGTTATAACAAAGAAAGGAACAAACAAAACGCAACATTAGAAAGGTGGATAATTCCAATGCTACTCAACTGGATACGATACCCTTTAGTGCTATATTTCCATGTATAATAGAACTCTTCACAAAGCTTAAACGTTAGTTCAACTAGCGTCCTCTAATAAAGTGAAATGTGGACAAAATGTACAACTATAAAGACCCATATCGAAGTCAAAGACCTTCCACCTGCTCCAAAGGCACTGAATAACAGAAGTAACTCGAGAAGGACAAGGTATTTCCTAAGTGAGCACTCCCTGCCAGCAATGGCTGGTAGACTCTGAAAGATGGGTAATATAATACTTCCTAGAGAGTAGTTCAGGAATGGTGAATACACTCTGGTGCCTCAAAGTAGGAACATGGTATAGAGTCACCATATCCTGGTATCAGTACATCGAAGAAAAATGATCCATCCTCTAACGCTGTGATTTCGTGGATGTTTCCTGCAACGAACTCCGTCATTCTCGGCCGAAAGCCGGACTGAACCGCCCAAAAGTCGGCTGAATCCCAATCAATAAGCGAAGCAACCGCGTCCCCCCTCACCCATCACCTTGTTTTCGCATTATCGATTCATTACCATGGTCAAGCGGAGTTGGCAGAAATTTCTCAACGGGGACAGGAGAGGAGAGGTCCTGGCAAAATTTTGGCCGGCCCGAAAAATTGAGAGGCTAAGGAATCGCAAAAAATTGCGGACTAAAAATGAAAATTTCTGGAAGTAAAAGGTGAAAATCACTTCCCTACCAAAAATTTCAATTCGCATAAAAAAAAATGGCTAAAATTTACACCTTGGGGGGATCGCAATAATTTTGGATTTTTGGAGAACATTTTGATGGCCAGGGAGGGCGTCCGCTCCGATTTCCGGAAAGGATACACAACGCCCGCGCTTGACCGTGATTCATTATTCAACTCGGCATACTCGAGTTCACAGCAGGAGGTTCAAGCCGGCCACAACGGGAAGATTTTCCACCTCAGTAAGCAATGCAGTGCATACGTATCGATCGAGGCTGCCACAGTTCGGCTTTAAAACCTTATTGGCATGTTACAGATCCTTATCGACCGTGCTGGCCACAGCCGATAGTCCAACTATGATGGGAGTCATAGGAGATGAGAGACTTTGGCCGTTTCCCACAACCTGAACCAAAGTGGATAAGACAATGGGCCAACTTCAACATTGGAGCAATATTTCTCATCGCAAGCACCCCCTCCAGAACAAAATGTTTTTTTTCTGTGATCTATACACAGCATGAGGACGCCAATCTTCACGAGCGGTAAATATCTTTTTTGTGAATTTTTGTGAACTTAAAAACTTTCAATTCTACGTGTATCCACATGACAAGAGAACGACAGTCTCTTTCGTACCTGTTGAATAGAGGGCACCTACGGGCTTTCCTATCTTGAACCTGTAAAACAACTTCTTAACAGTCGGCGGCAGCCAGGTGGCGACAAATCTACGCTCACTATTGAAATATCTCACAAGGGAAGGTCAATCGCAGAAAGTGATAATTCCGAACAGAACACACCTTTTTGGAATAAATTTCTCACAAAAAAACTCGAATTTGACCTTTCTAGCTGCGCTCCGTTTCTCCTAACAGAGTTATGAGCGTACTGAGCGTTTGACTCACAGGCGCGTCGCAGCGTGCAATTTATGGATCCCTAGCGCACCTTGTGATGCCCCAATTTATACTTTGGAACAGAAATCGTTATGCATGGTGTACATGGAAATAAATTGCAGTGATGGGGAAAAGGGCGCGCTCAGATGAGGCCTTTCGATGTCGCACCAAACATGGCCAATTATTCCAGGGGGAGTGTGCGCTGTTGACAGAGAAGTAAAGCTACGACTTCGAATCCTTGTGGAGACAGCTTTTTTGCAGCGTTGCAAAAGACTCGTATTCACCATCCAATGTGTTTGTCAGCAAAAATTTACCGCGGAAGGCTCTTTTTACGAAAAATAAAGTGCCTGGGTCGTTGGGGTTCGATATCCTTATTTGGCTATTTGATACGAAAAACTGCTCCTGCAGCAAAACTACAGTTACCTAGAATAATTCTTCTACAAGAGAATATGCTGAATTACACAGAAAAGGTGAGAGCAAAAACGCCTTCCATAGTGAGAACAACCAATGAAATGATTTCGTGGAAAACTAGGGGTGGGGGGGGGGGTGGAGAACAGTACCGAACGAGAGCTTCGAACTGACGAGGATAGTTTTCGGAGTACCTTGATGCGCACCCTAAATATGCGAGGAACTTCCTAAATCCTTGGTCGCAAAATCCGAAATAAATAATAGATATCGGTTGAATAACTGAATCACGTGAGAGTACAAATAAGTCGAAATTGCGAGCCATAAGGGCCTTTCAGAGTGGCGTCGCAGAAAATTTCGCTGTCGCGGCGACGAGGTGAGAGATGCGGGGTGCTACGCAGCGCAAACCGTGCCGCGCGACGGGAGCGAACGTCGCGCTTTCAGAGTGGGGAGCGACGGCGCGAGCTGGGAGCGACGTTCTGCGAAGTTTTGCGACGTTTTGCGAGGCGAATAATGGTCTCGACCATTTTGTCGCTGTCGCTATTTGTCGCTGATGTTTCTTCGTAATAGCTAGTGTTCCTTCGTTACTATCTCGTATTAGCTAGTGTTCCTTCGTTACTATCTGTCCATTAACTCCCTGTGGAATCATCTTTTTGCCTATTTCACTAACTATTTGCCATCCAGGACTAATTTCGTCATGGGATTTAATTGGTCATCCAGGATTTACCTCGTCATGGCGTTTAATAATATTTTGTGGATCCTTCCTTCATTGTTATGCAAATATTTTCAGTTGAAGGTGATTCTACTGATTAGTAGTGTTTCCTGGTATATTATTCGAAATGGCTAGTTTTGTTCAGAGCGCATGTTTATGCGCTCTGATCAAACAAGGGCGGGGAAGAAATAAGAGACGCTGAGAAAGGGATATGACGCGGCGGCATTCGATAGCCCACGCCTTTTTCCTTCGCTCGCTCTGAGGAGCGATGCCGCGAATTTCGCAGCGACGCCACTCTGAAAGGCCCTATAGTATTATACGGGACCTGATGCTCTTGTATATAGGTTGCGGCAGGTAAATGACCTTTAACGTAATAACATAGCCCAAAAACTGAGAAAACACCTCATATTCGTGTTCAGCGCCCTAAACAACCCCCCCCCCTGTATGATGTTTGAGTGGATTTTTTTTTCGACCACCGGAGTCCCATGAAGCCCTCGTGGAATTTTAGGGCGGCAAAAATCAAAAAAAAATGCCGAAGTTTGTCCAAGGAGTTACTTGGGACGCTGAGCACAATTATGGAGTAAATTTTCAGATTTAAGAAAGATAAGTTACGGTGACTCAACAATAAGCGTAACTCCGTTCAGTGAAGCGGAGCGGAGCTATAAACGGTGCTTGTTAAATGGCCTTCTACGGTTTGTTCCTTTCCATGAACCTCTCTCGAAACGTACAAATTTTTCGAGCGTGAATTCGTATTTGCAATAAACGGTGAATAGAAGCATAGGAGGTCATTCTGAAGCGGAGGTTGCCAGCTTGCAAACGTATCATAGCTGAAGACCTCGGAAGAGCTTCGCCCACATCCGCATGTGGGTTCTGTCAATATCAGTACGCCCACATTCTAGTTACTTTTTTTGCGTTCCCTAAACACATCTAGGCGGGAAACTTTGTGCTCGGGAGCGATTGATTTCTTATCAAGTTCTGCACTCTCATCCATTTTCAGGAAAGTCGATCCAATTTTGAGAAGAATTGGTAATATGGGTGCAGCACTCATGCTCCATGTTTGGCGCCTGTGCACGGACGAGAAAAGTGGAACGATTGCAGGTATTTTTGAGAGTCAACGCGCATGAAACTGAATTTACCCAACTTGTTTTCGCGTTCTTGTAATACTGTCAAAGGACTTCAGCTATGACATGTTTTCAAGCAGACACCCTCTGCTTTGAAAAGACCCCATTGGAGCAGTTCTTCCTCATGACAAGGGGTTACGAGCAGCCCCTATCAAAACCGACTAGGTCAGGGGTCCTAATGAAAAAAATCGGGGACCCCTCCGACTTTTGCTCATCCTTTGTTCCACGAACAATTTTGCGCTCCGAAACTTAGTGCATTCTGAGAAAGAGGTTTCATGAAACGAAAGGAATAAACAAGATGATTAACGACTCGCACATGTAAACACGGAAGGAATAAAAAGTTTTGTCCTCATATTTAAAAGCACCTTGTAAAGGTGCTGCCTGTCATTAACCGTGCACCCTGAAAAACCGACGGCCGGAATGTGTCCGCACAAATCGGCCATCCTTCGAAGTCGCGCGACGCGTTGCGCTTACGGCGCGAACGTTAGCTCGAATGATATACTAGCGACCAATCGCGGCGACAGGAAGTATGACCCTGGCTATAGCCCTTCAGAAGAAGGATCGCATTTATACTTTTACTAGTCGCACTCACTGCCCTCGCTTTTTCTGCCAAAGGCACTTGGAGTGGAGAGATGTTTTTTCACGCGGTCGTCCAGATCCCAAGTAGACAGATTTGTAATTGGGCTCACGGGTTCGCCGCAACAAATTAAGTTTTGAAGCCATGCACGTAACTTACCTTTGGAAGGATTCAAGTGAACACATCCATCTCCTTGCTTCACAGTTCGTTTCTCCCTCATAGCGCACTTTCGTTTTACCCGACCAGTGCTTTCCATTCAGAGTCCAAGAAGGAAGGATTTCACCTAAAGATAAAAAAGGAGAAAAAACTGTGCAAACATTTGAACAACTCGAAACGAAAATGTGGAATTGAAAAAGAACCTGCCAATCCACACACAGCAGAAAAAACTATTTCTGAAAAATCGGAGTTTTAAAATAACATGATGGCATTTTGAAACACACCTTCAGGGCTCCCCTAAGAACAGTTGCAAATCCGTGCATAAAACGAATAATCATGAAGTGGGATTTCCTCTCCACATCGACTGAATCCAAAAACCGATGAGTGCAAATCGGAAGATTCGTATAAAAGTCCACATAGAACAGGCGATGGCTGCGCTCCACATACATCCACCGGAGGAAGTCCACCTAAGAATCTACAAAAAGTAATTAATACAGAAGATGTTTGTTCCCTGAAGGCGACAGCTGGGCTACTAGCAGCAGGGTACACTTCATTGGCCTAGCAGACCAATCCGTATCCTCTGAAAACAACGAAAATTCTTATCACTATGTGCGCGCGATGCGCTCCCCCAGACCATCAGCAACTACCGCTGCCATCAGAATTCGGCTGTCTACGGGTCATAATTAAAACCATATACGCAAAGGAATAATAGGTTTCCTGGAACACGTTTCGTAAATTTCACGTAAGAATCGATAATACCGATCCATGCCTGCGCATCAACGTCGACGCGCACGCTCAGCGAAATCCAGGACCAGGGCGGTATGCATGAACGCGCTTCCGGAGAGGGCTCTAACAGGGCTCGAACAGCACGCGTGCGAGCGAACGTCGAGGGAGGACACATGCAAGGAGCATAGAGCGAATGCAAGCGTCCAAAGCGGAGATTCCACACAAGGCTTTTGCGAACCCCGTCTCCAGTGCGTTCATGCATGCTGCTCCAGAAATAAACACGAAAACTTCCACGCACTTGCTATTTTTTGAATTGATGCCACTGTCAAGACTTATCCACGAGAAGTAATGTAGTACAAAACGTCAAGGCATGGTTCAGGGTGAGATTCTTGGGTAAAATACATATCCTCTGGTTCCGGGCCAAATTTACTCTGTTCCTCGCGCGCTTGTGAGGAGCGAGGGGGTAGGGACAACGAAATTGTGGGGAGAAAGAAGAAACAGCGTACACACGCAGACGCACGCGACGAACGGAAGTAAATCACACTAGGAAAAGAGGATACGTCCCATACACAGTCAGAAACGCATCCCTGGCGGAATCGACCCTCGCCACAATTTCACGATTCCACGTCACTGTCTCTGCGCGACAGCTGTTTTACCCTCAATACTTGGCTACGCAAATACACGGCAGTGGTAAGGTGATCGCCGGAGTTGATCATTTTCGGCAATTGGGATATTTTCCGGTAGAGAAAGGCACCGCCCGACAGCAATAGAGATAGAATAATCGAACGAATCAATGAACAAAATATAGCACTCACCAACCATTGCTTCATTTACAGTGCCCACAAGAGAAGCGGTCTCTCCAACGGCAGCTGCATCCTTCCCACGGATCACTCGCTGCGCCGAGCGCACTGGGTGACTCAGCACGAAGCGCAGCGCCTTCTTCTCCATACTTAGACGGGCGCTCGCCTCCGCTGAGTGATTACCGTCCACGCCTGAAGTGCTTCAACTATTCACGCCCACAGTATTTTCACTGGCGTGAACATTCACTCCCTGGCATTCAAGGCAGACCGAGTCTAAAACCGCAACGGCTGAAGATCCAGAATAAAAATGTACCCTCAACAACCACCGATACAAGTAAGCAACTGAAAACCGACTTAAAAAAAGCAACCAACACTCAAACGAAGACAGTAGATATGCTGGAAGAGATCAGCCTTTTGTTCATTGGGTTTCTTCAAGTCCATTCGAAATTATTTACTCCGATCAGTGGCGAATGAAGGGAATGGGTGAAGTGGATGCGGAACACTGAAGTTTAGGGCCGCATGTGTCTAGCTGAGGCTCGTTGTTAGCCGTCTTTTCCACATTGTTGCTACAATGGCCACAAGACGTTTCGACTTCTGGTGAGGACCCAGACTGCATTCATTGTAGGCACGGCCTTAGAAATTTTATCACACTTTATGCATTTACTCACAAATCGCCAAACACTGGATTGGGGGAAGCCGTGACGCTGCTACGATAGCTTTATCATGGAACACGAGAGGTTGCTTTCGAGAAAACGCAATGATGAAAATGGAGAAACAACCGCTCCGCTCCGAAGATAGCGTGACAATATTTGCAACGCGGCTTCCTAGAGATAGGATACAAACCTACGCTGTTGCATTTAGACCTCGCTCATAGTTGGATGATCGGTGTAGCCAGCCCGGTCGATAATCATGAAAGACATGCATGATGTGGAATGCAAAAACACCGGATGTGGCTGACCCGACCGATGTTCACATGATATAAGGTAAGAAATGAATGATATCCATAATATCGTTCCAGATATTTCATACATATTCACCGCGTCAGACACACATGGATACACCGGGTGTTTTTGCCCCCTCCATCGTCCATGTTTCTCATACGTATCGACCGGGCTGGCCACGGTGATTTTCTCAACCAGCTCTGACAGGGTCCTTATAGCCTAGCTCCTTCATTTTGAGCCGGTCGAAGTAAGGCTTATCATGTCAGAATCTCATATCATTGTATTATTTTGCCATGACCGACCGCCCCGCTGCTTGCTACGCCCGGACTCATCCAAGCGAGGTTGGCTTTAACTGCTCTTGCGACACACAGCTCAAATATAATCCTGCAGGGGTCGTATTCGCCAATAACCCGCCGGGTAGTCGAAGGGTAAGTGAAGTGAAATTTCAGTACAAAACGCGCGCTCCACGGCTACCTCTCGCCTCCCTTGGCTTCCCTCGCGACCGCCGGAAGTTTTTGCATCGCTTCTCGGGAAAATTGGCCGCATCGCGACGAAATTTATTGCAAATGGCACGGAAGAGACGTTAGATTCATTCATTTCGATTTCTTAAGCCCTCATTTTCTCAATTTCCGTGCGATTCTGTCTTTTGTTTCCTTTTCATTGGTTACTCAGATCCTTGTTTTCGTTACAATTATACATTTTTGACTGTGAATAATCATTTTTGCTGTTTTTTCGCACGTTTCATTTGAAAGTTTACCGAAAAAAATTGAAAAGCTTTGATTTATGCCACATCTTAATCATCCAGAGAGCTGCGGGCTCTCATCTTTATCCAAGTATTATAGACGGTGTGCCAAAATAACGATCTTTATTCTGCCAGGTTTCATTTTTTAAAATGTGAATATTGAATTTGAAAGACCGATCCATTTGTGGTAAAATAAGTCTCATTTGATGAGCCACTGTCCATAATACTTGAATTATAAAGCTATAAAATCAGAACACGAGCTTTAAGAGCGCCGATTTACTAGAAATACGAATAAAACCCAGTAAAACATGCTATACTATTGTTCTGCAGCAAAGGAAATTAGTTTTCAATATTCTGTTTCTAGAAACAAGTCTAAAAATGTGAAAGAATCGAACAAAAAATAGAAAATTACACAATATTCTCGAAGGGAAGTCCACGGGAATTCGAAGGGTAATCGATCAATACGTTCATTTCCATCTTACAGCGTGTAAGATGGGTCGGTCTGTTCCTCTGCCGCGCGCGGTATCATCCCTTCCGCTTCCCTTCGACTACCCTCGGCGGGTTGTTGGCGAATACGACCCCAGGAAAAAAATTGATCGTCTTAGGGCCTAGTGTTCCCATCACGACATGATTGAAGTGCGCGTCGCAACAGCGGTTGCCTGCGATTGCGAATGTAAATTTCACACCGAAATTGGAAACATGTATAGCCTCTCTCCATTCTGAGCCGGTCGAAGTAAGGCGTATCGGGCTTATCACATCAGAATCTCCTTATCGCTATTACATTTTGCCATAGCCAACCGCTCAGCCGCTTTTGCGCCCGGACTCGTCTGAGCAAGATCGACTTTCTAGCTCTGGGTTGCCACGGCTGGTTCGAACTGCATGAGCGAACCCAAGGCGCTTGATCGTCAAAACTGATCACGAGACAGTAGTCACGGACCAGCAGCGTAGTAAAAGTGCGCTGCATTTGCGCACGCGGCCGGTGGCGACTAAGACTACAATTTTTAAAGCGACTTTATTGCATCTCGAATAAACTGACTGGCCGTAGTTTCGATACCGATAGAAATACGGGTCAGGGTTGTCGCATCTGTTGGTCTTTCGTGGGAGGCTTCTCACGCATCGCGACGGCGCCGGTTAGCCCGGGGCGGCATGCATGAACGCCCTGAGACGGGGTTTGGAAACACAGTGCTTGGGACTCTCCGCTTTGGACGCTCGCTCTCGCTCTTCGCTCCGCGCATGAGTCTCCGCGCTCGACGTTCACTCTCGCACGCGACGCGACAGTTCCTCTCACCTCCCAATCGTGTTCATGCATGCCGCCCCCGAACAGAGGTTAGCCATTCCCGGTGCTCCCATCTTTATACCCTGTCCCAAACGAGATGGCAAGCGAAGAGTGACCCTCTAGAAAACGTCGTAATTCTCATCATTCAAGGCGCGCGCCTCCGTCTGCCCTCCGCTCTCTCTGTCTCTAACCTCCGCTACGCACCAGCACGCATAGGAACCATGTGAAATTCGCCGTTTCATAGCCTGTACAAGAAGCAGCGCTCCCTCTGTCTCTGACATTTTTGAGATACGGTAAGAGGTCGCGCACCCAAATACGTAGCATGTCTTACCGTAGGGCAAAAACAGTATTCAACGAGTTTTTCACGTTCTCACTTTTTTTACATACTTGATTACTCTTTTGCGTTATTTTCGCTCGAAATGCTCGTGATACTCACTCTCGATACAGATATTCCTCTTTACGTGTAAAGGAAAGTGTTTCAGTATATGGATAAGAGCTCGGAGGGCACGAACTCATCTGTTTTTGGGTTACGATAAGACATGATCCGTATTTGCGTACGCGACGTCTTACCGTAATCCAAAAAATGTCAGAGACGCAGAGGAAGCGCTGCTTCTTTGGACTCCTCGCTTGCCATCTCGTTTGGTACAGGATATACTGTGCTTCTCTGGGCCAAATTCCGGTCCTGGTGCGTCTCGACACGCTTCGCGACCGCGCATTCGAGTCGGAAGTTTCCGTGCGCCGCAGCCCGCCGATCTGTTGACTCGAGGTGGGTTTTAGAAACAGGAAGGTGAACAAAATTGTAGAAAACTGTATAAAAAGCCATATTGAGTCGGCTTTGGCTCTGGAAACTCGACTGTCTCCAGCGCGTGCGGTTGTAAAGCGTGTCGAGACGTAATTGCGGACCGGAATTTGGCCCAGATAAGCACAGTACCAGTATCACATCTTCTTTTCCTATTAAACTTTTCATAGCTTTTCTACATAGTTGCTTCAATCTATAACAATTTTGCGTGTGTGGAATCCAGGCAAATTCGTTCCATAATCCAATAACTAGTGACGAGATGCAAATTGAAAAGTAAGCTGTTTGCGATTAAACGACTTCTCATCTCACAACAAAAAATAAAACAAAAATTTTATTAAATATATATTTATATAATAAAAGTCTGAGGCTTTACAACTCGAGAAATCATAAGGCATTGGCAAAGTGAAAGATGATCACTGAATCACGACCGTGAGTAAAATACCGAGACTGGACAAAGCTGTGAAAGAGTACGCTATGCCCTCATTATTAAACCTGTAATGGCGGCAAGAAAAGTAACAAATTAACAAATCCTAAATCAGTGAATGTAGCAAATATTCGAAGATCAAACGATACGAGTTCACGGACAATAATGTAGCCATAATAAACTATCACAACAATTGATTGAATGTATTGAAATACAACATAACAAATTATTTCGTGGAAATGAGAAATATTTCACCGTCCTCCCGAATGCTGTGCATGAATGTCGCGCTTGCGTTGAGGATAACACGTGAGCCGCTAGTTGTGAGGACTATGAAATATGCATAAGGAGCTACAATTACACAAGAGCCTGGGTGTCCTTTTGATAGCCGATCAGGATGTCGGATTTGGGATCAGGATGAGACGTGCTCCAGGTCGTGGTAGAACAGGTTCTGCTACAGCTATCTTTCACCACGAAGAAATCACGAACAAGCGATCGGAACAGAGATGCATTCTCAGTAGAATACACCGGGAACCACACGGTTGCCAAGACCTCCGCGGATCCGTCGATGTCTGAAAGGTAACAACAAATTGGATGAGTTATTCATGGTCTTCACATCTCAAAATAAACCCAAATGAGAAAACTCAAATACTACGTGAAACTTGTAGTGATATTTGACAAGAACGTAAATAGGAAGCAAGTAGGCTTTCGGAAGAGTTGCGTATCACACTAACAAGGGATGTATACAAAGCGTAGGTCGGATCTGCGGAAACGAATTGTATTGTCAGTATTTTTTGAGCATCTATAGTATAACTTTGAAATACCCCGCCCCGAGCAGCTGGTTCCAAAAAGTTAAGAGCTTTTTTAATGTTTCGCAAAAAGGTAAGGGTACCCATCGGAAATTTTTTGAGGTGTTTTGAAAAAAATTGAGGATTTTGATCAAAACTTGCATCTAGGGTGCTGAAAACGATTATGGAGTCTGTTTGTCGAAATTCTAAGGTTTACTGTAGGTTACAGCAGGTAGTATATCATTTAGGAGGCAAACCTACCTTAGTAGTTCGAAAATCAACAAACGAACATCAAATTCTTTTTCAAAACCCCGAATAACCCCCGCATACAAATTTTGAGTCAAATCTGAGACTTTGATCAAACGACTATATACCCACCGTAATCTGTATAAAGACGGCAAACGGACATCAGTTTCATGCTAAGCACATCCAATCACCCTCAGCAAATGATTTAGAGACTCATCTATCGAAGAAATCCGGAAATTTCGAAAGTGTAGTTTTGCCCTTGAAATTCTCCCCCGCTGTTATGCTTTCAGGGAATTAAGCCGAAAGCTTTGGGAAATCAACAACTAAACCTCAGATCCGTGATCAGCGCCCCAGAAATCCCCCTGGGAGAATTCGCAATCAAATCTGGAACAATTTTCTGAAGCGCTTTTAGAACTCCTAAATAATATAACCTCTCAACCTAGAATCCGGACAAATCCAAAACACTTTCAGTCTGCGCAAATTTCGACAACTGAGCTTCCGCCCAAACTTTGCTCAGAGGGGTTTCTTTGGGAGCAGAGCACGATCATGTGGTCCCTTTCCGGATTTTCAAAAGTTTACTGAGCGTTTTGAAAGGTACAAAAAGCACAAAAAAAAAACGCCCGTTTGGAGCTTATAACTTCTCGGAACCAGTGGCTCGGGACGGGGTACTACGCAGTTTTACTATAGATGCCCAAGAGATACCAGCAATACAATTCTTTTCCGCAGATCCGGACTACGCGCTGTAAATTTCTCTTATAAGGTGGGCCTGCTTTTCAATAACATTCACAACCAGACCCGAAAAATTCTCGTCACTTAGCGCTATTTCAAAACCCGTCAATCGCCAAAGCAAGGCCTAATCACCGCTGACCTGTCTGAACTACTACACTCCACATTCCTGCCTCAAGTCCAGTTGCGTTTAGCTTTTGAAGGTTTAATGAAGCAAACTGTGTGCCACGAATTGAGTCATACGGGCGAAGCTTCTGTGTTGCGACAGTTCTCTGTTTCGGACCGCGCCAAATGAAACGCACGGAAGGGCTGGTTTTCGTTTCATTCACAGACGTCGCCATACCAGCAACACGACTCCAAACAAGAGCGACAGTAGGTGAAGATTTCTGTAACAAATTTGTAAGCAAATATCAGCCATTGAAAAAGTTTCTGCAGACAGAACTGACCAGATTGGCATAAGCAGTCATTCCGCGAAATATCTCCTCCTTGTGATCGATATCCATCCCCGCCAAAACCACCTAAAAGGCATACGGAAGAAATCGGTTTTGTAATTAGTTGGGAAAAAGGAAAAGAAAGCGAGCACAGCAACTGGACCTCGAGTCTGGAACCCATCTGTAACTGCAGGAGAAACAATGTTTGAAACAAACTTCCGCTCAACCAACAGTTGCAATGGCACTGCGGAGGGCCGAGTCTAAGAAAGTTCAGAATGAATCCGAGCCAGCAAGGATGAAATCAGTTTCTCACACAATTGAAGACAATGTCCAGAATGTAGTACGAACTCTAGGACCTTAGCATAGGTTGAGAAAATGACTTCATGATTTCGTGCAACCGAAAACAGATCATTAATAGGTGAAGGCACTGCCCACGACAAAAACAAGCGTCAATCTGTATCAGAAACAGAGAGGGCTCGGGCCCATTGCGGGGAGGAATCGAGTATCGGTTAGGAGGAAGCCTCGATTACCTCCCTGTAGCCCAATACTTGAAGATTTCGTGCTCGCCACGTCCGCTTTCCTCTTACCCTACGACCCCCACCAGAGGAAGCATATGAAGACCCGACTTGAAGGCAGTGTTCATGATGGAAACAGCCTTCGAATTTTCATCGGAAACGTTAGGTTAGAGACCCATTATAATGGTGATGCAAGAAAAAAGCTAAAAAAGGGAAAAGAGCAGCCCTATTTGGCCCAGAAGCTTAAAAATGGCATACTCCTTCCGCCCCCTCTCACAAGGGCTACCGGGAAAGCAGGCGGGGCGGGCGTACCGCGTTCGGATTTTGAAGCCATATACGGCTACTTATTGCTCGTTTTAAGGCATTTTTCAACCTTGTCGCTGCAATGGGTTTCGTGCCTTTCGATTTCCGGCGAAAACTCAAAGGCTGTTTCTATCGCGAACATTGCCTAGAAGGCAAAGTTCACAGTAAATTTCATTTTGGAGTTTTCAGTGAGAAACGCTACGCTGTCGTATGCTGGAGGGGAAAGGGTCAAGGAATGCATCGAAAACGGACCGGAAATCGATAAAAACGAGGAAGTGAAGATTTTGTTAGCCCAGCACACCTGCACTTAGCCCGCACCACCCCATTCTGACGAGCTTGTGGGGCCACTGACATTTTCCATGCCAAATGCCAAGAAATTCCGTCAATTTCAGCCTGATCGATTCGCGCAGATTTCGCCATTAGCGCGCGCTTGCGGAAACTAGCAACTGCGAGACAAAAACGGACAGATTATGATCTGTCCTCTAATCATCCGTGAAAATAATCCCACCGGACTGAAATACTTGACATAGAATATCTTAAGAGCATAACTACCGGATACAGTCGCTTCAGTTGGTTGTTCACCAAAAAGACGACTGCGAGAAACACACACACACATCTACCTAGCCATTAATTGGTACGGAATGTTCAGCGGCATAGGGAACCTATAAATTGATTCTTGTCGAGTTTGGAATACACGAAATAGGCCAGCAATCATCGCTCAGCGCTGTCTCTAGAAACATTCTTCAGAAGATATCACGTCGTAATACCAAAACACGACGAAAAAGGTTATTTCCTCGGATTCTAGACAAAGAAAAAGGTTTCGCCCAAACCTAGTTCAGAAAGGCGACATAATCGGGCCGTTTTTTTCGGGTTTCTGGTTGATTCCTGTAGAATCCGGCAGATCAGCTTTTTCTGCCGTTTTTCATCTACTCAGCTGCACTGAAGACACAGGACCTCCAAAAATCTTTTTTTCTCAGATTTTCTGCTCATTCTGAAGGGAATCAAGCGCTGATCCTGATGATATATTTGAAATCGCTAAGCGCTCCTTGCAAACGGATCTGCCGAGATGTCGTACGTTCATGCCGTGGCAGTGTGGAGGAGAGAAGATCACCTCCGTGCAAACCGACGTCACCCCCTCCGCGATTAGGGTGTTTGCCATGGGAGAAGTGCTGGCCGGCTGCTTCTCTTCTTCAGATTCTCCTGCAAATTCGGCGTGGACAGGACTCCGGGACCCGCTCAGAAGTACTTATGCGCCACATACGGCAAGGATGTTACCTGGAGAGATACCAGCGTCCAGTGCTTCAGATGCCAAAGGTGGGTGCATCTCTCCTGTTCGGGTCCCAGTTCTGTGAGGCATCATAACTCATCTTTTCGATGTGTTTTGTGCTCCTCACTTTCTAACTCTGATTCCTCTAACATCAATAACCTCCTTTCCATTGTAAAAATAAATCTCAACGGCCTTCGTGCCAAGCTTCCTGAGCTTTCTCTCTTTGCACGCACTCACCATCCAGACTAGATTTTGGTTCAAGAAACCAAGCTCTCTCCATCCCCTACCTAACCACATCCTAATATCCTAGGCTACACTTCATACCATGCTCCAAGGTCAACTCTAGGCGGAGGAGTTTCCCCTTTCATATTACCTCCTCTTTCCTCAAACCTCATACCCAACATTCCCACGGACGGTACTCTCGAATACTTCCCGGTGCATCTCCCCCTTAAAACTTCCCTTTCTCTTTTCAACATCTATATTCCCCCCACCAACTAATGCCCTTCATTCTATTATCCCATCTCCACATCTTAAGCAGCCTAACGACTGCTCCCTCTCATCCTCGTCTGTTTTCGCAGGCGATTTCAATGCTCAAACCTTTTGCTCGTATCTTGGTCCTGATGCTAGAGGAAATGACGTCGAAGAATGGGCGGAGGAGGGTGACCTGGTCATACTAAACAATGATCAGCCCACTCGTCTCCCTACCAACGCTCAATCTTTTAGCCCAGACATAACTCTAGTCTCTTCCAACCTTTGCAACACCTGCTCATGGTCTACCTCACCTACATTGTCTAGTGATCATATTCGTCTTTGTGCACATCGATCTCTCAGATTCCCTCGCTACTTATTCTGGTGTTCGACAACGTTTTTATCTCAATTTGAGCCAAGCAGATGGTGCCTGTTCAGTGAAGTTGCGCTACCCCTAGCGCCTGAGTATCCGTGGAATGGCAATGTGCACCAAAAAGAGCAGCACTTGTCTGATGCAATCCGCAAGGCCATGAAGGCGGCTATCTCTGTTGGTTGCGTTAGAACGTTCTATCCTAACGTCACCAGAGAAGTTCTCCAGAAAATAAGGACCAGAGATGCCAGAAGAGCAACTGACCCTCTAGACCCTGTCGTCGCTCAGCTAGATGACGAGATCAGAAAAGATCTAGCAAGGCACAAGAAAGAAGAATGGGAAGAGTTCAAAGGACAGTTGGATTTCAAGATGGACTGTGCAGCTACTTGGAAGTTACTTCGGGAGCTCTCAGGAATTTTCAAAGAGCTCCGATTTTCAAAAGCAGGCTATCCCATTTCAACCTCAGGTCATTGCATGGGGTCGATGGCCGTGCTTTCTGCTAAAGCTTTAAATTCAGGGTGCTCTTATTCGTACGAGTGTTTTCTTTGCCTACAATTTTGTTTGCCTGCATGTCCAGGCTGTCTTGTTTAAACCTACCTCACATACATTTTGTATGTTCCTTTGTCGCCAGATAAAGCTATTGAATTGAATTGAATTGGAAAGAGCTCACCAGCCACCGTCTCCACTATAGAGTTTGATAATACCTTTTTCAAGTCTGGAGAAGAAGCCGTTTATTCTCTCGGAAAAAGTTTCTTCATCACGAGTACTAAGCAAGTCCGCTGCAGAACAGAGTTTCAGTTAGAGAGTTAAGGCCGCCTCCCGCTCATGAGGACGGCCGATGCGTTCACTTTGGAGCACGTAGAGATGTAGTGTGAGGCTGAGAATGGCGTTGAGGGCTAGACATCGAACACCGTAGTCGGAAGCGTTGATCTTCGGCGCTATCGATTTTTCGATCTACAGCCTATATAAGACAGCAACGCACCACTGAGCTCTCATTCGGCGTCTCTTGTTCCTCGTTCTTTCCCCTTGAATAGTTGCATGTTGCATTGATCCCATCCATTGTTATTTTTGTTGTGTTTCGTATAAAGTGTCAGTACGAGACTTAGTGGCGGAGACCGACAGTGGGGGCCAATAGCCACTGACACTGAAGCCAACCTTTTGCAGTGGAAACGGGTCGGATCGACCATGAATGGCAACGTTGGTCTGATGGCTAATGCGGTGGACGAGCACCACATGGAGCAAGATGAGGAAGTTCCGAACGCGGACCCACATACACCACCGATCGATAGAAATCTCATGGTGAGTGGGTCGATAAACACCGCCTTTGACAATATTTCGCAGCGATTGGAAGAGACATTGAAGGAACAGCTGAGACAGTTGTCAGATCAAAAGTTGCGAAATATTAAAGCGGCAGTGGACGCAGCGGTTACGATCGCGAGAGGCAAAGTCATTGAAATGCTGCGAATTTTTGACGAAATTCAAATGTCACCTCAGCAACTTTTGGAAGTTCTCCCGATAGCTAGCTCGCAAAGCCAGATGGCACAACAGACCGCAGAGGTTTTTGGATGTAGGGTGCATGAGCTTGCTAATGCGGCGGTCGAAAAGAACAGTTCAATAGAAACATTGAGGTCTCAGTTACAGGAGAAAAATGAATTGTTCGATGCTTTGAGAATAGAAAATGATCGTTTGCAGGACCAAGTGAATCGACTTGCCCGAATGGAAACTGGTGACAGAGCACCGCGTATGGAGCAGAATGGTCCTGTTATGATCGAACAACAAGGTGAGGGAGAACGCAACACTGACTGGGCAGCGGTCGGTCATCAGCTGCAATCATTGAGCCAATTCCAGGGCAATATGAACGCATCCCGGCGCATGAGAGGTGGAAGTCGACGACGCCGGAGGCCGACCTTCAACGAACAGTTGCAAGCATCATCTCGGCCGTCTTCCAACGCGTCGATGACCGGTGAGAGTGATGATTCTCTCTCAGTTGGTTCTGCGAGAGCATGGGTCTGAGATGGGTAGTGTGACTAACGCTATGACGGGGATGTTCCATATGTTCAAAGAAGTGTTCAAGGCCCAAACTGTAGCTGAAGTCACAAAATATGACGGAACGAACTCGCTGAGCGATTTTCTGCGGGCTATTGACGTAAAATATCCCTCCACCATATGGCGTGACAGTGACCGGCGAGACATACTAGCTAATAATTTGACAGGGTCAGCTAAATCGCTATTCAAAAGTCTACCCGATGAGGTAAAGAGGGGCAGTTTTGATGGCGTGGTGGAAGCACTAAAAAAAGCCCGTAGAAGTGCATGCGAACGGCTCAAATGTATTCAAGAATGGGATAAGCTGGTCAAAGAGGATAGCGAAACGGTGGCAGAGTTTTGCTGCCGTATGGAGAGAATCTCAAGAAAGATTCATCCCAGTGAGAGATGGGATTTCCACCTCGGGTCGAAATTGTACTCTTGTCTCGAGCACTGGAATAACTCGTATCATATGCTGGCGGCCTTAGAGTCACCAGAAGGAAATGTGTACGAATCTGTGAAGAAGGTAGCGATGAGACTCGAGAAAACCCATGAGATGACAAGGAAGGCGAGAAGAGAAAAAGAACAGTCTGTAAAAAAGTTCAAAGGGTCCAAAGGTAAGACGGACTTACCGACAACAGCGACCAAGTCCGGAAATAGACCTACTCAGCAAGATAAAGGAGCTGTTAGGTGCTTCAATTGCGGCGAGTATGGACACTATGCTTCAGCGTGCTCGCGAAGTAAGCCCGGTCAGGGAGCTGTAGGTGAATCAAGTCAGACTAGTAGGCAGAAACCCACAAAACAACGTCAGGGTACTACGCAAAAGACGTTGTCTATGTACGTGGACGAGTGGTGTCGGGTTGTAACCGCTGAGTCTTTGTCAAACGGTCAGGATGCAAGCATTATTGGCAAGCAATCCTTGTGCGATGCAAATATCTTCAATTTGCAAGTGAAAACTCTGGTAGATACCCGGTTCAGTGATATCGGTTGTTCCAGTCACGTTGCTTAAGCGTGCCCGTGAGCGTGGGTTTGACATTGACCGACAGGTTAAAATGATCGGAGATGGCAGAGACAGTAATGTTTTCGACGCCTCAGGAAACAGAATGAGATTCCTAGGGTCATCAGGGCTAGCGTGCACGTGCACGGGGCAGGTACTGCAGCAGTAAATCTGCATGTGCAAAAGACTGACGACGACATTCTTTTACTCGGGACCAACGTGCTAAAAGACCTAGGAATCAGGCTGAGTTTTGGCATGGGTGGTGAGCGTATCCATGAACTGGCGGCTTCTCATGTCAGCGAAATGGCAAGTCCTAAAGCTAAAGAGGGGAAAGGAGGCAGGATGAAGCACGCGTCGCCAAAGGAGAATGATCCCACCTGGAGCCATTGCTAAAATAAAGCTCGAAGACACTGTCAAAAAGGAGAACGTATATTTTGGTCCAGGGATTACCGTATAGCATCCGGACTATGTGCAGTGGAACAGCATTGTGCAGAAATCTCAGTAACCAATCGAGGATCTGAGCCGTGGGTGGTAAAGAAAGGTGAAACTCTTGGAGAATGGTCGGATAATAACTGGGTGGACCCAAAATTGGTAGATTCGCCTAGCGATATGCTTTCCTTTGAGAAACCCTCCGCTTTGCCGGAGCCAGAACGTATCAAGATCTTGGTAAAAATGCTGGAGCATAATCGCAAAACCGGCAAACTACCACAAGAATTAGTCAGAGTTATTACGAAATACCACAGGACGTTTTGCTATTTCTGACTCCGAACTCGCTCAGACGGATCTGATTCAGCATGATATTGACGTGCAAGGGCACGAACCTATACGTCAGAAAACAAGGCCTGTGCCCTATGGAATTAGAGACAAGGTTAACAATATGCTACAGGATCTGAGAGAGGAGAATAATCGAAAATAGCCAATCCCCTTGGGCTTCCTAATTGTCCTCGTTGCTAAAAAGGATGGCACCACAAGATTGTGCGTCGATTATCGGGAGGTTAACAAGATCACCAAAAAGGATTGCTATCCTCTACCCCCGATTGATGTCACGTTACAAAACCTGCAGGGAAAACAGTGGTTTTCGTCCTTAGATCTTGCTAGTGGATACTGGCAAGTGCCACTTACAGACCGCGCCAAAGAAATCAGCGCATTCACTACGACAGCTGGACAGTTCCATTTCAATGTCCTACCGTTCGGTCTCACCAATGCTCCTGCAGTTTTTCAAAGACTTATGGAAAGTGTGCTCGGTGAATTGAAGGGATCGGAAGTGTCGGTATATATAGACGATATATTACTCGCGACAGACACGAAGGACCGGCACACTGAAATACTGGAGAAAACATTGGAGGCTTTCCAAAAAGCAGGCTTAAAGGCGAAACCACAAAAATGCCGACTGATGGAAGGTTCCTTGGAGTTTTTGGGACATGTCGTAGATAGACAGGGTATCAAAACGGACCCTAATAAGATCCAAGACATCAAAAACTACCCGGTGCCGCTTAACGTAGCTCAATTGCGCACATTCCTAGGGCTGGCGGGGTACTACCGCAAATTCGTTCTCCGGTTCGCACAGATCGCTAAACCACTTTATGAGCTGACCAGCCCAAAGGTGAAGTTCAGATGGTCGACTCAGCAGCAGAAGGCTTTTGATGACCTGAAACGAGCGCTGTGTGAAGCTCCCGTCCTAGGCCAGCCGAATATAGAACTGGCTAGGAACGGTGAAAGGCCGTTTATTATTTATACAGATGCTAGTGAGATCGGCGTCGGTGCGGTACTTTCACAAGAGGGTGACGATGGATTTCTTCACCCCATCTTTTTCACGTCAAAACCGCTTTTCATCGACCCAAAGGAACTATCATGTGACCGATCAAGAAGCGCTAGCACTCATACACAGCGTGAAGAAATTTCACTACTTCATCTTTGAGTTCCCACAATCGTGCGCACTGATCATGCCGCATTGACCTCTCTGTTCAAACGAACCAATATCTCACCTAGAATCCTACGTTGGGCCCTTGAGGTTCAAAGGTATGACCTGAAAATAGAGTATGTGAAAGGAGCCGCAAACTGTGTGGCAGATGCTTTATCTCGAGGTCCTGGAGCATCGCAGTGTAAGCGATCACCTTCGATTCGGAGAGGAAAATGTGGTTTGTATGATTCAGGAGAGTGAATGGCTGAACGAACTGAGGGATGATTCAGATTTTTCGCAAGTTTTCAACGCAATCGAAAACAAGCGCGACGAAGAGATAAGATTGCCACGGCATGATCGCAAGCTCTGCTCCTCCGACTTCGAGATTGAGGGTGGAAAACTGAAACTGGTAATGGAGGACTTGACGATGGTACCAGTAATTCCTCGAAGTCGAAGGCGCGAAAGTTTTCAACGAAGCTCACTTCTGGGATTTTGAGTGGTCATTTCAACGCTCGAAAATGTACAGCCAGCTCAAGAAAGTCGCCTTTTGGCCGGGAATGCGCCAAGATTTGGTAAGGTGGTGCAAAGAGTGTCAAAGATGTTTTCTGTCAAATCCAAAACGGGAAAACATACGACCGCTAAAGCCCATAACTGTTGAAAAGCCGTTTCGAAATCATCGGTATAGACCTCTTGGAAATGGGTCTAACCTCGAGTGGGAACAGGTATATCGTAACGATAATCGATCATTTCACGAAATACCTGGGGAGCTTTTCCAGTGCCTGACAAAAGTCGGAAACTATAGCAGAAGTGCTATTCGGGAGCTGGATATGTGGATATGGGAGGTGGCCCGAAGCTATTCTTTTTCAGACAGAGGTGGCGAATTCGAGAATGACTTGATGAAGGCGCTCTGTGATGTTATGGGTATCCAACAAAAGTTCACGAAAGGATATACACCCAGAAAACGGAATTACTGAAAGAGCTAATGGCACTATAGTGGGTATGCTGCGGAAAAAGACGGTCACACCTACTGAATGGGATCGCATGCTTCCCACGATAGTATACGCGTATAATGCTGCGCCCCACCGCGCTACTGGCGACAGTCCACATTTTTTGCTATATGGTCACGATCCGAAATAGCCCTCATCCGCAATCCCATCGGATGTACTTTCGCCGTATACAGCTGATTACGACGAATACAAGATCGAGTTTCTGAATGGGCTAAAAATTGCACGTGAACACATAAATGAGCATGCTGCGAGGTATCGAGAACAGATGAAAAAGGCCTACGACAAAACATGGAAAACGGGCAGATCGACGAGATTTCTCGTCGGAGATCGAGTTTATGCAAAATGCCATGTGAAAAGGTAAAATCAAGTCATCCAAAGTTGACGATTCCATGGAGTGGGCCGTATCGCGTGATCGAAGTATCGAGTAATTCCGCACTAGTGACTCTGATCGGGGAAAATGAGCCACCACTTCAGCTACCATTCGATCAGCTGGTTAAAATCCCCGTTGAAATCGATGACACTCCTGTCAAGGCTAAAACAAACCGTGGTAAACGAGGGAGGCCCAAAAAGATCAGGAGTAGTGTAGTCACTAGTAGAAATTGTAGTACAATAAATAAAATTTTTCAGAAATCTAGTTTGTATGGTGAAATTCCTTATTTCAGCTCGCCGCTGTCGTCTTCAAGCAACCACAACAACATAGACTGGCATTGCCCGAAGAAGTTGATGTGCGACGGAGAGAAGTAGAATGTTCTGTTGATGTGTCGCTGCAAAATATTGTTCCCAATGCTCCATTCGG
The DNA here is from genome assembly GCA_029168955.1 of Aplectana chamaeleonis. Taxonomy (NCBI): domain Eukaryota; kingdom Metazoa; phylum Nematoda; class Chromadorea; order Rhabditida; family Cosmocercidae; genus Aplectana; species Aplectana chamaeleonis. The sequence continues at coordinate 1,859,840 of JAPDOI010000056.1, read as the reverse complement.
AGAATTGCGATTTTGCTCACCATATGATCTTGCTCGTTTGTTGTCTGTAATTTCGCAAAGTCATGTACCGGAGGCATGGATAACAGCTAGGCTGCTAGATCGCAGCTACGACCTATTGACGCCAACGGCTTTGGGCCTTGCCTGGTCGTTTTTCCGTCAGCACTGCATTCACATTACGCTGGCCACCGTAGCCGAAGCAGGGCAGTTTCTGCCGGACCATCCACCGAGAAGTCGTAGCGATCCATACAATATGGCACAACTGGCAGCAGCAGCCAGGAATTTTGCTACGGAGAATCCGTGGACTGACTCCACATGGAAGTTGCTATCACGCCGAGGCAACCTAATCATACTGCCCTCAGGATTCGAAGACGTGATTGCTTGTCTGCAGTCAAAGACACAGAAGGTCGTGGTGGTTCGAGAGCCCGAGGAGATGCAGCCGGAATGGTTCGCCAATGAGTTGTCCGCGATATTACTGTTCAGCACCGCCAAAGCAGCAGGCTGCACAAGATGGCGTGGAGCTTGGACTTTGATCCTGCAGGCGGTCGCTAAAGGAGCTGAACTTTTCGCACTCCCAGGTCCTCAAGACGATGATGAATGGGGAAACTCGATTGATGGCCTACGCGATTTTGTAGAAGAGACCATTGCACAGCGAAGAAGTCTAGCCTCAAGGATGCACTGTTTTCTCCCCATGAGGTCACAGAACAATATGATCGATGTCGGGTTCAGTGCTGGCGGATCGCATCAACCTGTACCAGCAGAAGAGCTATTCGCAAAGTGCTGCAAAGAGATTTTGGGAGACCACCAGGAAGCAGTACGCAGCGTACCTCTCAATGGCGAAATTCAAAAGACTGCCTGAACAGCGCCAAGGCCCGATTAGGAACCCTGTTCGAGGTTCCGGAGTAACGCGTGGACGATACCGCTACAACAATAGCAGAACCTACAATGGCAATCCACACCGTGGGACCTACGTAACCCGACGTCGCGATTGTGCTTCTATCCGCGGACGCGGAGCTCCCAGACGTGGTAGAGGTAGATCACACTTCCGTTGGAGAGGTGCTCATTAATTGTTGTTGTTGCTCTTGTGAATCGGCGTAGTGTGAACGCCTGTTTGAGAGGACCCCATGTAGTGTGAGGCTGAGGAATGGCGTTGAGTGGCTAGACATCGAACACCGTAGTCGGAAGCGTTGATCTTCGGCGCTATCGATTTTCGATCTACAGCCTATATAAGACAGCAACGCACCACTGAGCTCTCATTCGGCGTCTCTTGTTCCTCGTTCTTTCCCCTTGAATAGTTGCATGTTGCATTGATCCCATCCATTGTTATTTTTGTTGTGTTTCGTATAAAGTGTCAGTACGAGGCTTATTGGCGGAGACCGACAGAGAAGAAAATAAAACATATGCGGACCTCCAAAGCTCTCGGTCCGGACGGCATTTGTCCTGCTGCGCTGAAGAAGCTCCCGGCTGATATCTTTCTGCTCGACGTTGATATGATTAATACTTCGTCCAGCCCCTGCCGAAAAAAAAGGTACCCGAAAAGCTCATTGTGAAAGATCTAGCAGAGCACAACGGGAAGCAATTATTTCAACACGGGTTCAGGAGGCTACGTTTCACAACGACGGCTTTACTAGAAATTACCAGCTACGGTATTGACGGGTTAGACGCTAAGAAGCCATTGAGAGCTGTAGCTGTCGCATTCGATCTCACCAAGGCTTTCAAAACGGTGAACCTAGGAGTCATTTCAAGCAACTTATTGCAGTCGTCAATGCCACCGTGGCAAAAAAGATGGATATCGGCCCTTATCAAAGATCGGCGGGCAAGAGTCATGTTCCAGAACCACGTCTCCGACTGTATTCCTATAGCAGCTGGAGTCCCACAGGGCGGTGCCCTATCGCCAGCCTTGTTCAGTCTGTACCTCGAGGATATGCCTGAGCCACCACAGGATATCAAGATTGTCGCGTACGCCGACGACATAACAATCAATGTGTCGATACCGGGACATACACGTCGCAGCCACCAAGATCAACGAGAACCTGAAGACGCTGAAGAAGTTTTTCGACGACAAGATGCTAAAGATCTCCGCATCCAGGTCATAGTATCCGTCCTTACAACGGACTCATCCGGAGCACAGCGCTCATCCGGATGTAGAGTGGGATGGAGACCAGTCTGCCTGCAGCTTGCTTTCCAAAACTGCTCGACCTTGTGCTCGATCCGTCGCTCAAGTTTCCACCAAGAACACCGAGCAGAAGCAGGCTATCGTGAAAGCTAAACTCAATGTTCTCAGGGCCCTAGGCAGTACCTCATGGGGTAGCAGCAAAGGAGACGATACTCACGACGTATAAGGCGATTCTTCAGCCGGCCTTGGAATATGCTGCGCCGGTTTGGCAGCATCTAGTTTCAGAATCCTCTTGGACTACGATGCATTGTGTACAGAATGCCGCTCTTCGCATCGCCACAGATGTGCAAGGAGTACCCCAGTCGAGCACCTGCATGCTGAGGCCCGCTTATTACCAGTTAAGAAGCACTGTCAGCTCCAGGCCCACCGATTTCACAACAATATTATGAAGCAACCAAACTACCCGTCTTGGAGAGTGCTCAACTCCGTCAGAGAGAGAAATACAAAAGAATGCCGTTCGCCTACGCTCAAAGCAAAGTCAACCTGCAAAGATGGCACGACTCACAGTAGGAACCACTCCGTCTTCAGCGAGTAGCACAGTAGCAAGTTCGTACAGTGTCCTGGTTGAGGAAGGCGGTGGTGAATCCTATATAAGGGGAAGTACCGCCCCAGTCTGCACATCCGAGACTCAACTCGAAAAAGGGCTAGATGCAGACATATTTGGAGAGCGAAAATTTGGTGGACGAGTTGCCTCAGGCTTATATTTTCTTCGATTTCAGTCGCTACACAAGAGCGAACCAGAATGAAGAGACAGACCGGCAATGGAGTAAGGAAAGAAAACGCGAACGAAATTTATCCATCCATCTAGCCGCTATTGAGTTTGAAATAAAGAAAAGGGAAAGATTCAAGGCGGTGATTTGGGGGTGGGGGAGGGATCGGACCAATATATCTCGCACTTGGCACGGGTTATACAAGACGGGTCTAGTACACAATTACATGTGAATCTCGAAATTCACCTCTGATGGTGTGCTGTGCCTTTACAGACGAATTGGACGAGTCACCGGGCTCATCTATACAATGTTAAAACCGTACCATTCACCAAGTTTCACTATAATAAGGAATACCTCATTCTACTATTGCAGACCCGGGTCTCTTCACGGGAAAACAAACGGAATGAGCTAAGGAAATCACCTGGATAGTGAAGACCATTTGATGAGGCGCGGATGAGTGGATCTTCACTATATCGATCCTTGTTAGAGAAGCAAACTCCAAGCCTTCTGAATGCAGCGACAAGAGAGCCTCCGCCATCATCGAAAAGTGCGGAGCTAAAAACAATCAATCAAAAAGTCACCATAATCGGTTTAAATACGCAAATAAGAGATACTTCATCAGAAAGTCTGGGCAAGTTGCTGAGATCAAAAACTTTCCTGTTTTTACCCGTACGTAGTCAAAATCAAAAAGAACAGCCTTAACGTGAAATTCAAGGTTTGCTGCAGCCGATATTTGTTACCCATAGTTGTAAATGACACGGTTTAGATCAAGAAGTTAAAGCAGATGTTCTCAGACAATCACCGCATTCAATGCATGTCGATCAACCACAGTCAGGGAACGCGCTGCTGGGGGAGCACGTGATCCCTATTGTGTTTCAAATTACACCACATGCCACAAATAAAACGTTCAATGCGTGCATGATACACTTCAACTCGATGACAGCACGATTTTCCAACAAAAAAGGAAGCATACGACGCACTCTTTGAGTTCCGAGGTCGGCAAAATCGCTGGTTCAATTACCATAAAATGCGGTATCTGGCCCGCTCAGCCGCTGGAGACGCCGTTCAACCGCTGACGGCCCCATGCGGTGCTCGGCGAGCTGGCCGAGTCGCCCGTCGGTGTGCTGAGCGCTTCGCGTGTCGATGTGCTGCTACCATAGCGCTGGACTGGTTGCAGCACAAGCTCCTGCGATTGAAAATTGCAGCACGTGCCCCTGGCATAGAGCCTTTGATGGATGTGGTCACCCAGAGTTGAATGCATATTCCACACGCATTGAATGCGGCGATTTTCCGAGTTGCCTCCAGGCATTCGAGTTATCGAAGATTTGCGAGACAGCTTTCGGTTCAAGATCTCTTCAAATTTTAGCCATCTTGGCTGCAGACTTTGTCGACTGATAACACAATTTGAAGGTTTCTTTATAAAAGAATTCCCGAATTCATAACAACTCTCTGTGTGAAATGATTGGTAGCGAATATTCACAGACAAATGCATAGACGGAAACCTCACAGAATCCATCAATATCGGCCTTGTAATGATTCACAAAGGTCACATTGAACATAGCATCACTCGTGTACAGAAGGTGAGGCCTAGAGCAATGAAATTAACAAAAAATACTGCAACAATACTGCATTTCATTTATGTCATACCTATCCCGCATAGCCTGTTTTTCAGCCAATGCGATGGCGTCAATATCAATCAGACTCTCGAACTTCCTTGCCAAGTAAAACGGCTTCGCCTTTGCATTCTGAAAACTACGGCACTAGGCTTCTGTCATTAGACTGACCTTGGGCTCCTCTACCTCTAAAGCAAATTTTTGAGTATGTTCCTTTGTGAAGACCAACGGCGAACAACCACACCAATCTACCACCTTCTTCAAGCTTTCGCATCTGCATCCTTAATAAGTGTATAATGGGAAAAATACGAGAAAAAAAAGAATTTAGGCCTCAAAGAATAGAGGTGAACTCGAACTTGAATACTACTGATCGCTGAACAACGTGAAACTAAACAAATTGATAGCAATGCAGACCTTGTTTCCTGTTCCAATTGGTTAACCGCAAGTTACTACCAATAATACTATCACAGAAGCGAGAGTTATACGCCAACTGAAACACCAACTTTGTGCAAAAGTATCTAATCCACTGTCACATGTGATGTTACTGTTCCAAACGATGCGATGCGCTATAATCATAACGAACATAACAAGCTCCTACTTCACCCCTTTCTGAGATGAAGATTCACAACCAACTAGAAAATCGCAAATGAGAAAACCTCACAGTGTGGAAGAAGCTTTCTACTGGCAGAATGACGCTAGCAAACAAAGCACGTAGCTTCGAAGGCAGCTCCTCGTTAGATATGGAGTACTCCGCAAATTCTCTGTGTAGAACAATCCAGTCGGAACCGCCATCCACTCGGAGATTTCGAGGGAATTCATCTCTGTAACGATAAAAGGGAATTATTTGGTGTCATTGGTGTCATTGATCCAAGTATAAAAAAGAGTGGAGCTGGAAACAAACCTCCTGCCAATCCTCCACATCCGATTTTCGCATTCAATAAAGACAAAGTCAAAGCCTTGCTTCTGTATAAATCTTCCTGTATTGTAGCCGTGACTGCTCATGTACGACTTGCCCGGATTTCTGAAAAATTGAGGACAATACTTAATAAACAATCAGGATAGGCAGTCTACGTAAGCAAAACCGGTTAGTCTTAGAAAAGTCAATTCCTGCCATAGAAGACTAGCTGTCAACACATCCACTTATAGAGGTCCATATTCCACTTCAGAGGCGTGTGATGATGCAATTTTACACAGCTCCATGCAGAGCTTCCACTCGTACGGGTCAGAAATACTAACGAATACTGGCTTTTCCGAAAATCAAGAAAATCCGAACTTGCAGAGACAACTGGAGAAGTTCTAGGGTAACGAAAACCAGTGATCCAGCGAAAATCCATTCTTAATCCCTGACATGATAAATATTAACGACATCCATCGCTTTGGTAACATATGAAAGACAGCTTTCTCACTTTGAACCACCCCCCACCCCCACCCCTCAATACCAGGTTGTTCAATAAGTTTTGTCGTTCGACTAGGAAAACAAAATTTTATGGTTCAAAATACATTTTATTATTCAGTCTAATCTCCCTGAACAATAATACACTAAAAAAACCAAAAAAAATCCAAAAGAACGCTCCAAATGTTGCTGAGGAAGTCGCATTCGACTGTGTTTTTGTTCCATTAATAGCGAATGCGGCACCCATAGTGCACACAGCTTTCTAAAACCCAAAATTTCACGTAAAATATGGCTCACACTGCCTAACGAGATGTGTAGAGCCTCTCCTAAATCTCTCTCAATCGATTGACGATCTCCCAAAACCATATCCTGTATTTTGGCTACGATTTCTGGTGTTGATGCGCTTTTTGGACGTCCTTCACGTGGATCGTCTTCAAAGCTTGTACGACCACGTTTAAATTCAGCAACCCATCTTTCCCTGTTCTAATTGTGAACAATCATTATACACTTTGACATTCGTGGTGAATTTCTTTTGGTGCTACACCTTCCAAAAATAGGAATTTATTCACTGCACGATATTTAATTTTTTCATTGCTGTGACACGGCGACACTAAATGGCTTGTAAATTTGGGCTAGCAGCAACGCCCTCTTATCGAATGATAAAACTTATTGAACAACCTGTAAGAATTCTGAAGCAACAAACCAACAATCTAAGCATGGTACATTAGGCCTTTATTGAACACCTACTTCATCGAATTAACCTTCCATTTTGGGGAACCCCAACTACTCTGGGAAATAGTCCTCACAACGATTTGCTTTTGAAATACAAAACTCACAAGCGCAACTGCGTTTCGAACTCGTAGAGTGTCATCACGGGAAAATCGCTCTCAGATAAATTAATGAGGTAATCCCAATCGGAGAGCGACTGCATAGCAATTGATCGGCGTATGGCGTCTGATAAATTGAACAGATCAACGAAACACTTATCGAGAGAAACCGAGGATTCTCATGGACGTCAATCAACTAACCCTGAACCATGGTCAACAGGGATGCGCCTCCCCATATGGTACTATGGGCATCGGGTGCAACAAAGACGTTCGACAATTTCGCGGCAACAGACTTCATCTCTGAATAGGAATCTGAGAGGCAGCTCCAGCAGCACTGCTAAGGCAACGCCAGCATCAGGAGAGATTGTGTGGGGACACAACGGGTCGTAGAGGGGGCCGTACGAATTTTGGCTTAAAGGCAGTCAGTGTTCACGATAATCTTCGATTTTGAGATTATTCGCTAAATCGATTGTTTGTCCTCTGGGTAGAACCAAAATGACGAAGAAAACCGAGAAACGCACCAGAAGGGCACGAAATCCTTTACTCTCACCCCACCTCATTACTCTCACAGGAGCTGTTTGTTGTGACAATGAGATCGTTTGCGCACCCGTCTTTTGCAATTCCCTACTCTCCGTTGCTCCTTTCAGTCCTTCAGACCCCTAACTAATACTGTTTTGTCTAAAATATTTCTCCATTTTTGATTAGCCCCATTTTTACCGGTGACAACCACGGTGAACATGTTTATACAACCGGACAACTAGTCCAGGCCAGAGAATAATATCTCTGAAATATGACGATTTAGTGCGTTTCTCGCCGGTTCTTCGTAATTTTCGTAACACTTGGTAGCCAAGGCATTGTTTTGAGTGGAAAACTCGAGAACGAAGATCATCGTGAACACTGCCTTTAAAGTGAACATATTTGAAGGAGAGCGTGAAACGTTAAGTGTTAAATTACAGATTTTAGAAGTAGTTCGTGAAACTTCCCGTTTTTTTTGTCATGGGGGAGGGTCGTAGTTCAGGCAAAACTCGACACAACTATCCGCTTCACACTAGGCAAAGCCTTCGCTGACATGCTCATCTAACCTGTGAGCATGTAGAGTTGACGCTGGTCAACGTGAATGTAATAATAATGCGACGGAGAGTATAATGCCTTGAGAAGCCTTTTCACCTGCAATCCAATAACAATTTGAAGAAGATAGAATTGTTCATAGCTTGAGCTGCCGGCAAACCTGACGTTCGTTTCTACCATTTAGCTGCAGCAAGAACAGAATCCGTGGGGCCGTGACATCGTGATTTGATGGCTCCTGATAAACTGCCTTGGGCATCGAGTGTGCTCCTACAAGAGTGAGAAATTATGAGCTAGCCCACGCTTCGCACAAAACAACATTTGTTCTCTATCTGGATATATCAGTTTCAGGAAAAATAGTCACTCCTAGTCTCAAAAGACGGACTAGAACTACTCCTAGTCTCAAAAGACGGACAAGAGCTTGCAATCGAGTGGATGAAATGAGATCTCACAGATAAATCATCCCAGCAATAAACAAATTATAGCACTCCTTTCCCTCCATTTCGGGATTGTCAGTTGAATACTAATTTGATGCAAAACACAGATTTGTAGCCATAAATGATGGTTGAAAATGCTACTCTAATACGGACCTACCGCATAACACTTAACTGTGATATTTCAAACCTGAATCACAGTTGGTACGTAAGTTAAAAAATAGGCTGAGGTGGATTCTAGAAGCAGTAACTCGTAGAAAATTGTATTAGGTTGAAGCAAAAGTTTCCGATCACTTGACTTCGACAATTCTCAAACCAATAAACTTTGGTCCTTCGGCCATGAAGCGTTATACCAATCGAAAGCACAAATTCTTTCCTATCTGACGTTGCCTTCCATTTAGGCCAAAGCCTGCTCATTTTCGAAACACGTGCTAGAATTCAGCGGTAATCATCAGTACTGAGCAGCTTTGAGTGCTTATATTCAATCTAAAGGCAGTGTTCACGATAATCTTCGATTTTGAGAATAATCGCTAAATCGATTGTTTGGCTTCCGGGTAGAACTGAAATGACGAGGAAATCGAGAAAAACGCATCAGAAGGGCACGAAATCCTTTACTCTCACCCCGTCTCTTTACTCTTACAAGAACTGTTTGTTATGATAATGAATCTTTGGTGAACCCGTCTTTCGCAATTCTCTGCTCACTGTTGCACCGTTCTATCCTTCGGACCCTAACTAATACTGTTTTGCCTAAAATACTCTTCCATTTTTGATTAGTCCCAATTTTTATCGGTGAAAACCACCGTGAACATGTTTCTCCAACGGGACATTTAGTCAAGGCCAGAGAAAAATGTCACTGAAGCAAGACTTTTTAGAGCGTTTCTCGCCGTTTCTTCGTAATTTTGGTAGCACATGGTGGCCAACGCATTGTTTTGAATGGAAAACTGGGAAACGAAAATCATCGTGAGCACTGCCTTTAAGGGGCATTCAACAAACCTGTAAGAGTTGGCAGAATATTTGAGCCACCTCAGAACAACATGATAGCGTTTGCAGAAAATTTCGATGTAGCGTAAATATTGATTTTTAGGGGATTTTGTGATTTTTTAACATCGGTGTTTTCTGGCCAATCCGAGAAGTTTCAGCCTCGAAGCTCCAAAGTTATGTACAACGGCCAAGTCCCTACTCGATAGTGTTTTTCGTCGAATATCGATCGATTTTCGAAATTCAATAAAAATTACGAAAATCAAATTTTCAAAAGAAAAACATTCAAAAATTAGCAAAAAAACTATTTTAAGAATACTTGGTCATTATACTTAACTTTGAATTTTCGAGGCCAAAAATTCTGGGACAAGCCAGAAAAGACCGAACTTTAAAACCAAAAAATGCGCTAAAAATCAGTAAACACGCTCCGTCGATATCGAGCAGGCTTTGCCCCAAGTGGATGACCGCGTTAGATAGAAAAGAATTTGGGCTTTCGGTCGGCATACCGCACTAGGCGGAAGGACCAACGATGGTGGTTTAAAAATCGTCAAAGTCAAATGGCGATAAACTTTCGCTTCAACCCAGTAGGAAATAAAAAGCAACTGCAAAACTGCGTAGCTGCCCCTCATCTTTCTGAATTCGTAACCCGCAGTACACAAAATTTAGGGCACATCTGAGACAGTCGTACATAATGAAACTTTCTGAAGGCAGATCCAGCACTTTTTTGCATAAATAAATTATGAACAATCCTAAACTTCTACAAATTCTACCGAGAATTCCATCAGAAATAGAGAAACTTGCTTCTATAGATTCTATTATCTATACTTTCAGGGTAAGGCATGGCACTACGATCGGTCCGTGCATAGTGCGCCCCCCCCCTTCCTCTTCAACAGCTCAAGATTCGTGCAACCCCTCTCTCGCTTGGACACTCATGTGGCCCCTCTAACAGGAGTTTTGCAATTTTTGCCCCCATCCCGATGAGCCGTGAGTGTGAACAAGGAATGTATAAAATACTTCCCGAAAAATTTCGATTTTGCACCGCTGAATACCAACTACATTTGCGTGATGGCAGAAGCAGGACCTGATTTCCCGACCCCTTCTGGTGGCCCGAAGCTGCGGCCAGCTTCTGCGATAACTACAGCGTGAGCCTAACCCTGGTCACAGCCTAGTTTGCATAAAGGTCTAACACCCTTTCCACTCCGCGATTGCGAACTCGAGTCCAATCCTGAACTAATAGACTATACTTGCAGCCGGCTTCCCCTGATCGCCAAAATTGTGTAGATGTGAGCCTAGTCGCGAATTTTTCTGGAATAATCAAACACCGTCAAAATACTAGGTTGGGAAAAAGTTCGTTCGGTTTATTTCAGAGCTCTACTCAAATGATTTGCTTGGTTTTCTAGAAAAGGGTTCGTAAAGTTTGAAAAGTGGTTTTACTGCTCTACAAAGATGTGTTGTTTTCCGTAAGATTTGATTTTTTCTCATTTTTCAGGCATGGAAATGGAGTATCCTTCAAATCACTGCTCAACACCTCGCGCCTCATAGAGCAACACGCGGTCATCAACAGCGCTTTTTGTACAGAATAGTCACAGGAGATATGAAATGATGCCTGTACGTCAATAAAAAAAACAAGGAAAGCATACTGTCACCTTATTGTCATTCTCGATAGCCTACATGTGATCTTTTTTCAAATAGTTTGAAATAGACCAAACGCTATTCTCAAAGATGCGGATTGCCGCCATTTCACCTGAAGTTATCAAGTTATTCCTGGGTCATTGAATTCTGCTTGCTATTTTTTCAACTTCGTTATATTGCTATGCAAATCGTTTCGTTTGCTTCCTAATCTGAATAAAACAATAGTATCTTCTGACTATGAGTTGTGTAAGTCTATTATTAATCCAATGCTTTTGGTTTTCTGACTGTGACAAAGAAAGGAGAGCTTGGCTCCAGGGGACAAGCTGAAGCCGAGGGTCAAGCAAGATCTCCAACCGAAATAGACCATGATCTGCGTTTGGTGGGACTGGGAAGGCACGGTTCACGAGGAAACGCTTGAAAGAAACGCAGCTGTGAACAAGGAGCTCTAAATTGTCCAACCGCGCCGCGTAGATGAGGCCACGCGACTGAAAAGACCTGATTGGCAAGGCCAAGTCATCATGCTCCGCGTCAACGCCAGACCCCATGTTGCACATTTCGTCAAAGCCGTACTCCATCAGCTCGAATGGGAGGGTTTTCAGCATCCACCGTACCCTCCGGACCTTCGGCCAACCCAATATCACCTTTTACGCTCCATGTCGAATCAAATGAGGGGTGTTACTTCGACGGGGAAGTATACCTCAAAAACTCCCTCAACAACTTCTTCGACGCCAGACCGGGCGATTTTTGGCGTAACAACATCAAAAAATTGGTAAAGGGGTGAGTGGAGGTCGTAAACAATCGCGGCGAATACATAAATATTCATGTATTGTCATAATTATTGTTTTTTTTTGTTCAAATATGTCATAATTATTGTTTTTTTTTTGTTCAAATAAAGTTCTTTGAAAAAAACCGGACGAACTTATCCCCAACTCAATAGAAATAGTGATGAGAATCCAATGAATCACTTAAAGGCATCGTACGCACAGGAAACCGTATATTATTTTTTTCATGTTTTTGTGTAGCTTGGCCTCTCTAGTGAACGAAAATGTCGAAGGCGCTCATGAAAAACTTCCATTTGTAAAGAAAATTCATTCGGAACACATTGTAAATACGAATATGTCTATGAAAAAGTGCTAGATGACTGTTGAGAACTGGTGGCGGATCCTCATCTTCAACCTCTTCCAGCCTCATAACCTTAGGTTTTTAAAGCGCCAAAACACACCGGTGTGGTCTACCGGGCTCATTCATGAAATTGAGCCAAAAATTGGGAATTGATTTCCAGCGCGAACGATGCCTTTAATCAATGGCCAAGATTAAGGGATGTTGATCGAATCCACTGCGCAGGAGCAGTTTGGTTGGCACACGTGACGCGCACGGCGGAAAACCGCTGCGCGCGCGTCGTCGCTGGAGCGCGTTAACTGTGGCGCCTCTGACAAGGAAAATAATTGGCTCCCGGTTAACGCGCTCCAACGACGACGCGCGCGCAGCCGTTTTCCGCCGCTCGCGTCACGTGTGCCAACCAAACTGCTCCTACGCTGTAGTTCGATCAACATCCAGGGAATAAGCAGCCAATAGGCTGGAAGAAAAAACGCTGGACAAAAATTCGATCCAAACATGAAAGAGCCGGTAGAGAAGGGCCCCAAGAGAAATTCAAACAAGAAAACATTCGTAGTTTAAAAACTAACTTTTAAATCCAGTATGGAAAACTTCGATAGAGTTGAATCCACCACAAAAATGAGAGGCATCCCCAGTGCACTTGTATTCGGTACACCTTGAATCGCTCGTCATCCTACTCAGTGTTGAATCACCACAAAAACATTCTCGACCGAACTCCAAACCTGAAGAAGTTTATGGTTCCCGACGGCAAGGATAGGGGCCCAGTTATGATCTGTTGTTCTTTGGCTGGTTTTCAGTTCGTTTCTACGAAGTCGCGACGGTGTGAAGCAGATTGGAAGACGAGGTCTTACCGGATCCACTGTCGGATCACAGCAGCAACCTCGACAGTACAGAACACATCCGTCTGTCAAAAACTCCGAAGCATAATAAACGTCTTCATTATCCGACAGGCAATTATTGTAAATGGATGGAAACCGTCTAGGCCATGAATAGAGCCTCGGCACTTAAAATTGCATATTGCCGGATACAGAATTTATCCCGCTGCGCTGTGAAAACTTCGACCGCCCATTTTCGGTCGTTCAGAATAGAAACAAAGCTTGCAGGAACGTCGCATCTACGGAAACCTGTTTTAACTAACTGAAAACCGGTTGCATGCACACTGCCAGTTATGAAAAATACATATGAATGTTCTAAAACAACAATTCTCACCATAATAAACAAAGCCGGCTCGATAGCAATATGAACGACATTTCTCAGGACCATTGTCACTCTTAAACTCGTAGGAAAACCCGTTTAGTGTTCGATTACTCTTCTGATCCTCAAAACAACCAACGCGAAAATTCACCAGCAACCCGTCTAGAAATCGATTCAATTAATAAATGATAACAAGTTTTTCAATGTACGCGAACACAAACCATGATTTACGCACTGGCTTTCAGGAAACACATCGTGAAATGCACCATTCTTAAGCTTACACGCCGCATCATTGATCTACAAGAAGAATACTCGAAGCTGATAATTCTGACGGAAAAAGAGACAAATTGTGTGACATTCAGAAAAATATATCTAAGGCCCCCTTCAGGCTTTGTCGAAAAACCAACAGAGTTCGGGGCGAAAAACCGTCCCGGTGCATTAGCCCCACCCGTTTGCGCGCGTTGAACACCGGAATCGACTTGGTGGATTGCGGACGCAAGCAGACGATCGCATTGGATGAATTTTCTGGTCCCGTCTGTCACTATTTCGGTTCGTATCGACCAGGCGGGAGTCAGTGGATCGACATACTCTGACGGGGCCCAATAGCCCCGCAGCCCAAACAAAAACCCAGCACCTCTCATCTGTACCTCCTCAAGCTTCAAGTAAACCGAACAAGCAGCACAGCATTGACTCGGTCAACACAGAAGAGCCACCTCCGCAATTTTGAAGCGACATCAGGCAGGAGAGCGCAACACAGGATCAAGTTGAAAATACCTCCACATGGGTTAATGGGGAACCGCGAGCCTGACTTGGGACAAGAAAAATCTAAGGGAAGAATATCAAATGAAAAAGTGTTGTGGCCTCAGTAGCGGATTCTAGACTTCACATCAACATTTTTAAGTTACGTGGGTGGGTTTAGGGACGGAGAAGCATTGAAAAGCTAATGTGAAAATGGAGCACGACAGCATCGCTTCCGCCTCAGCATTGAACCGCGAACCTACAGACGAATGAAAACATAGTTGACCAACCTCTCTCCTACAGGACTCCGTCTTTACCCTCGCAAGAGCACTAAGCGCCAGAGAGTCAGTGATATTGCAAGAGTATAAGAGCACCATGATGAGGCTAAAATGGAAACATATGGGATGTAGCAAGTAAGGTATGTGTCCTAAGAACGTGAAAGCCCTTTCAATAACACATCTAAAAGACTGGCGGTTCGACTCGCAAACACTAAATATGAGTTTATATGCTTCATTCGGCCGAAAATACCTACGCTCCACCCACCCACCCACGACTTGTAGATCCGATTCGACCACAGTACGCTCTCAACAAAGCACAGCGGTTGGAAGAAACAGGTCGTAATGGAGCACGCGACCACATTCTCTGCCAAATCAGAACACGTGCTGAGCCAAGTGTGGTTATCAATTGCGTTATCATGAGTCTTGATTGACCACTTTCGTTGTGAAAAGCATTAGGGCCAAGTGCTCCCCAAAGGAGACGTTATTCCTTGGTTACCAAATTATCTCTTAAGCCATGTTTGACTGCATCGCTGCTGTTCTTCCATGGCAGCGATTTTCACATCCGCTGCTGCAGCGATGTAGCAGCGGCGGCGATTCTGTGCATAGTGCATAGCCTCACGGATGATCGAAGAAATTCAATGAATCAGTGGGTAAGTGTGGCTGGTAATAATCAATAACGCGTTTCGACTCGTAAACACTGCTCTTGTCATCATCGTGAAGGGTCAACGTTCACTCAGAAAATGGCAGCGATGGAGCAATGATCAGCGAGCATCGAAAATCGATCATCGAGCAGTGAAGCAGTAAAACGCCGAAATTTCGTCGCCGCGACCCAGCGATGTAGGACGTTTGTCACGGGAGCGATCACAATTGGAGCTCTATTTCATTACGCGCGATGAAGAAGGAACAGTTGTCTCTCGCATGGCTGCAGCGACCACCTGCAGTCAAACCATGGCTTTACTTATCAAGCGCAATACAGGTATATGAGGCGCTCCATCTCACAGAAAGCTGCGCAGTTGGCCTTTTGAGGTCAGTCCTAGACTTCCACCTCGAGTAACCAACGAATGACTTTTCACTGTTAACGGGATCAGCCGATTGCATCGGAACTCGACCGCGCAGTCATTTTCCCGCACACAAAAATTGACCCCGAGGTTTTTCCCCTACCATTATGAGGACAGTTAAGGTACCTAAGAAGTGTATCTTACACACAAAGTCAGAAATTCCATTTGAGTTTGACCTCTGTTTCAGAGGCTCTTATAAAATCGCGACGTCGGACGAGTTCCAGCGTGATCCCCCTTCGAACGATTTTTGACTGCTAACAGGATCTCCCCCATGGTATGAACAGTGGCGAGGATAATGTGCTTTTTGCTGCGAACCTTGACAAGACCATGTTCTTGTTGTGGGACACCTGATAAGAGGAAGGACAGGCGAATCTTCAGCATCCCTCTTCTCATTTTTGGGGTCGCGCTATTGTACAATAGAAGGCAGAAGCCGCAGCGACTATGATGCTGAGCGCGGGGAAAGGATTTTACGCCTTGCACAGCCTGTGCCCGTTTTGAGAGTTGTTTAAATCCCGGATTACGATAACGGTCGGTACGAGAGGCCCACCTGCCAACACATGAGAACTTCGTCGGACCAAGTGCAGGTGTGTGTACATGCAGCTTTTCTGCGACTTTTCGAACCAGTTCACGTAGTTCCGTAAGCTGTGGAAGTGCTGAGCAATGGAGAAGTATAACAGTCATTTAATAGAATCTTGACACGTTCAGCCGCTTCGCTGCACTACGTGGACCAAATGGACTGGTTAAATGGACTGGTTAAACCTTATTCTCGTAAAAGACTATTTTTGCGGTCTATCTCCCGAACACAAATCTGAGCGCCTGCCTCTTCGGACGAAAAAGGTAAGGTCTGTGCCACCAATTCACATCCGCAGTTAGACACTCGCCCCCTGGAATCTTTTGCGGGCCTAGATTCCTCATCACTATTTGCGGGTGAAGACTGACCAGTTTCGGATGTCTGCGTGTCTCTAAGGGGTTCTACGGGACGTGGCAAAGGTACGTGTTACTTCTGTTCCGCTCGCTCGATAACGAGAAGACGCCACCCGAACGTCGAAATCAACGCCACATCGTAGGTCTCTCAACAACTTGAAAAACCTCTTTCCAAGCTAGTCAGGGGGGGGGGACGAAATTCGGGAGAAATTCACTAGCGGAGAAGTATGGAAAGGAGACTCTATCTGCGTTTCATATTAGCATGCATGCAAAATGATCAGATGAAGAAAAGATATTGAAGCAGAGAACAGAATAGACTAACAATTACGCTCACCGGTCTCGAATCGTCTTTAAACGAAGGCTTTCGCGGTTCCTCAACGTTCCCTTCAATAAATCTTGCGATTGATTTTGTACATAGATATAGATGAAGTAGACATTGAGGAAGAAGAAAAGCACAGTTGCTGCTACAATGCACATTGTCCGAAAGACCGGAACGCTGAGGGAGGAACAGTCGCTGCTGCTGGCGCAGCATAATGATGCGTGAAGCAGGCCTGTTTCGCTCACGCATGCAGACCTCTGAAATGAACGGAGAATTTCAGGCCGAAAAACATCGTAATGCATGCGAATGTCTCCAATAGAGAAGGAACACGTTCTCTTCTGCCTTCACAGGAACGGAGCCACATCCAGGCAAACATATAACTTTGTAGTAAACAAAAAGAACGTATCACATCGCACTAGCAAAGGAGGCCTTACTACACAGATTTGTGAGAGACTGTTTTCGTAAAAAATTGTTGAGAACTGATGGGATGTTGACAGCGGTGTTTGAATAGCCCGTACACATTTCCATACAAGAGTGATTTCCATACCCATTAATAAACATGAGCGCATGTTTTTTTGACACGAGCACGAACCGTCCGAAGGTAACCAGTAAAGCGGACTGAGAAAGTAGCGCACCTACCAGGTGCCCCTAGGGCCGCAAAAAACTGAATAATAGAGGACCTTATCTCAGTCATAAGAATAGGGAAGTAGCTTGAAGCTTCCAACCCATTGATGGGGAAAGGCTGCAGGTGACATCTGCAAAAAGCACACGGCTTCTGATGGGCAAACGCAGACGTCCAGCTAAAGATGTCATTCTCCGCGTGCACCTCTACATCCGCAGGTCAAGCAGACCGTTTTACCGGACCTTGACGAAGCTAAATCCTCTCTCTGTTGATGCCCGCACTTGTCGAAAAATGTCGATGAATCCCCCACTCCCAGCGTAAGTGAAGGATTTTGATTCATTTTGGTACTGAGAATTGTCAGCAGATATCGAAAAATTTCAGCAATTTCTATTACACTGCTCCCTACCCTTCTAACAAGCCTCATGGCGTGTTATTCATTTTCGACCCGAAAATTTTTATGCTACCCATTTTTAAAACTTACCTGAATTTATGGCGTGCTCTCATTTGCCTCGCGGAACGGTAACTGCTTGACAGCGACTGTCCTGGTAGGAAATCTGCGCGACTTCACGGAGATCTACTTTTCACGCTGATCTTTGTCGCTCTCTAACGACGTATGAATAATCAAATTTACCTCTATCAAGAATATCACACCACTCTCCACGAAAAGCCCATATTTTTCAGCAAGCCAAACCCTGTCGGAGATGCCTGGGGCCGTATGCATATCTCTCCTCGCCGGGGATCCGTCTGAGCGTCCCTGCGCGGGACGAATCCCGCGCTGGGACGCTCGGGGACGGACCGTACTCATTGACGTCCAAGGACGATCCGCACGGCGCTTTGCAGGATCGTCCGCGACCGGCATTGACGACCGGACGATCCTTCACCGAAGCCGCGGATGCGCCGGCAATGCGCCGCGGATCGTCCTGCGAGGCGCCGCGGATCGTCCTGACAGATGCCGCGGACCGTCCTTTTGAATAATGTTATCTAGCCCACGATCGACTTATTTGGGACAGATTTGCGGCATTGGAATACGCTTCGCGCTGGCATTCCATACTCCTCAGAAAGCCTCAAAATCACAATTTTGCAGGACTTCTCCATCGTACGAAGTTAATTTCAAGAGTAGAACAGTTCGATTAGCATGCATAACTGGATTCTGATATAGTTTATGGCTGTACAACTGTGAAATGTGTCGCTCAAGAAGTATTGTGAAAATATTATATTTTATTGCAATATTTTTTAGACATCGGTGATGTATAATTAGGATTATGAACAAATACTGATTAATGTACTTTATGACAATGAGCTGCAAATTCTCGAAATCGAGAGCTCAGATTTTATGACTCTTAAGCAACAGCTTTGTAAATAGTTAGATTTAGACTGAAGACTCCTGTAACACTTGTCGAAACCAGTTCTACATGTCAATTGAGCTGTTCTACCCTCTGAAAATAAGTCGTACGGTAAGAGCAATCCCAGTGAAATTGCGATACTGGAGTACTTTCTGAGGAGGTTAAAGCGCCAGCGCGAAAAGCGTGCTACAATGCCGAAATCTGTCTCACGACCAATGAGTCGATTAGGGTAGTGGGCAGGAGTAAGCCTCATCTGTTTCCATCCGATGAAGGTCAGGAGAACACACATACGCCAGTCCACGGCGGCAGAAGCGACAATTGCGGCGGCGATCGATTTGATTTTCTGGTTACGGTAAGCGGCACTGTTGGCATTTTAATTTGCGTAAGCAAACACTGAGCGAAGCGAATATGGGGACTGCGTCTGCTACCGAAATATCCCACTCGATGGAAACAGAGTTCGTGTACTGTGCTCCTCTGAGTCAAATTCCGCTCCGCAATTGCGTATTGAGACGCTTCGCGGCCGCACGCGCCTCGAGCCGGACCAGATTCCTGCGCCGTAGCCAATCAGCTGATTATAGGTGTCTTTTCGTTTTCTTCAATTTTCTTGGCTTCAGTGGATGTAAGCCCGTCCTTCTGTGTTTCTTCATATAGTAAAGATGTTATAGCCTACATGCACACCAATTTTTTCCTTCCAGATGCCTCCTGCAACTTCTTCTAGGAGAAGAATTCACGGTGGTATTTAATTTTATTCACGCTTATTTTTGTAATTCTCTCTTTTTTTGTTTTCTTCCTTGCATTCAGTTATTTATAATAGGATTGTTTGGTTTCTAGGGTAGATCCGGTTTCGTGCCGAAATCGATCGGATGATCCGGGATCAAACCGGAACTATTCTTGAAAAAAAACACATGAGAATTACGAAACCAAACTAATCATAAAAATTATTCATTGAGATGAAAAAAACAAAATCAGAAGAGAATCCCAAAAATGAACGAGAATATGAAAATTTACTTCTACTAATAAGAATTTTTCTGCCCTAGAAGTTGTTGCGACGGCATGTGGGAAAGAAAAATTAGCATGCATGTAGATATAACGGCTTGGCAAAGTCATAGATACGAGAAAGTCGAAGTCACCGGCTCCGAAATTGTTTTGAGACTTCGGGGGATGAGGTGGTGGTGTCTTTCAATTCAAAAATATATGTGGCTGTTTTTGGGCGATCAGTATTGAGATAATTGGACTGCCGGTGCGCCCTGAAAGCACCCATCTAGAACAAACAGCGCCGCCGGATCGGCCGTTTGATCATCCCACTATCAATTGTGCCGCGGATCAGCCGTCAAGCGCCGCGGACCGTCACGAGAAAGCTCATCTGCCGCCGCGGACGAAGGCCGTGAGTTTCTCTGGTATGCAAATATATCATGCTCATCCCCGGGGATGGCAGAGTGACAGGGACGCAGAGGACGCACGGTAAAAATGTGGAGGGCGCAGGCTGCGAGGACGGTTGTTACTGGAACGCGGTAGTGTGCAACTCGTATCCGTTACTTGCATATATTCATTAATGGAGCTAGAGCATACAATGGCCCGGCAGAAAGCTCTAGGAGGATCTAAGATGTGGTAAAATATTTTTAGCTCTGCTACGGCCCCTTTACTTATGTATGATTGTGAAACAGTACTGGTAAGACTGATTCTAACCCATTATTGAATGATCAGATTGTATTACCATACGCCACGGGAGAGAAGTGTCGGCGCTTTTTGCATCATTCTTACAACTGCATGCGATCTCGTTGCATAAAGCACTTGCTTAGCAATAACGCAAAAATAATGTGAAAGTAAGCGTAACAAAAAAAGTAGTTCAATGAATAGAAAGTAGAATATGCAGCGCGTAGTGAAGGTAAACCGCCAATTCAAACACCTATCACTTAACTGTGACGAGGCTTCTGCCACAGTTGTGAAATTTTCCGCAATTAATTTCTGTATAACGAATGTTTATTTAGTTGGGTACGTGGCCTGTTTCCTCAATAAAAAACGTTTAAATTCAAAGCGCGGCTGGCGCGGCGGTTTAGTTCTCAGAGATTGAGATTTAAACCGCCGCGCCAGCCACGGTTTGAATTTACTTTTTTTTCTTGAGGAAACAGACCACGGACCTAACCATACAAGACATGGGTGCATCATGGTAGTGACACCGCCTCTGAAATGTTACCTGACGCTGTTCACTGACCGATAGAGTAGGCTAACGTCCGACAAGCGCCGATTTTCCATCTAAATAAATATTCACAATGGAAGAATAACGCGCCCCATTCCATGACCGCGCTCTAATCCCATCGTTCCCGAGCAAATTCGTAGGAGGATGCCATTCAGGGGTGTGCGGCAATTGCCGTTTGCCGGCCATTTTTGGGGTTTGCCGTTGCCGTTTGGCGAAATTTTCGTCTTAAACAGCAACCATTTTCTGGCAAATTAATTCGTTGAAACAACAGGAAGTTCGCCTCAACCGCAGCCTCTGTGTTGGTCAGCGATTCGGGAGCTGCTACAATTAATTATGTTTTCGACTGCCAGTTCCCAGCTCCGGTTCCAGCTCATTCAGTATGCATGCAATTGTACCCTTTCCACAGTAAGTAGCCATTGTAAGCTTATCTTGACTGGGTAATCAGAGAGTTCGTTTGAGTTCTAAAATGTTTGGGAGCTTCCAGATGTCTTTTTAATCATCAAATTCTTAGTCCTTTAAAGGCGCAGGACACCCAAGAAATTAATTCTCGGATTTCATGCTTGTCTTGGAAAGTCACTCCAGAAGACCCCTCTGAACAGAATTATGGCTCCCTCAAAAGATGCCTGATTTTTGAGGAGTGCAAAATTAGTCGGACAGAGGATTGTCTCAGGTCTGTATTTTCTTCATTTGCAATCGTTGCGCGAGAGCGAGAACAGGATATGGAGACAATCCAGCAATGATCTGAAGAACGACGACTTGTTTGAATTCATCCATCCATCGAGCCGCTATCGAGTTCGAAGGTCTGTTAAGCGGGACGGGCCTGTGGTGGTCGCTTATATCTCACTTTATTTGGAGGAATTGAGATCTCGCACTTGGCACGTGTTATACAGGAGGGTCTTCGCTACACAATTACATGTAAAATCTCAAAATTCATATCCGAGGGTGTACTGTGTCTTTAGGGAAGTGCAAAACTGCAAAACCTTTTCAGAGGCATACCGATCACTGCAAGTTCTAAGATTACAAAACCAAGTCATATCAAAGCTGTAGCGAAAAAGTAGCCTTATTTATAGACATATGAACCAGTGGAGAATTTGTGTATATAGGCCTACTTTTCAAATCGGTTGGTTGGCTGATGGTAAATAATGGGACAGGAAAATTATCAGTTCTGCAAACACTTTGTCCGGCTTTTCAAAAAGTTGAACAATATTCAAGGCAGTCATTAAAGGCAGTGGTCAATGATATCTTCGATTTCGAGATCATTAGCTGAAATGAAAGGTTGACTTAATAGCAGACCTGGGTTTGCTTAGAAATGGTGTACAAAGATGAAAAAAATTTAAAATCTTCGAAGGCAACGATTAAAACCGCATTATGACAATTTCTTCACCAGAAATCCAAGGGTTACAGGCCCATTGTAACAACAGTGTCGAGAAAAGCTCAAGCTCAAAACGAGCAACCACTAATATATGGTCAACCACACCCGTCCTTTGAAAACTTGAACGTGGTGTACTCGCTCCACCCCCTTTTCCTCCCGGCCCACAGGAGGTGAGTGGGGCGAGTAAACCACACTCAAGTTTTGCCCCCAGACAAGATTTATTGCTGTGTCTACAGCCGACATTGTGGCTGTAATTGGCCACGTGCCAGCTTGTGGGCCGAATACGTAGCGAAAGGAAAGAGCCCAAGAGCAGTCCAGCTGGCTACTGCTCACGCTGGCGGCTCAGCGACGAAGTCAGCGCAGCAGACTTGCTACCGTCGCGCTCGTCGCATGTACATACCAGTAAAACGCCCTCATTCCTTGTGGCATTCCGATCAACATGCCCTCAGAGCTCTTGATTTGAAAAATTCGAAGGCTGCTTTTATCGTGAGCGCTGCGTTCAACTAAACTTGTCTCACTCCAACCTGCCGTAGCTTCGCAAAGGAGTAACCATTCAATCGTAGTTTGAAATGGAAGCGAAATTGAAATCCTTGAGGCTTCAATACTACCTTGCTACTAACAGCGAAAATTTGTGACTCCGGTTATAATCTCAAACCGCGCGCTGTTGATCGCGGTGTGAACTTTCTGGCCATCAATTCCGACCAATCATCTCGTATTAACCCTTCTATTCGCACCTGATTGTGGTACCTGTATCATCCACACTCTTTCACGGTCGGCGCACACTCCCATCGCAACAAGCTTGCTTTACGGTTTTGCTGATCTTCCCCGGATCGACTAGGCTGGGACGCGCTGGCCGCAGGCTCCTTTCAGAAAATCCTTTGCGGACCAGTAACACTTTTGCACTGTTCAAGAAGACGTCCATCTTTGAATCTCTAGCGTTGATTTGTACGGGAAACTTCGAAATGGAGAGGGAATCTAACAAGAGAAATTATCGCCGGCGATGCGAGAAGCTTACAGCCAAGTTGGTCTTGGTAGTGACTCCTGTTAACCTGAGGCTTTCAAGCAGCTTCTGATTAATAGGACTTTTCTTCCTGTGAAGGCCATTGAAAGGTCAGGCTCATAGTAACTGGCAGATATTGCATGGAATACGACGACTAACAAGAAAGGGTCGCCTACATCAGATAGAGATTTCGGGAATGTTTTTTAATATGTTCTAGGGGGAGGGCAGTTTTCCAATATCCCATACATAAAAATCTACTAAATGCCTCAGGCAGACCTAAAAAGGTCCAAATTGGAACAAGGCCAGAAACGGCTCGGCCGAAGTGAGTAGAGCTGATTTAACGGGGATTGAATTACCCTTGTGTATGTTAAGAACAGATCAGAAATTGGGCAACAATGCATAGTTTCTGATCTAATCAGAATCAATACACCAAAATTTTCTACATCTATTTTGAACACATCTAAAGGTAATTCAATCCTTAAATCGGCTCTACTCTCTTCAGCTGAACCGTTTTGGCCTTGATCAGATTTTCACCTTTTTAGTGGCTGCTTGAGGGTTCAGCAGACTCTGAGCTTGGTATACTGGAACACTGTACTTCCCCTAGAACATATTAAAATTGCATCCCGAAACTCCATCTGAAGTTGGCAACCCTTCCTTCTACGCAAATGTTGGTGTATTATAGCATAAACAGATTTTGCCGTTTGCCGGTCATTTTTGGGGTTTGCCGTTGCCGTTTGCCGAAATTTGAAATTCCTTTGCCGCACACCCCTGATGCCATTCCCGCGGAATGTGGGCGGAGCTCGTCCCGAAAGATTGCGGGGAGAGATGAGCATGCCGGGGACGGCTCGGGGTTGTTCCGATCCCCGCGCGGGGACGCTCGGGGAGAGGTTTGCATACGGCCGCTAATAAACCACCGTAGCCGTCTGCCCCTACGATGGAAATCCGTCCGCTCCTGTCTAGTGTCGCTTGCGTGCCATCTGGTAGATCATCATTAAGCACATATAGTCACAGATGTCAACTAAGTAGCAGTGAGCGAGTGAAACTTACTACAACGACCAGCCTACAAACGCAAGCGACTACATGGGGGTGCAATATTAGGGCGTGTTCGGCCAGTATTGACCGGGTGGGCTACAGACGATCGACCACTAGTGGCGGGTGCTTTAATTATAGTGAGCGTTCTATAGCCTATCTCCAACTTTTCTAGGCGGGCGTGTTGTACAACGAAGCGGCAAGTCATGAAAAAACACAACTGTCGATAACAAGATTCACACAAAATGGCCAGCTCCACTTCCCCTACGCCCGATTCGGAACGTCAAGGACAGGGTGAGGTCTTATTTGATAGTTGAAGAGTTGCGCGGAACTCTGGCCGTGACTACCACAGTCCAAGCACACTTCGGGCTTGCTACTGTCGATTCTACCTACCGTCGAGGCTGCGATGACAAAGCCGGGCAACGCAGAGTTGGAGCAGGCGCGGGGTGAATCAGATTGCTCGAATATCCAGGTGAATTCTGCTAGCCTGCTGCTCATATTTCTAACATTTTTCGACTTCTTCATCCTCAGATTCAAAGGAATACGGGCAGTGTGAGCGAATTCATTTGAATAACAATGACGGGGTAATCTGACACGCTGCGCGGCAGTATAGACATAAATGATCACATTTCACTTGAAACGCAGTAGTTATACTCTACAGCAATGGAAGTATCCGAAAAGGCTGAGATAGATCGGTGCTTCTATGTTTTCACCGATATGACTACGCCTCTGGAAGCAATGAAAACTGGTGAAAATGTGAGAGTGGAAACAGAAGCTCACCGACCAATCTGTTATTTCGAAAAAATGAGTGATAACACCATTATAATACAGTATATATGATCGATCACTGGTCGAGAGATCGCCGCGTCGAACACACGTGGCATGCACGGAATCGAAAAGGTAATGATCCCATCATTACCTCCTCGCTTGCGTGCGTGCCACGTGTGTTCGACGCGGCGTTCTCTCGAACAGTGACCGACGATGTGTTAGAAAGAGTCCGCAACCTCACCAGGCCCTACTTCCATTGCTGTGAACTATATCGTATGAACTGAAACTGAACTATCCATTGCTGTATAGCGAACACTGCGGGTGAGCCCTGTTCGGATACGTCAAAGGATTCCCCAAGTCTAGAAAAAAACCGAAACTAACAAATTCACTTACTATGGAGCGATATCTCCAATTAGAAACACGCAACAGGCTTCCATCGCCAGTTCTGAAAAATCCACACATATACGACGACATCGCAAGCAGGATTTCAATATAGCAGCCCGCACAAACAGGTTTGACAAACACTCACAACACAATTTTGTAACCTGTATATCACACACACAAAAAAAAGAAAATGTCTTGAATCAAAACATATGTACATAACCGTAAATTACTGAAAAGGAACAATAATATCTAAGGCTCACAATAAAGAAAAAAAGGAATATTTTTTCGAGCAATCTAGCCCACAGAAACCCACAGGATTCCAGGAACCCTTTTGCAATATCACGAATGTTGATAATGAAAAACAAAAATCACATATGAGAAACCGCTTTCACGACTCATTGAACACGATGAGGATCTTCACTATTCCCTTGTCGAAGAACAAACAAATGGGAAACAACTATATGCTATGAGACAGCGCACACTATGTGATGACAGAAAACTTTAGAATAGTACAAACGCTCACAAAACATGTTATATCAAGAGGAGGTTCCGGTATTTGCTGGTACGACCGGGGTTTGGCCGAGAACAAAAGGACGAGGCGGCATAAAATCCATCTTTTCCTCTTTTGAAATCGAATAGAAATCCAACACCTGAAAATACTCAGAAATCACATTTCAAAAAAAAAATACAAGAATGTCACATCGTGAGCTGGATTGCGCACTTCATAATTTCTAAAAACGCGAATCTCGCAAATTATTACCACGTGGTGACTAGCTTTTGTGCTGCCGACTGGCTTACACTTAGTGACCTGGGAGGACTCAACTCACAAGACCGCCGAATCCCACTGAACGACCGAGAATCGTAACGTAGAAAATTCGTTTTCAGAAAACGCTCGCGAACATCGTTTGGACAAGAACATAAATACGCTGCTACGGCTCCTACCATTACCCTAGCAAAGTTGGAAGTGCCGCAAACTACACAACATAACACAGCTTGAGGATCCTCAGTCGTCAGCCCTCAGACAAATCGGGGCTCTTCCAGAGAAATTCGAGAGCAGGTCTGCCGCATAACACCGAGCGGGAGAGTCACTAGAAAAAGTGAGCGACGCTCGGTTCGGGAGTCCCGGTGAATGACGATTCATGGTGATGATGAACGACCACGTTGTGACGTACTTATCACGTGCATCCGGTATGAAAGGCGCCTCATCCTCACTCGTCTTCATTCGGATTCTGATGCCGGCCCTGGAGGATGACTTGAGTCACTCATCGGTGGCCAGCATAATTTTGACAGCTGGGGATAGGGCATATACTCACGGCTAGGAAGGGCCTTCGCACGATCCGCGGGTAGGATGGTTCATCACCGCAGACCGCGGCGAAGATTACGTCCTTGTCGTGGACCCAGGCGGGGACTTTCTACGCCATGGGATCGCGACAACCCGGTGCAACATGCTTGTGCTGAATACTAAAATGAAAAACCTGTGAAGTCAATGACGTCATCGTTCGGCTGTTCGTTGGGGTCTCCCGCTAGGCCTTCGTGATTGTGACGCCATCACGAGCATCGCGATGCTGTACTTCCGCCGCCGCTTATCGTATGACTCCGCGTAGGTCTGTTTTTTCTCCTATAGGGAGGCTTGCGCGGAATGTCCCCGATTCGCCTGAGCCTGCTAAACCTTACAATACAGAGAATGGAATCAAAAACAGAACAGGAGAAAACAACCCATAATCAAGAATGATAACAAAACCAGGAGGGTGTTGACGGGATAAACAACGCGACCAATTGCGATAAATCAAGTCTACTGACAGTCTGCTTTGTCAATCCGTCCGTTTCCAATAGAGGAAAATTAATGTAGAGCGACCTCCTCGACAGCGAAAGCAATGTATTACAAGTAGAGGTGGTATATCGCGATCAGCCAGATCATTTCACGGACCTTTACATAACAAGGCTATCCATCTGGAAGGTCGGTAGTCTTCTCAAGCTCAGATTTTTCATTTCGAAGTTCGTAGGGTGAGATTTTACATAGCTGGTGAATCCAAAAAAAAAAACGCTCAAGAACAGTCATCCCCTGGGACGAGCAGACCTTTATACTGGATCTCCTCGTAATTACTCCCCTTAGATAAGCAGAAATGTCGAAATTTTTCACATCCCTAAGTTTTTCGGTGGATTTTGGACTGGAAAGGGCTTTCGCGGCAGATGTAGCGGGCAAAGACAGCCGGGCCTCATGAGCTCGACGGGGCCGCCCACATTTTTCGAAAAATGTCCGAATTTTTACGAACATTCCCTCGTAGGTGAAAATTTTGTCTAAGGTTCAAATAGATCCCTTCCAAATTTGAAAAATTCCCAATTTTCCCTTGAAAAAAATAGAAATTTCCTTTTCTAGGCAAGAAATATTACGACCCCTATCGCGCAGGAGAATCACAGAGGTATGACAGCGAGATACAAATAGTGTAGCTTACGCAGCTTGACCATACGGCCCCTGGCAATGCTCCAGAAGAGGGTAATGGTAGTAGTCGTGGCGGGACCTATTTGTTCTCGTCGGCAATGCTCCTTCGAAATTCCAGCATGGATAACACTTCATATTTTGGGTACCTGACAGGCTTCTCTTTAAGATTTCTAATCTAAAGCATATCTACTGATAAGTTCATGCAGGAACTCAGAAAAATCAAAACAAGTTACTTGTAATATAAATGCAACTTACTTGAATGTCTCCAGTAACTTACATTTATATTACATGAAACATACATTTGAATTTTCACTATGGGTGGCCATCACGTGACGCAGAGGGCGCGTCCCAGGCCACACACTACGCCAAAAAAATGCTGTGCAGGGCCTTCACTGCTGGTATGGGGTCAAAGACCTCAAACTTGGGTAATTGAACCAACACACACGCCAGTCGTATGGCTAACCCCCCGAGTGCGTCGTACGTCGGCCTTGGAAACAACTTCTTGGCCGATTCATGTTACTTGCGACTTATATTGTGCCAATTAAGTTACACGTAACATATCTGAGGCGCACTGCACGCAGTACCCTCTCAGAAATTAAAAACTAATTCCTTGTAACATATCTAAGCTGATGTAAGTTACTTGCGACTTATCCCATGTCATTTAAGTTACATGTAACAAACATATCGGAGGCGCAGCGCCCGCAGTATCCCACCGATGTGTTACATGTAACTTAAATGACCTAAGATAAGTCGCACTTATATCGGCTCAGATATGTTAGAAGTAACTTGTTTCCATTTTTCTGAGAATCTCGCCCTTTCGCCAGGGTTATTTGATTTGTTTTTGCTCAAAACTGAGAATAGCTCCTAAATAACGTCACTATGAAGTATACGCTCAGAAATCAGCATTGGGCAGACGACTTATAGAGCTCGAAGGCTATCATAACTATGATTTTAGAAGTGATCATTACGCTATCAAGTTACATTTTAAAAGCGATAACCATCCCAAACATGAGACATCACACCATCATTTCGCCTTTTCTAAGACTTCAAGGGTAGCCCACGGAGCCCTCAATTCTAAGAGAACTCCACGGACTGACTGAAGCTCTACCTAGTCTGGAGTCCGAAACTCTGAAGGCCAAACACATGACACCGACGAGCGGCAGTAGGTCCCGCCACGACCGCTACCGTAACTCACTGCTGGAGCATTGCAGAAGTTGAAGGGTCAAGCTCCGTAGGCTACAATGGATACAAGTTGGGGTGGAAAACGCGACCCCAGCAGCACTTCCGCCTTCGATTATTGGATATTTTTCAGTTGTCGAATGAAGAAGCTACTGCTCAAACAAAAGCTCGAATAAGAAGGACGTACCTTATGACATATATCATCAATAAGGTTTATTGACAAATTGGCGATATAGTCGTTCCACCAGCACTCCGGTAGCCCAATGCTGACTTTACGAACAGTGATGGAAAGATGAAGAAGGGCGACCGCAATCACCTACAACAAAATAACTAAAGGACGCAATCAGACAAACATTCGATATTTAGTGCACAGACTGTGGAATGGTTTGATTTCCACTGAAACCCGTTTTGAGAACAGACTTTGAGAAAATAATCCTAGCACCACGACGCGTTGAATAGCTTGCGCACACAAAATATCTTACATGTATAGCAAGGGGAAAATATAAAAAGGTCACCTGAGGCTCCCAAATCAAGCATAGCGTTGTGAAGGCACTATCGTTCACAAAAGTCCAAGAAGTATGAACAAAGGGAATTGATCTGAAAACCTCTCTCTAATCAAATCCTCTGCAGAAATGGTTAGCTATTAGGTAATTCGCACCTCGGTCTTGGTAAGCTTGAACTTCTTCGAATAATCAATGAGATATTGGTAAGGAAGGTCCACCTGAAGGTCGAATTTCATTGTCTGCAGCAGAACTCGTTCTATGCCCATAATTTCGTCCTAGAAAGAAATAAGGCATTTGGAAAAAATACGAGATAAAAAAAATGAAAAAAGCATCCAACTCACAACAAACGCATTTCGATTCTTGTTACCATAGACCGTAGGGAAGACGTTTTGAGCGGCAGTCACGATGTCTTTGCACTTCTTGGGCGTTTCGGAAACCTTTCCAGCGAGGAACAGGCACCCCATGGCAACCATCTGCACGAAATAGATGAGGTAATAAGAAACGAAACACAAAAAGAGACTACATTACCTCACGAGGAAACTCCTGCAGCGAGTGGAACATGTAGAATCGGTGGAAGTACACCGAAGCCGCCCCGATGGTAGGCCAAGCCTTCCTAAATACGAGAAACCAGAGTACCCAAATAGACACAGAATTGAATTTTCCTAGGTTCCAATTGAGCTTAACAGTGAAAAGGGCAAGGCTGGTCTTTTTCTGACAGCACGAACTTAAATCATGATCAAACCCTATGTTTTTGTCGACTTTGACAACTGTTATTGAGGTGACTTAGGTGGCATCTAGGGTTTTGCGAGCTGCGAGTTGCGACACGTATTAACATATAGCTGGGGGCTCGCAGCGTCCTCGCATGCGAGCTCTCATGCGGCACAATGTTAGGAGGGATTCATAGTTTTAGCCGGACACTACTCGCAGTGCAAGCACCCAACGACGAAATTCTCAGAGAGGGCTTTCTTAGTCTTGCACTGCGAGTACTTCTGGAATCATCATTTCTGAAAATTTAACTTCCTGGTAAAAGTAACGATTTGATGATGGTGAAAATAAGCTTCAAAAATATCTTGAAATATCTTCAAAAAATGATTTGGCGTAAAATAGCCTGGAGTAATAAAAAAAAGCTAGGAAATGAAGTGAAATAACCAAAAATGCTATTGGGTGGTCGAAGATTTCACAAGCTTCTCCGTTGAACTTATCAAAACTAAACAAACACGATATGGAATGAAGTTCACCTAGCTTGACCTTTGCTGATTCCCTTATTATAGCTTTTAAAATTGGCTTAATCTTTCCGTTGCGCGCTTGATTTCGTTTTGATAAGTTCAACGGAGAAGCTTGTGAAATGTTCGACCACCAAATCGCATTTTTGATTATTTCACTTCATTTCCTCGCCTTTTTTTATTACTCCAGGCTATTTTACGCCAAATCATTTTTAAAGAAATTTCAAGATATTTTTGAAGCCTTTTTTTTTTCACCATCACCAAATCGTTACTTTTCCCAGGAAGCTAAATTTTCAGAAATTTCCCATCTTTTCCATTAGTAAAATTTCCCAGCCAAGAGACCTATACCCATCAACAATCCCCACTCCTCGCCGCATTTTGCGCAATCAGCGCGAAAATCGTTAATATTGATTATCGATCGATGGCTTGTCATAAGTACGGATTGGGACAAGTTCAGCACTTATCTCGGACGACTTGTATTGATTGGCTGCAGATTCACCCACACGCCCCGGTCTCCACAGGCGTAGCAGAAGAAAGCAGTTTTCGTGCTCCACGGCTAATTTAGTATGTAAACCCTCGATTTTGAGGTGCCCTTCAAAGTTAATGTATCAAGTTCAAATTGGGATAGGAGCGACCTGCATCCATTTCCAGCCTCCTGTCCATGAGTGAGCTTCCTAGCTCAATTTGAATTGTACCAACAAGATCGTATACGCCGTCTGAAAAAAGGGGATTAACAACAAAAACGCGCGGTCTTTCATTTTTTACTCGAAAACCAGTGAACCGTTCCAAACCATTTTTGGGGACATATACCAACTTTTTGCGCTCTCTTCAATGAATTTAGCTCTAATTTCTACGTTCACTCTGAACTGAGATTTCGAAAAAGGAGTTGCGCGCGTGGCCGATTCAAAACCAAATCAGATGCGCGCTTCGCGCGCACCACAACGTCTTGTGCCAACCAATCGTTTTGTGATGGTTTTTCTTAGTTTCTACTCGATTATTTTCAGTTCTGCTTTCCTGTGATGGTTTTCCTATGTTTTAACACGCAACATTTGTTCAAGAAACTATGCATATCAAAGAAAGAGAAAAAATATCATGTCTGTTCCTTTGTACTTATGCGGTTGCTGTTTTAAGAATGATTTTTTATTTTGTTGCCAATCCAGCAGGGTCAAGTATAGTTGTCCCGAACCTCGGCGAGAGTTCTTTGTGAATCTGTAATTGCTGTTTTGAGGGGCGTCTCGAATTCCCGAATTTGTTCACAGTGTCGTCGGGCACTCGCACTGCGAGTAGCAACCTCGCAGTGCGGCAAAAACTAGGAAATCCCCTCTACTATTTTGCCGCAAGAGACCTCGCATCCGAGGACGCTGCGAGCACGTAGCTATATGCTTATGCATGTCGCAACTCACTGAACTCTAGATGCCCCTTATAGGCAATGTCCGCCATACCCCTCAATTTTAAAATTATGTGCTAAAAGATTATTTGGTTCCCGTGCAGAGCGTATATGATGAAAAAATTGAGAAAAACGCACCGGAGATAATGAAAATGTTGTACTCTCACTTCACCATCGTGCTCTCAGATTTCTTTGTTGGGACGATGATACCTTTTGTGGACCCGCTTTTTTGAATACGCTACTCTCTTGTGCTCCGAACATACCTTTGAACACTATTTAATACTATTTCGCATAATATGCTCTTCCATTTTCGATTGGCCCCATTATTCACCGGCAGGGTACGGCACGAGGTATGGACAAGGTTAAATTTGCTCAGACCCCCCCTCCAGTAGCGAAATTCCGTGATCCTGCCCCTTAGATCTACTCAGAAAATCGCCGCTATCAATGCGTGTCGAATACGCATTCAACTCGAGTGACCACACCCATCGAAAGGTTCTATCGCAGGGGCAAGTGCTCCAAACAGCAGCACGTGCTGCAAAATTTCACCATGGGAGCACGTGCTGCGAAATTTAATTGCGGGAGCACGTGCTGCAAGGTAGTCCAGCGCTATCGTCTCAGAAAACCGCCGCATTCAATGCGTGTCGAATATGCATTCAACTCGGGTGACCACACCCAGCAAAAGGCTCTATCACAGGGGCACGTGCTCCAAACAGCAGCACGTGCTGCAAAATTTCATAGCAGGAGCATGTGCCATAAAGTTCAATCGCAGGGGTAAGTGCTGCAAGGGAGTCCAGCGTTATCGTAGTAGCACACACCACCGTGCGACGCGGCCAGCTCGCCGTGCACCATCTGGGGCTGTCAGTGGTTGGACGAGGCCTCCAGCGGTCGGGCGAGTAAAGTACCGCAAACTTGGGTAATTAAACCGGCGAAGCTGCCGACCTCTTAGCTCCTTCTCAGGAGTGCATCGTACACTTTCCTTTTTTGGATAATCGTTTTGTAATCGAGTTGAATGTGTATCATGCGCGCATTGGACGGCTTATTTGTTGGGGCACGTCCTGTAATTAGAAACACAATAAGAGTACGTGCTTTCCTAGCATCACGTTCCCTGACTGTGCTCGAAACCACCTTGTCTTCGGGTTGATTGCATATTCGACACGCATTGAATGGGGCGATCGTCTGAGGTAGCAGCACATCGACACGCGACGCGGCCGGCACACAGACGTGCGACTCTGCCAACTCGCCGAGCACCATCTGGGGCCTCCAGCGGTTGGACGAGGTGAACAGCACCCGGGCGAGCCAAGTACCGCAAACTTGGGTACTTGAACCGGCGACGCTGCCACCATTTGATTCCGGCCTCAAGAGTGCGTCGTATGCTGTCCTTTTTTGAAAAATCATTTCGTCAACGAGTTGTATGAGTATCATGCACGCATTGAACGATTTATTTGTTGGCGCACGTCCTTTATTTTAACGCACCATAGGAGCACGTGCTCCGGTGGCAGCACGTTCCCTGACTATGCTCAAAATCGCATTGTCTTCGAGTTGAATACATGTTCGACACGCATTGAATGCGTCGATTGCCTGAGTATCTACTTCCTGCACATGATTATACCTTCCAGTTTACGAGCCGAGTCCATAATTTCTCATAATTGGTTCAATTTTCGAACTATCCTAGAATTTTCACTGTTGTGTCAGAATTTCACCAACCCCCTCCATCTCCCGCTGCGCAGGATATCCTATTCAGCTAAATGAGACGGTTTGTAGAGCATAATGATTCTAAGGACTTCCAGCTTTCTGTGAGTCAAAAATCATCCTAGCACTTGCTGCGTATAAAGAGGAAACATACACCTCGTATATACCGCAACGTCTGTTACTTTCCACTTTTTGTGCATGTATACGTGTGCCTCGAACAAGAAGGAGAAAAAAACAAATTTAAACAACTGAGAAAAAGCGGCTTACGCTCTAACACCGGCGCCCACTTCCATAATGAGTCTAATTCCTTCCCGTCGAACTCCTAGCCTCTTCAGCGCCGGTCATTCCTCCGCTGCACCGAAGGTGTTTCCTAAAAAACTTACTTCATAAAGCCGATTAACTTCCAATTAGTGCACGCAATTTCGACCAGAAGGAACTGCCAACATACGCTTTGTATCTCATCATGAGACCAAAGCCAGTCCTCATGACTGTTCCAAACCAAGATGGAAAAACGGATTCGTAACTTGAACGAAAAGAAACGGCTGAAAATCGAAAAAACCAAACCAAACGTTGTCTCTGTTCGAAGCGCGCGCCTGCGTCATGGCGTCGAAATGCAGCGCGTTTTCCCGCCACTTAAGTGAAGAGGGGAGAGGGTGGATCCAGGACCGGTACGGATGAAGTTTTAAATGGGATTTGGCTGGCTCATCAGTCATAATCATCAGAAAAAGCGTTCGTTGTAGCCAAATTTTTAAATGATAACGACTGATATATTATACTAGCCCATCCCCATTAAAAACTTTCATGCGTACGGCCCCCAGGATTAAAGACGGAATGAAACGAATGATTTCTGAAAGTTCAGCTTCATGACAAAATTTATGATTTGGCCTGGTTCTATTTTCAGAAAACTAAAGATGAATTCCTGCTAAAAGGAAAAATACCACGCTCCCAATAAGATTTCCAAAAAAGGAAAAAAAAGTTCTGAAATATACCGAGAGACAATTTGGCCTCAAATGCTTTGATGTAAAGCAATATTTGGGAAATGTTGTGAAATGGCTAAAAACAGGATTCGAAGGTGAAGTATATACCAGCTGGTGATAAGTGTAGTGAACAACGAGAGTTCGCAGTTTACAAGATTTCCCATAGCACTCATGAGAGCAAAATCACCATCGATATGGGCTTAGGAGATGAGTTTACCTCACTTGGCAGGCTCTGACTCAGTCTTTGAAAACCTTACTGGAAACGTAGTATTTTCTCTTCTAACTAAACAACATTTTCAGTTCTAGATTGTAGCACCGAGACGGGCTCAACGAATCTGGAATTCTTCGGAAATTTGAAAAAACACATTTTCTATCGTATCTTGAAAATCGAATGACTTCAGGGCCTACAAACATCATAGTTGTGTAATATAGACACTGTATCTGGATCCGACGATGGTTTTTCTGTCAATTGTAGACCATTTTTCCAGAAAATCGATTTTCACATTTTTGCTTGAAATTTCAAAAAATTGGTCGTTAATTCACAGAATAATTATTTTTAGATAAGAGAATGGTCATTAAGACACAACCACATATGAAGTTTGGTGCCAAACCTTCGTTGCATAATGAAGTTATTGAGGGACGTGTACGTTCGCCGAAGATTGACCGATGGGGAAAGAACACGGTATTTGGAGCTGAGGAAGGAATGCGCGCAGTGATCGGCTAAAAGCCCTGGTATGCACATAATTCAAATGTTTTATGAACACGAACAGCGCTGATGGATAGAAAGAAGAGAAAGAAGGACAAAGGAATTTTCAATCTTCTACATTTGGATGCGAATATTCATAGCAACACGTGCATCGGATCTGCTACGTCGAAAACGATTGACCACTCGGTTTGACTCCAACTTCCCCAATTGGTTATAAAAAAGTTTGTATTTTGCGCGACATATAAGTATAACAACACGTTAGAAACATGAAAACGCCTCACGACGCATCCACATTGTACCAGTTCAATGTGTATTTTTATAATATTGGTTCAGGGTAGTGTTTATACTTCGGACCGAATTGTATTATTCGAAAAATATTCAAACGATTTGTCCAATTTCGAATCTTTCAAAAATTCGAAATTCGAAAATTTTGGTTTTCGAATAAGATTCGAAATTCGAACATTTTGAAGAGCATATTCGAATTTTGAAATTCGAATAATCGAAATGCACGATCATCATTTCATTAGAAGCCCTTTTTTCTGATGAATCTTTTAAAGCACACTCTATCAAAGCACCATCTTGACCCATTCACAGCACGCCCGAATCTCATGGGGTTCTCACACGCTTGGATCGTGTGAAATATTGCGTCACCGTACAACGTGCTCCATCGTTGCGATGGTTTGGTTTGAACGGTCAGCCAATGCAAGATATTATGTCAGGCAGATATGGACAGTACCACGGTTTTAGCTTGCGAAACCCTCCCGTTCCAGAGAAACAGTTACTTGACATACGGACCTGGAGCGATTGAGCTCACTAATCTACAATGACTACTCTAAAAACATTAGCTAGGAGTGGTCTTTGCGACTGGAGAGGTTTGGTTGTGCTCAGGCCTTGTGAATTACGATTTGCGAAATACGATGAATTTAAAAATTTACGAAAACACAAAATTCAGTTACGCATAGCCGTGCTCGGCGTGACACGATCGATATTATAGGTTCGCGCCGCGCCGCGCCTCTCGGCGGCGGGAGTATAAACGTCGCCCAAGGTCAATGGTATACATTGTCGCTGCCATGAGCGACAGTCATGTCATTTAGCACAAATGCGGGACCAGCATCGGAGCAATGGCACTGGCCGTCGTAGGAACCGTTGTCGCGTGTCCGTCGCAACGACGTGTCGTATAGGGGTAACATACTGCAAATGTGCCGGTGCCTGACTTTGCCACTGTCGCTGTCGCTGTGGAATAGCGGTATAGAGCTTCGGAGAACCGATCGGCTCCTAATGTTAAAACATGCCTGTCGAAGTGACAGAACATGTATTTAACTAAATATTACCTGTTTGAACAGGTGATGGTTTTTTGTGTTTGTATGAAAGATTTTTCAGTGAGTTTGTGTGTGGAGGTGGTGTGTGTGTGTGTTTGATCAGTAGGTATGATTTGTTTATAGGCCAGAGCGGTTCCCCAAAGCTCCATACTCCTTGCACTCCTCGCTGTACGGCCAGCGCACTGCGACAGACAGATTCTGGGTGAAGGGCGGAAGGGCGGTCGCTGTATCGCTGTTCCAGAGCGACGCGACCTCGTGTCACAAAAAACTGTACCATTGGCCTAACGCCCTTTTTTATACTGCCTTTGCTGCCGCGTCAAATGCCGTTCCTAAGGAAAATAATAAAACGCGGCGGTGGCGGAGAAAAGTTCTTGATCGTCATTAGCTGTGTTTGCGGTGTCTATAGCGGTGTTTGCCGCGCTTTACTTTCTCGTTACCAGTTCCGATCGCAAATCGATTTCGCCAGCATTCTCACATGGAAAGAAGCTAGTTGCCTACTTTCCGGCTCCATTTTCTGGTAATCCAAAAACACCTGGCTTCATTTCGCGAAGCTCGAAAAAAGGCATTTTCCCGCGGCAGCCAAGCAACGGCAAAGTGTGTAAGGGTTTCAAGCTCGCGTCATCAGCCCTGCTCCCCACCTGAAATCGTGCAAGCTCAAGCGGCAGCCGGAATTTGCCTAGGCCGCGCCGT
This sequence comes from Aplectana chamaeleonis, assembly GCA_029168955.1. Lineage (NCBI taxonomy): Eukaryota > Metazoa > Nematoda > Chromadorea > Rhabditida > Cosmocercidae > Aplectana > Aplectana chamaeleonis. The sequence goes on along the minus strand of JAPDOI010000056.1, from coordinate 1,822,560 downwards.
GGCGGCGGCGTAGTAGTAGGTCTTGAGAGCGGCGCTAGGGTCTCGGCGCTTGGGTTGCGATAAGGCACTTCCCCAGAGAGGAATAGTGAGTGGTCAGAGTCTCGCCTGAAGCCAAGCGGTCTGGTGCTAAACGCGTGACGCGCTTGCGGAGACTATAAATACTCCAGCGGCGACGCTATGGCGGAGCCAGTTAAAATGGGCCCCTAACTTTGCCGAGCAAAGAAAAATCTGTACATGCGATCACTATCATAGTAGCTGAAGATAGCACTAAAATTAATAATTATTACCCAAGAAAATGAAATTGAAGACGGATTAATAATGAAAATCAAATGGCGTCAGACTATTAATACGTCAACGCCACGCCCGCGCGTGCCCAGTATGAGATAATAGCGCCTTAAAGGGGTCGTTTATACTTCCGCCGCCGATGGGCGGCGCGAAGTGCAATCCTATAATATTGATCGTACCGGGCCGCGTAATCAATATTGCAGAAATGCACTGTGCCGCGCCGCTCGGCAGCGGAAGTATAAACGACGCCTAACATTGTGGTAGGCTCTCTTAACCAGTTCCGACACAATCCAACCCCAGGAACAGATTCTGCAGCCATCCTGGTTGAAAATGGTTTGAGATTAAGAGTAAGTGTAACCGATGAATATTTCTACAAAGTGATAGTCACAGTAAATGACAGCTCAAAACTTATTTCCAAAATTGAAGTTATCAGTTGTGAATTCGAAAAAAATATTTGAAAATTCGAAAAAAAATATTCGAAAATTTGAAGATTTTGATTTTCGAATATATTCGAAAATTTGAAATTCGAAAGAAATGATTTTCGAATCTATTGGAAAATTCGAAAATTTTTACAGTTTAAATCAAGTATAGTAATGTTATTAGTTCACTTTTCCGGTGAACTTCACCTGTTTTCTGACGGGAAAGTTATGTTAGTTCCTTGGACTTGGATTTCGATGAAATTCGAGTTAGCTAGGACGACCAGCCCGGTATAGCCCCGAGTTCGTGCTGGATCCTGAATCGTTCAACGCTTGTGGTTGCCCACCAAGAATGAGCGGAATTTCTTTTTTCTGAACTTCGGACATCGGAAGGACCTTCTCAATTGCGGAATTCGGAAATCGGAACGTCAAAAACCATAGGATTTCGGAAATCGGAATTGGAAATACGTTCAGCGAAATTCTTAACCTTCCCCCATTGACCGTGCCTACGAAAAAACTAGGGCTTATCTTTCTTTGTTAAATAATTTTAATGTAAACACAACCAACCCTGGGTTGGTAGTAAATGGTTCTGAGAGGGCGAGGAAACTAGCGGTAAGGTCTCGGTGAACTGCAGCTTAGCGCGAGCTATTCACCATTTTCAGGCAGGAAGTCAGAATTCGTCGAAATTACGAACTCGCGTGCCACGTTATGAGCCACTAGATAAGCAGAGTGTAACAAAATTTCCCTGAAAATGGTTCATTGAAAATGCTCTTTTTTTGGAAAATCTAGTGATTTACTAAAAAGTTCTGCAGGTTTTTTCGAACTGATTTCAGTTTTGGGCGAACATTAAGTTCGCGCAAAACTGCAACTTAACGCGAGCTGGCAGAGAATATGGTAAGGCCATTGTTATACCAGAAGTCTGCGAACGCGACAGGTGCGGTCAACTGTTACGAATCGCGGAGGGACCAGTCCCTCCGCGACGCTCTCGCAAAAACAGTTTGCAGCACCTGTCGCTGTCGCTGGCTCAGAAGGGGATGTTATGCCTGAAACGTGAAAACCGTGCGGTAATCGGTCGCTGTCGCGGATGCCCGTCGCAGTGCAGTGTAACAGTTCTATTCGTAACAGTTGACCGCACCTGTAGCGGGCGCAAACTTCCGGTATAACAATGGCCCAACAATGGCCTAGTAGTGTGTGAATGAGGAAAAAGAAGAATAGCTCCCGAAAGAGTGCTCCGGAGGACTTTTACAAACGCTATCTATTATTTTCTCTATTCATACACTGTTTCCATTTTCTCCGTCAACTCGCGTTAAGTTGCAGTTTTGCGCGAACCTAACGCGAGATCTCATACGATTACGCGTGTTCCTTTTGCTTACTTTTGCTAAAGAGTACGCAAGCAGTGGTGAAACGGGTGCAGGACGTTGACGATATGTGCAGGACCCCAGAGATAGTAAGCAGGAAATGTAGAGGCCCCCAAGGTGGTGAGCAGATTTTGTGCGGGACATCACTGTAAGTGTGCAGGGAATCGAGGATTGTGCACAGACTCGACTGAAAGTGTGTCGGAAGTCGTGGAATGATATTATTGCGGCGGGATTTCATTCAGGGTGTGCAGGAGAGTCTAAGAATGTGATCAGGAGACTTCAATGGGAGGTCTTGCACATAATCTGCACTCATTAGATCCTGCACATCCTGCATACTACTGAGTCTAGTCACATCTATTACACATCCTGCACGTTCTCCAGACTCCCATTGGAGTCCTGCACACATCCTGCATACTACCACTGGGTCCTGGTCACATCCTGCACACATCCTGCACACGTTCTCCAGACTCCCACTGGAGTCTTGCACACATTCTGCGCTCGTCCTAAACACTCCCACTGTGTTCCTGCACACATCCTGTGCGCTCTCACTGGATCCCTCACACATCCTGTACACGTCCTGTACACTCCCACTTGGTCCTGCACACATTCTGTACACTCCCACTGGATCCGGCACAGATCCTGCACATTCTCATAGGGGTACTGTAAGCTTTCTACGGAGTACTGAACGTCTCTTTATCGATAAGAAAGCTCCAGTAACCTTGGCGGTTTGCTCGCGTAAAGTTGGTGGTGGACTCATTTTAAAAGGTGGTGGTTAACTCGCGTTGAAAAGTCATTTACTACCACCCCTGGCTTTGTGAAAAGTGATGACGGACCCCGAATTCGAATAAGCGCCCGAAATAACCCCCTGGTGATTTGGGAAGGAAAAATATAAAAATTTCGTGGATATTTGCGATTTCTTCCGCATCTCCAGGCTTTATTTCGGAAATCGGAATTCGAAAATCGGAAGGCCTAAACCATAGGAAATCGGAATTCGGAATTCCGCTCATCATCCTCGTGCCCACACGTACTATGGAGCCTGAGAAACAATCCCAGTGGGACATTCCTCGACGAGTTCTCAACGGCTGGGTGTCGACCCCAAAAACTCACTACGGATTGTCGCTAGTCTTCTCCACATTCCCTACTCCATCATTCAGTACGACAACTTTTGTGGGCTCTGAAGAGAAGCGATTTCATCGCTCAGAAGATTTTTACAAGGTTGCTAGACTCGAGACCGCGCGATCAAACACGAGCACGAACTACGGGAGCGTGAGTGCTCGACGCGGTTAACTGCCATTGAAACACGAGCACGAACTACGGGAGCGTGAGTGCTCGACGCGGTTAACTGCCATTTGCCGAATCGTGTGAAACGTCATCATCTTCGACGATCACGAGTTCATTTTGAATGATCCTGATGGCACAACATGTCATTGGAGAGTTTTCATTGACGACTCCTCCCACATCTTCTGTCTGGAGTGTAAGGGAAGAATATGCTCACGTTTGATCGCACCGGCATCCTTGTGAAAATGTTTTGAGCAATGAGATTGCTTCTCTTCAGGACCCACACAAAGTTTTCATACTGATTGGAGTGGAGTAGGGAATGGTTTTTATGTGGAAGAAACTCCAGCTGCATTTCGTAGTGAGCCCGCGCATAGGGGATGACACCATGCACGCACACTAGGAGACTCCGTTGAGGAATGTCTCGTTGGGATTGTTTCCCAGGCTCCATGAGACATCCTGGGTAATCACAGAACATTAAGCGGTTCAGGGATCAAGCACGAACTCGGAACTGCATCCGGCTACTTGGTCGCGCCTAGCTAGCTGGAATTTTATCGAAAACCCAAGTCCAAAGTACTAACATGACTTCCTTGTATCCAGAGAATAAAGGTGAATTCCCCGAAGAGTGGACAAATAAAGTGCGTTCTAAAGAAATGATAGTGGCTCACTCCCTATGAAAATCCAAAGGTTTTCAAAACGCTTTCCAGTTTGGCGACCCACTACTGGCTTTACCATGTGAATTCAGAGAGTGCAAAAACACCTGTGCTTACTAAATCTTATGAATACTCCACGATTTTGAACAATTTTAAAGTATTCGGTGGTTGAAGCGAGACCAAGATTGTTAAAAACCTCACAGCTAGCTCGCCTAACAACTTCCACCCAAGGCTGTCGGACCTCTTGAGGTCCCTTCGAAGGCTCCGAAGAAGGCGAAAATCGCGCCGAAACGTCAGCCAAATAAAGAGGTTTTTAACAATCTTGGTCTCGCTTCAACTACCGAATACCAAGTGTCAATCAACATGCCAAGAGTTATGGAGAGTCGCACGTGGACAATTTTAAAGGCAGTGTTCACGATGATCATCATTGTTGGCTTTCCACAGTAAAATGATAGGCGAGAAGGATCCTAGTCTCCCAGTGCCGAAAGATCGCTAGAAACCGAGCCAGGAGTGGCAAAATAACGGCTGCAAACAAGCGTTTTGGTGCCCCAGACACGCCCCGGGCCCCAGATCCGCCCCTCGAAAGGAAAAAATGAAGACTCGGATTACAGGAATGATCAAGTGAAGGAAGTGCTGATAAGATCGCTTCATTGCACTGATAGGTATCATCCTTCTAGCGGTCAATTCCTCCACGCTCAAAAATCAACGTAAACAAGAGAGGGCTTATTTTTGCTCAAAAACGCGTCTTTCGTGTCCTTTTTAAGCATGCCTTGCTATATAGGGCACCAGACCTTTCGTGAACCGTGGAGATATCGGATGTGAATTTTATCGTGAACACTGCCTTTAATGTAAATTTCCGGTTTTTCACCATTCAGAAATGATAGGCTCACCCTGCGAAAACAAATATTTATTGAAAAAAACGTAAACTAACAGTAAAATCTAGTATGATATAGATCTACCACCGTTATAATGACCTCAAAAATTCTCTTAGGCATAGAAAAAGGATCAATTTTGATATGAGCATTTTTTCAAAGGTTGGTCCAGGCTTCGAGAACAACGGCACAAAGCTCATCTACAGCGCCATACTGCTTGTTGTTCGCATAAACCTGGCGCACATTGTATGCCCCAGATGGTCTCTAATAAGAGTTACCAATCAGGGCTGCACGCAGGCCACTCCATCACCTGAATTCGCTGCTGCTCCAAGCAGGATTTTGTAGACCTCGAAACATGCACTGCAGCGTTATTCTGCTGGAAAGTGAAGCGCTGACGACGTATTCCAGAAAAGAACGGCGGTAGATGTGTCCTAAGAGTTTCCTGGTATTCCTCGAGTTCATCAGACAGAAAGTGAAGGCCCAGCTCTGGGAACACCTTCGCGCTACAAAATGCTACCTAACAAATCAACGAACCGCCGGCAAAATCCCTCCTGCTGAAGATCCATGGATACTTGCCTCACAAACCTTTTTAAATAACTTGATTCCCCAGCAATAACTAGCAGAATCAAATTAAATTCAACTAATATAGCTTGAAACCACTTTATTCCAGTGGGATTGACTTATTTCGGAGACCATCAACTGTGAATTGACTTCAAAACAACTGTAGCCCTACTTTGCGCTCAATCACTGGGGAAAACAAGTTGAAACCCACACTTTCTCCACCTGATTAGGGATGCTATACGGTGGAAACAAGCTTCGATTCGAACAAATTCAGACGATGCTGTATCAACAACTGAATGTCAGCATAAGACTCGAGAATCGGGTAACTATCTTCAAATTGGTCGAATTGCTTTATGAATTGATGCTGATCACGTCGTAATGTGCTTATCACGATCCGAGTCTCTAATGCGGCATTTTTTTTTTTTTTCTCATGCCGGCGCTGGAAGGTGACTTCGGCGTCACTCTTCGGGAGGCCAGCATAATATTTTTTTTGACCGCGCTGGGGATGGTGAGCATCCCCACGACTGGGGGAGGCGGTTTTGGCCGCGGTCCGCAGTGAGGGTGTTTAAGGGTCGAATAGACTCCTGCCGCTGAAAGGCGCGGCTGCATGCAATGGAGGCGTATCGATTATGCGGCGCCGCACGATCGATTCTCCTCCATTGCATGCTGTCGCGGCTTTCAGCGGCGAGACTCTATTCGGCTCATAACAGGCAGCGTCCATACGTCGCGAGAGCTGTTGTGTGCGCCTCTCGACGCTCCTCAATGTGGAGCAGCCCCGTGCCCGCAAAAATCAGCACAGGCGGACACCCTCTACCTCTTGTCGATTTGATTGAAAACGTTTGATCGGGTGATCAATCGCTCGAGTCAGCGCAACGGCTGATCATTTCGCACGGTTTTCGACTTCCGTGGTGGGATTATGAAGCCAGGGGCAGCAGTTTTCCTGCGCTGCTTGCTTTGCGATGCTGGCTTAGGCCTGCGAGAGCGAGCGGGCGAGGGCGCGCGAGAGGAGCGCCTGTGGGCGGCTAGCGGTCATTATGCCCACCATGACCATCGATTTTGCCAGCTGGTAAAGGTCCGCAGGCCATCACCCCCAGTACCTCCAGAGGAAGCATGTTATACAGTTGTTCTTACAGTATGGCAATAGTTGTTGGCAAGTTGGTAAGCCTCAAGTTGTTTTCAGCATACAGCCGCTTGTGCCGTGGTTAGTTACGGCGACAAGCCGAAGAGATTGTTTCTAAAGTTGAGGAAATCAAGTAAACGAAAATGTTCTGAGGCGGAGATCCACCAGTACCACCGAGCTTCATCAGGACCACCAAGATTACATTTTTCTCTCGTCGGAGAAAATAACCTGAACAATTTTAGGCTCATTTTCCAAGTTTTCTTGGCTTACAGTGGAAATCGCCTTACCTTTGTGTCTGTCAGTTTGCCATATTTCTTTCTTGCAGAATTCAGTCGAGCTTCTTTATAGTTGTGAGACGTTGTCAGGGCCTTCTTCATAACTTGGCGGACGATGCTTTCATTACCGTTCAAGGTGTTTCCAGACAATTGTTTTAGAAACATCAAGCGATAATTCAGACCTGACTTGATTCAGTGACAGCGTGCTGTTGGAACATAGGCGACTGATCCTTCGGGCATCCTGACTGGTGACCTTCTTAGGGACGTCCGGTAGACTTCGCTTTTTCCATAAGAAGCCGGATCTCCAAGAAACCGCCCACCACAGTGTTGCGAAAGTCCGATTTGGGCCGCTTCTCTTCGCTAACTCCCAGTCCGAAAGAGGCGAGGGCACGGATCCGGGCTTGTTCAGAAGTAGCAGGAGCAGTACAACGTCCCATACTAGCAACAACTATGTACGATGTACCCACGTCAATGTTATGTAATGGACTTGTAACGAGAAATTTTCAGAAGTAGGAAATTTGAATTTTACAGGGTAGGCCTATCATTTCCTGAACGGTGAAAAATCCTGAAAATTATCTTATAATTGTTCAAAATCGTGAGTATTCCTAAGATTGAGTATTCACAAGTTTTGCACTGCTAGATTCAATAGTAAATGAGTATGTGGATCGCCGGGCACAATGAAGCCGTTTTGAAAACCTCCGGTTTTCAAGGGGTAGCCTATCTTTTCTAAACACACTGTAGCATTACCCAGAACCAATACTATAAGAAAACACATGAAACTAGTACAATGTAATGAATCGTCGCAACGCGTTTTCATGTTTCTCCGTATTACTATACTTATGAGTCGCGCAAAATGCAGACTTTTCCCATAACTAATGACCAAATGAGAAAGTTGGAGTCAAAGTTCCATCGTTTTCGCCGTAGCAGAAAACATTGAAACTCTCTACCCAATATACCAAAACCTCGATCCAATATATGTACGCCTCATTCAGAAGGGTGCTGCTGTACTTATGCGTCGCAGTGTATGTATTATCTCCAGACGATAGAAGGCCCTGAGGCCCACCTCGAATGCACCCGAAGCCGCGTCCATGTTGCGCTCAGGGTGACAAGGGTGGCCATTTTCCCGGGTCTTGCCTGTGTTGCAATGCAGGCCATACACGATTGGGCTCCGAGAGGCTGCTACCGACAAAATTGATTCACGCAGCGCCCTGAGCGCAACTGTTGGCTGGTGACGTCGCCTAGTACGTCATCCCGCGTAAGACAATGGTTGGAGCCCTGGCGCTTCCATAGACCGATTTTAGCAAAACCATTGCAAAAATCGATACCTCGACTTTGTCATTTCAGACGCTTCGCTAATATTTTCACACCTCTTTCAGCAACTTTTCATGGAAGAGTCTAGCGATTCTCCACACATTCACGAAATTACATCACCGTACTGAATTTCCTTAGATTGATTTAATACTCAATTGTATCTTTTCTAGGCTAGCCCTGATTATGTATCTGACACATCAGCTTAAAGGCAGTGTTCACGATGATTTTCGTTCCCGAGTTTTCGACTCAAAACAACGCGTTGGCCACCAAGTGTTACCAAAATTGGGAAGGAACGGGTTGAAAAACGCACTAAATCGTCTTATTTAAATGATATTATTCTCTGACCTGGACTAGTTGTCCGACTGTTGGATGAACTATGTTCACGGTGGTTGTCATCGGTAAAAAATTGAGCTAATCAAAAATGGAAGAATATTATGGGCAAAACAGATATAGTTAGGGTCCGAAAGAAAGGACGGAGCAGTAAAGAGTAGAGAATCGCAAGGGACGGGCCCACAAAATATTTCATTGTCACAACAAACAGTTCCAGTGAGAGTAAAAAGGTGGGGTGAGAGTAAAGGATTTGACACCTTTCTAAGGCGTTTTTCTCGATTTCTTCGTCATTTCAGTTCTACCCGGAAGCCATACAATCGAATTAGCCATTAATCTTGAAAACGAAGACTGCCTTTAATACACTTTCCTCTTCTTCATTTCGTCACATTCCCTCTCATCTGTTCATCCATTAATCTTCTGACTTGACATGATTTTTCCCCACTATTTATTATATAACCTTGATTTTATTAGGAATTCGCAACAGCCTCCCATTCTTAAAGAATGAGTAACTTCGGACAAAATGAAATTTACCCAATTAAATTCCGAGTGAATGAATAAGTCGAATATCGCTTTCTTATTGCACTTACTGTTGTTCTCTAACCCTAATTCCGGTCCGCATTTGCGGACTACGAATATTGCACCATGCGACAAGTGATAATCCGTGCTAGGACCACTTGGTCCCGGCACGATTCACCTCTCTCCCAGCACGATTATCACGTGCCGCATGATGCAACAGCCGTAGTCCGCAATTGCGGACGAGAAGAATTTGGCACAGAGAACGTAACAGTAGGATGTAATCAAACAAACCCAGTACACCCTCTTAGAAGCTCTTGAATCAATCATTATTATCGACCTAAGACTTCTTATTTTTCAGAGCAAAAGATTGAAATCGAATGAAGTCCTCACTGATCTCATGAATGGCTGAATCCGAGTAAATCATATTTTTCATATTTTTTGAGACAAATTACGAAACATTACTCCAAGGATTTGCCAATTGCATCAGTTGTGTGAATATTTTAACATCCGAATGTTGCCCAAAAATTGCGCAAATAAAGTATATGGCAACAGAAAAAAGGCAATGGGGCCTTTGCGTACTCGCTGTCGCTCTCAGAGCCAATTTCCGGGGCACCATTCCTAACCACGGCTGTTGCATCATGCGATAATCGTACTGAGAAAAAGGTGAATCGTGTCGGGACAAAGTGGTCCCAGCCAGAGTGGTTATAATCCTATTGCGTGATGCAAGTCTGTTTTTGAAATATTGGAATTTCAGGTAATATTCGGAAGCCTGATTTTGATTTGTTCGGATTTTAAATCATGTTCGGAGGCCTTATTCTGATTTAGTCGAACTTCGAATACTTTCTGGAACCGCTTTTTAGAGAGCGTCCAAATTTTTCTGTATTGCTGCAAAATCAAAATTTTCCGGAATTTTAAAAGGTACAAAATACGAAGAAATCACTCCGGATAATCTTCGGAGTAATATAATCCGGTCTCAAGTGGTATAATCCACACAGCCTTAACTAGACAAACACATGGAAAGAACAGGGAAAAATCAAATTAACAGAGAGAAAAGCATAACCCAGTTGAAATCTGTCAGATGTTCCCTCCCTACTGCTCTACTACACAATAGTTTGCAGAAGTTTGAAACCATTTTCAGAACCGAGATTCTGCAAAAAGGGTGTGCTAGGACGCCATATTTGTTCAATCAAATCAAAACTGCATAATATCCGCACGTTAAACTGCCCACCACAGGAATGATAGTCGGAAAGGTTCAAGAAAAAAAAGGACTGGTGAATAAAAACCTATGGAGAAGTATAAACAAAAGGAAGTAGGGGTACACGTGTCGACATCAATCAATGCCTCAAACACTGGAGTTTGAGGACTGGGCGTCGTCTCTGAGTTTCGAAATTCGCGCGTCAGTGAAAGCATGTGGCCCGGAGGGCAACCTGAACGCACTGCACGTTGCAATCACAACCGAAACGCAACACAAGTCCGAATGTCAGCTGCTCTGCGTTTCGGTTACAGTGGGCGGGGTGGGGCGGAGCCGGTTGCGCTCCGGGCCTGTTATCGTCTGAGGGAGAGAAAAAGGAGCGGTCGGTCTTGGCAAAAGTGCTCACCAGATTTGGTTTTGAATCGGCCACGCGCGCAATCCGTTTTTTTTTCAAACTCAGTTCAGAGTGAGCGAAGAAATTAGCTCTAAATTCCATTAACAATAGAGGGAAAACCTGGTATAACCGCCCCAAAATGGTTTGTAATGGTTTCCTGATTTTCAAGACAAAAGTGAAAAACCACGCGTTTTTGTTGTTAATCTCCTATTTTTCAGACGGCGCACACGATCTCGTTGGTACACTAAAAACTGAGCTAGGGAGCTCGCTTTTGGATAGTAGGCTGGAAATGGCTGCAGCTTGCTCCTATTCCAATTTGTACTTGATACCTTAACTTTGAAGGGCACCTCAGAATCGTGGGTTTACGTACTAAATTAGCCACGGAGCACGAAAACTGATTGGGCATGCTTCGGCTGTGTAGACCAGGATGTATGGGTGGATCTGCAGCCAATTGACACAGGCTGCCGGAGGTATGTACTGAATTTGCCAGAACTCTAACTCATGACACGTCATCGATCGATAATCAATATTATCGACTTTGTCGCTTTTTCCACAAAATGCAACGAGGAGTGGTGATAGCTGATGGGATTGGGTTCCTTGCTTGGAGGATTTTGCTCATCAGCCATTATGTATAAATAATACCAATCAATAATATAGATTTCTCTGCCTGCTGCACAAAATGCCGCAATAATTTTTTATTGTTGATTGCTCTAAGCCACTTGTTTGGGAAACTCTTGTCATCATGCAAAATCTAATATTAATGATCAATAATATTGATTTTTCACATGTTGCACAAAATGCCGCAATGAGTGGTCTTTTATGGTTGTAGGTCATGGTTTTCGAAAATTGTACTCAGATGACATAATCGTCTGTTAGATGTTTCATCATTCCAAAATGGAAATCGTGGAGCAAAATTAAAGTCAGAAAGGGAACCTTCGGGACAATTAAGTGAAATTTCTGAAAATTCAGCTTCCTGGCGAAAGTAACGATTTGGCAATGCCATTTTAGAAGTGAAAAAAGTTTCAAAAATAGCTTGAAATGTTTTAAAAAATGATTAGGCATAAACTAGCCTGCAGTATTATGAAAGTCAGGAAATGAAGTCAAATAACCAAAAATACGATTAGGTGGTCGATCATTTCACAAGCTTCTCCGTTAGAGGTCGTTTATACTTCCGCCGCCAAGCGGCACAGCGAAATGCAATCTTACAATATCGACCGCGTGATCAATATTACAGAAATGCACTTCGCCGCGCCGCTTGGTGGCGGAAGCATAAACGACCCATTTAAAGGCATCGTACGCGCTGAAATCCACTTTCCATTTTTTATGCTTAATCCCTTCCTCGGGCCCCTGTGAGAACGTACAACGAGCTTGGCTGCTCAAAAACGTACCATTGTGAGCATAGAGGAAGTGGAAAGTAAGGAATTCCGTCAAAAGGAGCCGGCCCTTCCGCTAGTCATTTGGCACTTTCGCAATATTTAAGCAGAACGTCGCGTCGCTAAGTACAAGGCATGCCTCTGTACGCTGACGCACCGTCGGACGAAAGTGGCATTATCGCCTAGAAATTTCTCGTCACACAACGAGCGAGGACGATGTGCAGGGCCCAGGTGAGTATTTATGTTAGTCAGTGCAAGCCAGTGCAGTCAATGCATTGTAGTCGTCGGCGAATTGTTTCCAACGCTGCACCAATTGACAAATTGTAGAACTGCTCCTTGCGCTATCCGCGTAACTATCCCGAGTCGATGCCGGCGCGAATTTCAAACGATTTGCAGAAGGTTTTCGAAACGGTTTTTTCTTGAAAAGTTAACGTTTTCGAGGGGGATTTTCGCTAGCTTTAGTTACTTTAGGGGTGTAACAACTCAAAAACGCTCAAAAACGAGACATGGTTTTCAGCGCGTTCGATGCCTTTAAACTTTTCAAAACGACATCAAGCCCGCAACGGAAACATTAAGCCATTTTCGAAAGCTGTAATAAGGGGATCGACACATGTAGGTCAAGCTAGCTGAACGCGACGCTCCAATCCATATCGCGCCTGATTTTGCTTCGATAAGTTGAAAGGAGAAGCTTGTAAAATGATCAACCACCGAATCGTATTTTTGTTTATTTCACTTCATTTCCTAACTTTTTCATTACTCCAGGCTATTTTACGCCAAATCATTTTTCAAATTATTTCAAGATGTTTTTGAAACGTATTTTATAACTTCTAAATGGCATTGCAAAATCGTTACTCCAGCCAAGAAGCTGAATTCTCAGAAATATAGGAAAGGTAAGGAGATTTTTACATGATAAGCCTGATAAGCCTTACTTCTACCAGCTAAAAATGAGGGAGCTTGGCTATATCCCCACTGCCGCCTAATGCTTGCTGTCTCTCAGTCTCGCTTAGTATTGCCCAGTCGCCTTCTGTCATCCCCTGTTGCTCGTTCCCATGTTTTTCAGCTGTTGTGAACTTTACTTCAGCCGCTGTAACGCTCAGTATCGCGTTGTGTCGCTCGACGTAGTAGCTCATTTGTAAATTGCTTACATAGTATGCGATACTATTCTATCGAGTAGCCAGCTCCCGTCTACAGTTGTCCGACCGCTGGTTATTTCCTCATACTCATTACCTATTGCCCTACTGCTGCCTGATATCGCTTGTTGTCGCCCACTATCGCCCATTGACGCTTACATTCGCTAAGTGATGCCCCTTCAGATTAAGTCTAATATCTCTTCTGCTATAATCCACTGTTCTCTGCACTCAAAACGTTTTCTTATATATCTGTTCACAGTTTGCCATATGGTCGCCTGTTGTCGAATATTGTCGCCTCGGATGGCCCTGTGCCACACACTGCCCCTCGCAGTTGTCTAGCTTGACGTTGACAATGTTAGTAAGTCGCTCGTTATCGCCCACTGTGCCTGAGACTTTTGATATGTCGACTGCTATTATACTGTTTTTATGAGTCGTAGTACCCGCATACAAAGTTGCGCCTCATCGTCGCCTGAAATCGCTTGCAGTGCCGGGGAGTATCGATTGTCGCTAAGTAATGGCTGACAATATTGATATGTGGTCTGTCATTCTTAACTGCTGCCTGCTCTCAAATTTCTGAATCACCCTCCTTCCCATAGCTGTGCTTCGCAGTCGCTTGACGCCTCTTGTTGTCGCCCAAGATAGCTTTGCATCGCTCTGTACTGCTCCATGTCGGCGACCCTCCCATTCTTGCTCAAAAGCTCGTCACGACGCATGCAATCGTCAATCTAGTATTGCCTGCTCTTGGATTATTTCCCTTGCCACAGTTGCGCTCCTTAGCTGCCTTCTATAGTCGACATTGGGTCGCTTGTTGTCGCCCAATGTCGCCCACTGCCGCTTACTGCCCCTAATTGTTCTCAAGTGTGATTTGAAGAAGAAAAATGTAGATAAGCGTTGCCCTTTCAACCACACTCGACATTCTTTTCTTATTTGAACACTCGTAAAGCTCGCTAAGCCCTTGCGTAGTCTGATATCGCGCGTTATCGCTAGATGTTTCTCAGTGTTACCCAGTGCGACTCACACTCGCGAAATATGGAAGTTGGGTAGCGAAATTCGGGTGGAAGCAATTTATAACTAAGTAAACTTTTTGCCACCTTTCCGGATAGTTATCGATGTACTTTCGTTCCAAAGTACAATGTTCAACCAGGGGTGATGTGAAGTCACCGAATGAAGGTGAAACGATAAGCCGAAGCCCCAGCGAGATCGATGACATTCGTAAAGTGCGAAGCAGTAGACGCAAATGCATCCCAATAGGAGTCATTCAACTGTGACCATCGCAGAGTAATGACTACACACTGAACTAACACAATGGTAAAATTGATAGCGTCCGCGATAAATGTTGACAGTTTCAAACAACCGAGACCTGCGAAGCATGCGCTTTATTAAGAAAACGGCAGACAGCTTTTTGAGGTACTGAAATTTGGTAATATGTCATATCGTATCACAGCTAAAACGCGAAAATGAAGTGGGTAAGTGGAAGAGGTACCTAGAATCGTTTTGGGAAGGAATTGGCAAACATAGGATACACCAGGCGACGTCGGGCGACAGTCAGGCAATAGCTGACGACAAAATAAGTACTGTAACTATTCAAGACGAGAGAAAGCTACTAGCTATGGCCTGTAGTTATGTAGCTTAGTCTATCTATAGGTAGCGACAGATGGTTTTAGCAAGTATTGACTAGTGTGATCAGGCGACAACGCACGACGAAAAACTAAACTGAAAAAGATCAAAGAAGCAGTCACCCTGATTGGCCCCTGGAGTTGGAAGCATTGAGTGACTCAAAATAGATTCAGAAGTCATCAGCGAAAAAGGCAACAACAGGCGACAACACAATGAGCGACAATGGGATGAGAAAGCTAAACTAGGCGACAGCAGGCAGCAGTATGAGTGGCGAGAATTATGTATTCTATCAAACCGAACAGCGTAATGAATCCAAAAGGTGTAAACGGCTACACGACCGAATTATGACTAGTGACAGTTAGCGACAGAAGGCGGAAGCGATCGAGGCGGTAACGAACGGTATTTAGAGTAGCCATGGGACAACGAGCGACAAAAGGGTCTGTTGAAGGCCAGATTAAAGTCAATGTTCACGACGGATATCATATTCAAGTTCGACTTAAAATCAGGGTTGTTCGGTCTTTTACTATCGAATAGTGAAGAAACAGCGAAGAAAAGCTAGTTGCCGCAAACGCGGGCTAATGACGATTTCTGCGAAGATCGATCGGGCTGGACGTGGCGGAGTTTCTCCGCAATTCGAAACATCCTCAGCGCCACAAGTTCGTCAGAAGGGGCGGAGCCGGATAAGGGTTTCGATGATTTCTTCGACCCTATCCCCTCCAGCATCTGCCAGCGCACTGTTTAACGCTAAAAATTTGAAAACAAGATTTATCGTGGGCACTGCCTTTGAGAGCGGTCACATTATTTTGCGACTTTAAGTTAGGCATAGTTAGAGCGATATTAGGTGACAACAAGCGACATTCAGTTTCTTTGTAAGAATTGGGAAGACATTGAGAGACATCCAAAGAATGAAGCTACACTTCTACATATGTACTCAGCAGACGAGAAAAAGCGTCAAGGCCTATGAAATTTACCGGAGAGTACGGCTGTACAAGTCTGGCAGTGATAATGGTCTGTAGAGCTCGAGTGAAGACTGACGACAGTTGGTGGCAGATGGCGGCATCTAGCGACAGCGAGTGTACGAGTGTAATGAGGAGACAATGCGCGATAAAAGTCCGCATAGAAGACAACATCATCATGACTTTAAAAGGTGCCTAAATAAAGCAGGAGACAATGAGTAATCACAACACTGAATTAGCTGCAAAGATAATCTACAATGATGAGATACAACAGGCGACATTCAGCGTCAAAACTGTAAAATGAGCAACCATAAATGACAGAAGCGATACCTAACGACAGTTAGCGACAAGAGCAGGAAGAAATGAGAGGAACTATATTCTGATGAAGAGACCTAGGCCACGAGCACGGAAGATATAGGCGGCAATAGAGCCGGAATTATGATTGACGACAGTTTGCGACATTTAGCGACCAAGAGCGACGAGTGCGGCGGTGCAAGGCAAAAATCAACCTGAAGATGACCATTAACCCTGAGTGGCGCTTTGAAAAACGCGGAAGATGATTTGAGAAGATGCAAGGTTAAAATAGCTCTGAAGATCACTCATGGTAGTAGGCGACAACGGTTGACATAAGGCGCCTATTTGAGAAAGTGAGTGACTGCTGGCGACACAAGCAACATTGACGAAACTTTCTCATTTGTAGTGATACTATATGTAGACACTCAGCGACGCCAAATGTCGCCAAAGAAGCAATGGGGTTAAGCAAGAGAATGAGCGACGATAGTATTCGGCAAAATGTTGCAGTGAGCTACCGAAGCATAAGCGGGCGACAGCAAGCGACAACTATGCAAATTTAAAATGTTTAAAGTCGCATGGAAATCCCGGATTATCTCTCTCCAGTGCACCCTCGCAAATGTCGTGTAGTTTCAAACAGCGTAGGCAATTAAAAGTCAAATTCAAGTTTATTAAAGATTCCTTGCCGGCGCGCAAGATCAAAGTGAAACGCGTGGTAGTGGCCAGCTACGTTTCACGCGATAAGAATCACCGCGTGAGCAGCGTTATCGCGCCGGCCGACGACAGTACGAGAATTCCTGAAATACATGTGCAGCTAATTGACCGCTGCATAGACAAACGAAAGCCTTCGCGGCCATCCATCTTATCGTGGCGATAAATCGTCTCTGCTATTGCTGGATGGTTTTCATAACGAGGAATGTATTTCTAATGGTCTAGTCAAGCCACTTGGATTAGTATGGGCTGCATGAATTAGGAGCATTTCCTATTGAGAATCAATGAGGCATTTCAATGTCGTCAATGGATCACGTAACCAAAGCGGAACTCTTCCAGAGAATGTGAGAAGTCCACGTCGTGACATATGTATTTTTATATCTGTAACAGTTTAGTTCGCAAAGGGGCAGTCTTGTCGTCGAACGACAACCGAAACGGTCGTTGTCGCGACGAAAATTTGTACATAGATCAGATAGCTAGTTTCGTTACATGTTTTACTCATCAATTCTTGGAAGAAGCACTACTCGGGAAACAAGAAGAAGAGAACCGTGCCACCGCAGGTGAGACGGATTCGAGTAAAGAAGAGGGGAGAGAGAGAGGGTTTAAGGAGACTGGAAGAGTGCTCCGCGGACAACACGCGCCGGAGCCGCGACGCGCCCTCGCATTTCGAAACCCCCCCCCCCCTCCCACCATTCATCATCATTTTTAGGCCAGGATAGCCGGGGTTTTTTTGCTCTCTGGTGGGAGGGGGGTTTCTTCGTTTCTTCACATCCTGATACTCGTCGATATTCCGATCCCTCTCGCTCTCCCCATTCGAACGATTGGCAGGTATATTGTCATAGGTTTAATTACCCAAGTTTGAGGTTCGCTGCCACCCGTCGTCTGGAGCCCGCCACAAATCCACTGGACCGCCAATCAGCAAGGAGGAAAGAAGAAATAGTGTGAGTGTTTGACAGTTCACATAAATTTCATTAGGGCTCAGACGGAATCATTGGCAAAAGTCCAATACTGGGAAAGATTGTGCAGGTGCCGCACTATCGAGCCCAAAGAAAATACAAGTTCTAATGGGAAGCCTATCCCTCGTGACGAAAACCAAAAGCGTTTCACTACAAGACGTCAATTATTGTGCAATAATGCGATTACTACACACACTACGCCTCACCTGTCGCCCACTATATTTTCACTACTTATCGATTTGTACTTTTGAGCAACACTTGTATTTTGTTGTTTAACGTTTCAGTGATCTTCAAGCCTGGTCGCTGTTTTCGGACATCTACGGATGAAAAGGGTGAAGAACAAAGCCGAACTGCTAATCATGAAGCCTTCACGTTGCGAGACCAGCTATTGGAACTTCGCCAGAAATTTCTATCGTCCATCACTGGATGAGGGATCGCCGCGACCCTGCTTGGCGGGATAAATTGCGCGATCAATAGCCACTCTCCCTTCGTTTTCCCGCGCGCAATTTTTCCCGCCAAGCAGCGTCGCGGCGATCCCTCATCCAGTGATGGACGATATGTTGAACAGTTATGTTTCGCTTCTTATCTTAGCATTGTGTCATGTTTTCCTTTTGCTTCTCTTCCTTGCATTCCATTTTTATCAAAGGCAGTGTTAGCGATAATCTTCGATTTTGAGATTAATCGCTAAATCGATTGCTTGGGCTCCGGGTAGAACTTAAATGACGAACAATCCGAGAAAGACGCCCTAGAAGGTTTACTCTCTCTGGAAATGTTCGTTGTGACAATGAAGTTTTTGTGGACCCGTCCCTTGCGATTCTCCAGTCTCTACTGCTTCGTCCTTTCCTTCGGATCCCAAGTAATACTGTTTTGCCTGAAATATTCTTCCATTTTTGATCATCCCCACTTCTCACCGGTGACAACCACAATGAACATTTTCATCGAGTCGGACAACTAGACCAGGCTAGAGAATAATGTCACTGAAATAAGACGTTTTAAGCTGTTTCTTCGTAATTTTGGAAACTCTTGGTGGCCAACGCATTGTTTTGAGTGGAAAACTCGGAAACGAAAATCATTGTGAACACTGCCTTTAAGGAGGCATCTGCGAGCACTCCCCGATTTTCGTTACACAGCATACACAGAACAGCAGATGGCTCTGTGCGAGACCGCGACAACGGCATTCATATTCAGAAACATATCGTCGATCACTGTTCGAGAGATCGCCGCGTCGAACACAAGTGCCACGCACGCAAGCGAGGAGGTAATGATGGTATCATTGCATCTTCGCTTGCGTGCGTGCCACGGGTGTTCGACGCGGCGATCTCTAGACCGAGGATCGATCATAACTGGGTTCCCAGATAGAACGCTAACCCCATATTCTTCTGCCATTGCACATAAACAACAGGTACTGTGCTTATCTGGGCCAAATTCCGGTCCGTAATTGCGTCTCGCCACGCTTTGCGGCCGCACGCCCCTGAGTTAGAAGAGTTTCCAGCGCCGCAGCCGCCGATCTGCTGACTCCAGGTGGGTTTTGGAAACTGGAAACTGAGAAAAATTGGAGAAAATTGTATAAAAAAGCCACATTGAGTCGGCTTCGGCGCTGGAAACCCGACTGACTCGAGAGCGTGCGGCTGCAAAGCGTGTCGAGACGCATTTGCGGACCGGAATTTGGCCCAGATACATAAGCACAGTAATTATAATTTGTGAAGACTACAGTTCACCTCCGCACTGCCGTTCAGTCCGCAAAGTGCACCCTGATTGCGCAATCTTGCTGCGGCGCGGTTGCGAACATCCTCAGACAAGTATGTGGGATCACCCGGGCGCTTTTGGCCTTTGGTGCCCGGGTGATCCCATCGCCCGGTGATCCCACATCCCTGTCTGAGGATACTCGCAACCGCGCCGCAGCACGATTTCGCAATCAAGCGCACTTTGCGGACTGAACGGCAGTGCGGAAGTGAAGAATAGAAGGCTAGCCGTCAATTTCATATGTGCATGATATTTTAGTTTTTCGTTCACTATATCCAAGAAGCATAAAGAATTGCCACAATTTTATAATTCAAAGAATACCTTTATAATATTTCGCTATCGATTTACTTCCAGCGACGTTTTGTTGTTTGGCGGTTTCTTCAATTTTTTTAAAGATCTGGTGCGTTCTCGCTTATTTCTTCAATGAGCTCGGGCCAATCTACAACTATGGTGAGCATAAAAAGCTTGTGGCTAAGAGCTTTTTTGGGCCATAGAGTAGAGGTCTCAAGGGGGGGGCGAGGCCTCGGAAAACTGATATAAGCTACCGCTCATAGGTCTGGAGGGGGGTTAAGCGAAAAATTGAAAAAGCAATCGAGTGTGAGTCTTGGGAGAAGGGTAGAGAGTCTTTGAAAACTGAAATAAAAACGCCACAGCTCACAGGCCCCCTAGGAGTGAATCTCAGCAGACCACAGAAAGTGCATACAAGTTGCTGTCTCAGAGGGAGGAACTCAGAAAATTGGAAAAAATGCATCACCGCTAAGTGACCTCTAGAGGGTGGGTCTAGCCAGATCATTAGGGATTGGAAAGGAAACTACCGCTCAGCTGCTTCTATTATAGGTAGTGCATACGAAAAAATCACAGAAAGTGACACCAAGCTGAAGTCTTACATGAAGTGTCTCAGAGAACTTTAAAAAATGCCATTGCTTAAAGGTATCTAGATTGTAAGTCTAAGCAAGTCACTGAAGTGCCGACAAGCGGAGGTCTTAGGGTAGGAGTGTCTAAGCCAAATTGACTTGCGACAGCACCCATGCCTTATGGTGACTCCACTTTTTTGCATGGTCCCAGTTATGTCCGCACGCCTTCCCCCAGGTATTCTCTGCTCTCACGGAGGATGAACACGTCATATGAGTGCGGGAGGCCAGGCTGTATAACGTTAAAGAGTGAAGTAACTGAAGTACTCTTTGTAAACGAGTTACTATTCGTTAAAAGGTGAGCTTGGGCAGGTTATCCCGCCTAGAGTAGGCGAAAACTTCACAGTTCTTACCACACTGAAACAGGCTTCGCTTCCTCGAACGTTTCCAAACTGGAAATTGGCTTGCGAGCAATTACTTTCGGGATAGATAAAAGTGAGATTCTTGAATGAAATTAGCGGAGAACCTCCACTGCTTTTTGTTTTTCGTTTTATTCTTTGTGCCTACTGCTATGGGTTTGATTTGTCTTGCGTACTATTCTTTTGTTCTTTCTATGCGCACCTTAGCGTGCATGTTAATAAATAATAAATATATAAATTACTGTAGACAAGACTTATCAGTTACGTGATTCAGGGAATATGACGGAATTCGTGATGAGTTAAATGTCTGTTTTGGGCAAATGTAAGCTATCAGTAAGAATCATCCGGGAGCTTATTGAAGAGTCCGAACCTATTTGACATAGGGCGCAGGAATCTTTGTTCGGAGAAGAGAATAAGTACTGAATGACACTGCGAAGCGTGCAGAGAGAATTGCACATTAATAACATCTTGGGGATGTTGAAGTGTCTGTGCATGCGTGTGTCTGTATGCCTCTCTGTATACGTGTGTGGGGAGAACTGGTTTACAGAGGTGCTGGAATGGGCTGAAGTTGAACGTCTCGTGTGGTGTAGCGAGGTGAAGCCTTACGCCACAGCGCAGACCAACCATGACTATCTAACTAAGGACGACAATCAGCTGAGAAAAAGGCGAAACTAGCCAACTGGAACTAGCCACTTGCGCGAAGTTAATAGCCATCGAAAAACCAGCAAAGGCGCCAATTTCCGCAGAAGAGACTTCAATCGTAAGCAAACATGAGTGCGGAGGGGTTCGCTTACTTATACTATGCACCACAATTCCCTTCCACGTGAGCGTACTCATAAATTATCGAAAGTTATGGTTGGTGAACTACATTTACACATGGTGATCGGCGCCTGACTGAAGGACAACCATCTTTTTGGCCATCATATTTTGGTGTGTCTTTTTCAGGCAAAAAAGTCAGTCCCAGCTTGATCGCGGAGTGGGAGAAGCTTCGGGCGACTTTAGGGTTAGTACAACCTGCTTCAGAACGAGAGCTAGCCAGTACATCGCATATCAGCACTCTGGTGTGACATGGGCCGGACACCGCCAACGATGTGTCGTTTCCCGTAGCAGGATTGTAGTACATAAGCCATTTTCTGCAGCAGTGTAACGAGATGAGCAAAAGTCGCCGCCAATCTCATAATAGTAGTGCCCGACGTCGCCCTGATCTGGATTGGAGTGTTCAGTTGGGAAGATATCGATGAACAACGCGGAGCGGATTTCGAAACGAATCAGCAATGCTGCATCTGTTTTGGGTGAGTGTGTGACACTCTTTTTCCATCGTTGGGTAAATATTATTTTCCAGCTACTACGTCTGCAATTCATCTGGACCATTACAGGTTAATCATGTAGGAACAAGAGCCACACTTGGAAACAAATAGCTTTTTTCAGCTGCTGACAGCTTTTTGTTCTCGTTCAATCGCACTGAATTCACCAGCGAATTCCTCAAACTACACAACGAGCTGCGTAGCAGTGTTGCAAAGGGTGAATATGAAAAGAACGGCGAGATTTACGGTCCCGCATGGAATATGTATCAAGTGGTGAGTATTGGAGATTCGAAGGCACATGTTTACTGCGCATTGTTACCGCATGCATCACACCGCCTTAGCCTCGATCAATCCCGAGCAAGAGTGACCCCGTGATGGTGAACTCCTGGGCTCGTATTCATGAACGGTTTATTGGTGTTGTAAGGTTAAAGGCAGCATACACGCTTGCAAAAGTTGTTGAGATAGCGACGGTGATGGGGTCGCACGGCTCCTACTAAAACGCTCATGCCGCCATTCCTTGCCAAAAGAAGTCGAAATGACTATATTTGGGCCATATTGAGTCACGAAACCATCCGTTCTCCGCCCATCCGCTACGTACTCCGCCCCTTGATACAGACTCCTCTCAATATGCAATGCTCGGGTACGGTCATTTTCGCTCGTTTTTTACGTCTCTAATTGTGTAGGCGTTCCAGCAAAGGACGTGTTGTACTAGCGTCGTTATCCCAACCAATTTGTCGCTAGTGTCGCTATTTCGGCAAATTCAATGTAACTCGTTCACATCTGGACTAATACAAAAAATACCGTTACTTCTTCTTTTCTGTCGAATATTTTTGGGGTTTTTCGTGTTTTCTCTATACCAATAGCTCCATGCCTTCGATTCATCAAGTTGGTATCATTTTTGAGCGTGTATGCTGTCTTAGAATGGTATTCGCAATCTTTGCAGTTTCTGCGCACTATAAGACTGTCTCACCTTTACAAGCAAGAGCGAGGCAGGCGCACAATTTTTTTTTCACAAGCAAGCTCTAATTTTATGCTCAATAGTTGTTGGCTACGTTCTCCAGTAATGGCTTCTATGGGATGAAGCATCTAGTTTTTTAGTTTGAATTTTTTTCACTTTTTCTGCACAGAAATCTTTACATTTTTGGAAGCTTGAAGGCCTGCAGAAAACGAAAACTTTGAGAGAAAGCCGAGAAACTAGTCAATTCCTCACTCTTAGGAATCAACGTAAACAAGTGAGGGCCTAGTTTCGCTCAAAAACGCGTTTTTCGCGTCCTTTTTAAGCTTGCATTGCTATGTAGGGCACCAGACCTTCCGTAAACCGTGGGGATATCGGAAGTGAAATTAATCGTGAACACTGCATATGGAGACCTGTGTACTTCTGGTGCGTTTTTCTCAATTCTTACTTCATTTTAGTTCTACCCGGGAAACAATTAATCGAAGTAGCAAATAATCTCAAAATTGAAGATTATCGTGAACAATGCCTTTAAGTGAATCAGAAGTGACACGAATCCCAGCATCCAACAATTTCGTTTAGGCTAAAACATGGCAAGTCTGCTCGCAGATACGCCATCGCACGTAGAATTTGATCAGAAACGAGCGAGGTTGGGGTTTCGTGTCTTTTTCGTCTTTTTGTATGATTCGCTTGAAAGTCATCTCGAGTGAAACTAGAGAGATTTTCATGATCCAGGCTTCAAGAGCTATCCAATGGTATAGCCACTGTCGGGGTTACATGGGGAACAATGGAAGTTTCGCAATCAACTAGCTCTCTATGTGCGGTAGACACAGGGAGACGGCGACAGAGACGGTAGCGCTCCATCCGCCTACTGTAACTACAAACCTGGCTGATTACGAAAGTTTTACAGTCTCAACGTAATCACCACAAAGGCTAAACCATTGGGTAGCCCTCAACGCTAGAATCACGAATATCACCCTAGTTTTGCTCAAAGTTAAGTTTGAAGCGAGTTATACAAAAAAGACGGAAAAGACGCGAAAATCCGACCTTCCTCTCTTTCTGACAATAACGTGCGAGTGAACATAAACCACGTCAAGACGATTTCTGTACACTCAAAGAAAATGTGATCCGTATCTTTTAAGGCATGGGACAACGACTACGAAGTAAAGGCGGAGGAAGGTCTGAAAGGAGAAAGAGCGCTGGAGCCACCGTATGGAAGAAACTGCTACAGCACGTGCGTAGTGAGGTTTCTTTTTCATCATGCCGAAAAGAAAGTGATTTCAGGTTCATACCAACAGGAACTTCAGTCGTTGTGTATGTTGAAAAAGCATTCACTAGTTGGACAGAAGTTCAATACAGCTTGATAAGGGTCCGATTCTGTGCTGTCTCTAGTGTTCAGAACTGGTAAGATAAATGTGAGATGATTTTAGATGATTGTTGCCAAAGATCTGCGAATAGGATGCTCCTACCATCTTGGACCTCCGATGCAAAACTCGTTGACTCAACTGAAAATGGAATGCGTCTACCAGCAGAAGTTAGCCCTGCTCTTCCTGGACGTTGTTTATTATAGAAGACGAAGCGCATTCATCGTGTTTCAGTTATTTCCCTGGTATTGAACCATACGTTGAAGGAGGACCATCTACTAAAAGAAGTGAGTGCACTACGTATCCTCGGAGTGATTTCAACGCCGAATTAGGCCTCTGTGTTAAGCAGTACAGGAATTATCCGCCTTTACGTGATCAACTCCGATGCAAATGAAATGCCTTTCAATAATTGATTTGTTTTTTTCGATTTCATTTCGTCAAATGTTTTTTTTCAATGGATAAATCTCAATGTATTCGGCTTCGCCCCTGCGTGCATCATGTTGTACAGTTTACCGTCTCAGAAAAAAAGCATTGAGACTGCGCTCAGTACTCTAGTATACGGTGAATAGCACAAAGGCTTGATTTTAGACAACGACTAGCTGGCGATGAACACAATAGAACAGTCAGCACTACTTTCAGCTCACTCCAGGCTGTGGAAAATCACAACTCTAACGCTGTCTTAGCGGATAAATTCTTCCATATAGTACTCAGAAACTCAACGGGTCCGACCGCAGATTTCTGTCGGGTCGAACTTCTTTCCGTTTTCGCCCCTCACTTCTTCCAAGTAAGACGACGTGGGGAGAAGTAAAATCTATTCTCCCTCCACTTCCTTTCACTTGGGACTACGTGGAGGAACTATGCTAAAGGGTCCGACCCGAGAGAAATCTGGGGATGGACCCCGTTCGGGCTGGGGTGGGACACGGGAAATGTCTGAGTATGAACCCTATCTTGCTCAGGGTTGGTAGTAATCATGTCTTTTAACGCGAGTCAACCACGCGCTCTTGACCGTTGATTGACCATGAATCAGCCACAGCTTAGCCGCGGACTAACCACCTCAGCAACAAGGATCAACTCGTTTTTCAAATGTGAAGTATGCGTTGCTTGAAGAAACGCAACCACTACACAGTAAGTCATGTAAAAAGCGATGAACGCATCCACATTCTCTTTTAAACCTTTGAAGGCAGTGTTCACGATAGGAATCGTTTTTCTGCTTTTCCGCCTATCTTGAAGACGGTCCAATGCAGATTCTAATGATGTTTTTGGAATCGTACAAGACTTTCTAGGAACGGAGTTACGGTCCATCGAAAATTGAGCTAGGGAGGCATGATGGACGAGTTCTCCGAGGCTTGTAACTTCCATATTTTGCAGCCGATGTATGCGAGCTGTCCTGAGTAAAGGGAGAAGTTGGGAATAAAGGGAAGAACGGGGCTATTGATCGGAAACCATCGCTCATCTCACAATCTCAAGCATTCATTTGATCACGTCGGTGGGCGTTGAAAGCGCACCTGGGTGTGACGAGCTGACGGGAGTCCAACTTTGGGGCCGTAGGGGACCGCTCCAAGCTCATTTTTCTTAGTTTTTTCAACGTTAGGATTGCGCTAAGCCCCGCAGGTGCCGATTTCCACCAAAAAATCAGACATGGTTTTTATCGTGGACACTGCCTTTAACTCATGACAGTGCGCTGAAGTTTTTGTAGACCACTGGGAACGGTTCGATCTCATCGATCATTATAATTGCAGGAAAACCAATGAAGAGTTGGGAATTGGAGGAAACAATGGAATTTTCTCAATTTCAAGGCAATAAATGGAAAAAAGAATGACAATTTGTAGATTTTCTTACAGCTTCTAATTTGTACTATATTATCTGTACAGGACATTATTGAAAAACACCAAATAAGGCTAAACTGCATTTTCTCATTCAATCTTATGTTATAAACAACAAATTGGTGATGCAATAATCATGCTTAATTTGGTAGCCCTTGTTTCTACGTAGAGCGAGAAAAAGAAATTATAAAAGTGTGCGTTCTCGAGAAATCAAAGCTAGAAAACGAGTTGTGTTAACCGCGCACAAAAAGTCCTCCATAGGACTTTTTGCGCAACCGTTCTTCTTCTCTCCACTGCAGGTATATTTCTCACCGTCTGCCAAAGAATCTCTAGCCCATGGTTCGCTGAGTTCGCCGCAGAGTGAAACTGCATTCGAAAACCGTTCAATTACTACGCAGTTTTTCATTTTGAAACAGGAGCAGCAGTTTCTAAGCCAAGTTTTTCGCCTTCCCCCACTTCCAGTCTTAAGAGTAAGCCCTTATCGTTCGTGCTGCTTAAGAATAAACCTCTCTCATGCCATATTTGCTCTAAAAGGAGCTGGCGATCTGCTACCCAATGACCGCGTGGTAGCCACCCGCTTAGCGGCGGTCAACTCGCGGCAAACATGCAGATTACTACCACCCCAGATTAACCCGGCCGGAGCAAGCAGCGAAGCGGTCGCCCATTGCAAAATATAACAGTGATAAGAATGCTGCGACATGATAAGCCCGATAGGCCTTACTGCGATAGGCTCAAAATGGGGTAAAGGATACATGTTGTTTGTTAGGCAGCGTCCATAAGTCGCGAGAACGCGCTGTTTCGCTCTCCAGAGCTCCTCAACGCTCTCCAACGCTGACTGGTGCCCTTAAAGACAGAAAGACACCAGCAACCGCATCTAGCCTCGTGTTGATTCAATTGAAAACGTCTGACCTGGTGATTACTCACTCGAATCGACTCGTTTGCTGCTCATTTTTCACGGTTTGGAAAGGCCGTGGTAGGCCTATTAGACACGAGGGCATCGGCTATGAGGTAGACTTAACTTTGGTTGTTTGAGGGATAAGGTAATAGGCTTGAAAGTGGTTCCTCCTCTTTCGAATTAAGCGCGAAGGGAGAGCGTAAGCGCGCGATAGTAGGCGTGAGCGCTCGAAAGCGAGCGTAAAGCGTCGTTTATGCTTCCACCGCAGCACGGCAAAGAGCGTTTCTACCACATCGACTGCGCCGCGGCACTGCAGAACGTTTAGAGCTTATCTGCACGAATTTTGTAGGAGCCGCAAGTCGCCGCCGCCCCGCTGCCGCCTCGCCGCCTCAGATGGCCGCTCGGCGGCGATGGCCTCAAAAGGAAGGAAATTTTTCCGGAATTGGACCTATAAACGTAAGTCGTTATGAGAAGAGCTGAATTAATCTTGGAATATTGATGTTCTGTAATTCAGAGCATAGAGAAGCACAGTCAACCCGGTTAAAACTAATCGATGCCCATGAATTCATGGTTTATTCGAAATAATATTGAAAACATTGATTTTATCTTTGAGGCAGTGTCCACGATAAAAACCATGTCTGATTGTTTGGTGGATATCGGTAGCTGCGGGGCCTAGCGCAACCCTAACGTTGAACAAACTAAGAAAAATGAGCTCGGAAAGGTCCCCTACGGCCCCAAAGTTGGACACCCGTCAGCTCGTCACATCCCAGATGCACTTTCCACGCCCATCGACGTGCACAAATGAATGCTCGAGATTGTGAGATGAGCGATGGTTTCCGATCAACAGCCGCGTTCTTCCATTTATTCCCAACTTCTCTTTTTACTCAGGTCAGCTCGCATACATCGGCTGCAAAAGACGGAAGTTACAAGCCTTGGACAACTCGTCCACCATGCTTCCCTAGCTCAATTTTCGAGGGACCATAACTCCGTTTCTAGAAAGTCTTGTACGATTCGAAAAACATCATTGGGATCAGCATGAAACCGTCTTCAAGATAGGCGGAAAAGCAGAAAAACGATTCTTATCGTGAACACTGCCTTTAATGATTTGTTTTGATTGTGCAGTTTACTTTCAGGCATTAAATTCTAATTCCTGAATAAAACGGCAACTCGGACGTTTGAAGAGCCACAATGAGAATATTTGGGAGTTCATAAACCAGATTTTTAGAGTGACTCGGAATTTTTCAAAGAATTGTTCCATAGAGCAAAATAATTTCACTCTGTAATGTATTGCTCATTTTGAACAATGACCTTTGCCATCTTTCACGCAGCATCATAATTCCACGTTTATAAAACTTCTGGTTTTTATCAGCAAAAGTAATTTTTAACATTCAAGAAGTTTTGCGAAGATCGAAATAAAGAGTAATCAGATGGTGCAACATCATGACTATATGGTGGATGTGGCAAAATATCCCAACCAAGCTCCAATGATTTTTTCCGAGTGACTAAAGATGTGTGTGGCCTTGCATTGTCATGATGAAATACAACACCTTTTCCATTTTTCAATTCTTCGCTTGATGGGGATGTTTTGCCACATCCATTATATAGCCCTTACCTTGCAACATCTGATTACATTTCATTTCAATCTTTGAAAACTCCTTGAATGGTGAAAATTTCAATAGTGATAATGATGTCAAATCGCACCTGGTTCAGTTTTTTTTCTCATGAAACCCAGAAGTTTAATGAACGTGGTATTCGGATGCTGCCTGAAAGATGGCAGAAGGTCATTGCTCAGAGTTAGAATACATTCCAGGATAAAGTTATTTCGTTCCATGGAAAATTGTCTTTTTAAAAAAAATCTGCAAATACTTTGTTGCCAACGCAATATTTATTTGTACAATTAGACTATTGGATTTTTCCATGAATTACTCGGATCACGTGAGAAGACTTGAATTTTTTTTTCGCGATCGTCTATTCGAGCATCGTCACCTGCATTCCGTTCAGTATTCATGCAGTTGAATAGTTTTGTTTTCTGTATGAGCCAAATAAGCCAGAAATCTGCTTACTCCAGAATACGAGAACAATCAAGAAAAGCGAAGAATATTTAATTCTAGAGAAATATCGCCCTCCAATACTTTGTTTTTGATATTCTCTTGAGAAGTCATGGGTTGATTAGAAGTTCAGTATGAGTAAAAGGTCTAGTCTAAATCGACTTTGAGTTTGACAAGTTAGCGATCCTGCGTCACCGCTTCTAGTTAAAGGTAGTGTTCACGATAAAAAGCCACAAGAACGATTCTAGTGTGCTAGCGGAGGGTAGGTGGCGTAATCTTTGCCGTTAAATTAAATGCTAAGCCGCTGTTGTTTGCAGACCAAACAACTAATTTGACGGCAACTGATAATTCTTTTCAACTTTTTATTTCTCCATGTGTTTTTTGATGAGTATGGTGGGACGGACCGCTGCACTCTAATAAAATGGGGCACTACCATGTCCGAAACCTAAAGGCAGCATACACGCTCGCAAACATGGTCTACATATCAGCATAAATAGGCCCGCACGGCCCCTACCATGTCGTCAACGACGTTTGATGCGCTGAAAATCATCCAGAATGACATAATTTGAGCAATCATGTCTCGCACGCCCGTATTTTCACACCCCTTCGAGTAACAGAATGAAAAGTTAACCTTGAGAAAACATGTGATAATTGAGAGTGATAACACTATCAAAAAGGAGTGCACGAGAAAAACAGCTCGATTTACCTGGATATTACATGTTTGCATGCAGATGAAATCCTCCATTTTCAAAAGCCAGCCGGACTAGAGCGGCATTCTCAAAAGTGGACTAGAGTTGATCGGTATGTAAACATGTTTTAATCAAGCAAATCGAGATGTTTCTCTCGTGCACTCCCTTTCGATAGTGCTATCACTCTCAATTATCACATGCTTTCTCGAGTTTGACTTTTCATTCTGTTACTCGAAGGGGTGTGAAAATACGGGCGTGCGAGGCATGATTGCTCAAATATCGTCAAATATTGTCATACTGGATGGTTTTCAGCGCTTCAAACGTCGTTCACGACATGGTAGGGGCAATGCAGGCTTATTTATGCTGACATCTCCACCATGTTTCCAAGCGTGTATGCTGCCTTTAATTTAGGAGTTGGTGCTATCGCTGTAGGGGGGGGGGCACATGGCTGTTGCGTTTGGCCACGCCCATTTTTCCGTGTTGTAACTGCCGTATTTTGGAAGAGGAGGAGACACGGCTTGGTGTTACAAATTCGTTTCCGCACGGAAAAATGGGCGTGGCCAAGTGCCCCCCCCCTCTGCTGCTATAACACCCGGCCTCTTGTGAACCCCTTCAAAAAGCCCACAAGGGATGATGAGGGTTTAAAAATTAATAGTCGCCGTCCATTCAGCTGTTTTGCCCGCAGCCAACATTTCCAATGCATTTATTTCACGGCAACGATTACTGTACCTAACCTCCGCTAGCACACTAAAATCGTTCTTGTTAAAAAATCGAATTGTAGTCTTTGATGTTTTTGGATACGTAAGTCCACTAACGAGAGGTTAATAGAAAAAAGTCTAAACAAAACAATGAAATACCGAAGAAAAACTGTTTAATCAAATCTCTGAGAAAATTAATTATGACTGTTTGTGCATTTCCCCGACGTCAGGCTCGATGCGTTGTACGCAGGGAGAGTGCGTACAACGCATCGAAGCTGACGTCGGGGAAATGGTTTTGCGCTCGAAAATTTTCAGGGAGATGGCTTTGCTTTCTGTTTCTTGCTCCGAAACTTCTTTAGAAAATAAGATGGGTCAATGTATGGTTTCTGTTTTTATTTTAGTCTGATGCATGGACCAGGCGGCTCGCCGTGCGGTGTTGGCGGCCTCAGTAGAGAATGGGGTTTCGATTTACGCGGGGTGATCTACCGTCGCAGCCCCGTCCATTCATCAGACTAGAATTATTGCGCGAACTCTACATGCTGGGATGTTAGAAAATTTCGCGATGAAAATTCGGTGTCTGTTCTTACGGTAACACGAATTCAAAACAGCTGTTATAGGACGTGGGCGGCGTGACACAATGGGCCGGCTGGACCGCGGGATTTCGATCCACTTTCCGACCGTTTCTCGTCCCACATCTATTCTTACCCTTTTTAGAAGGAGCCGGAGCCAAAAACTTGCAGCTTTTCTCATCGTGAACTCTGCCTTCAACGCGGGCCGTTTACACAGTGAGGCGGCGCGATCGCTTGAGGGCGCGACGCATCGCCTCGTTTTTCGCCACGCCGCTCGGCGGCGCAAGTGTAAACGACCTTGACTCGACAGCGGCTAACGAATTGTGCGCCCTCGATGAACGCCTCTCGACCTCAACAGTGGCGAAACGAGCAAAGGTTTTCGATCAATAGCCCCGTTCTTCCCTTCAATCTCAGCCTCATTCTTTTTAGGTCAGCTCCCACGCATCTCTCACCAATGGCGAAAGTAGAAGCCTTGGCAAACTCGTGCACCATGCTTTCGCCGCCCAATTTTAGGCGATTCCATAGGGCCATAACTCCGTTCCCACGGGGTATTGCCCGGTTTCAGAGAATTCATTGAAATCACAGTGCAACCGTTTTCAGGATAAGCAGAAAAGGAGAAAAACGATTCTGATGATAAACTGTGCCTTTAACACCACCAAATTGAAAAAAAACTCGTAATGACTTTGCCAGCGAAGGAACGATTCGTGACCTCAGATTCCCACTGCTTCACAAGCACATTCAAACCAAATCCGCTCGCGGAGGAAACCTCTAAATTAAGACTCCTGGTAGACGCTCCCGACTACAATTCTTAGAGAATCAAGTGCTTTTTGTTCAATCCTCTTCGAGAACATGTCAACGTCTATGGTCTGGATGATAATATACACCACTCATGAGACTTTAGCTGTGACAACTGTGATGGAACAAGTCACGTTTGACTACGATGGGATTCAAGGACTTGCCGCTTCAGGTATACTTTCTACTCTGACCCATACCCCGTTGAGTAAGGTTGATCGATTCTTCATTGTTGTGTCTGGTGTGTACCAGCAGTTCAAACGAACGGCTAAATTCAGGGAATGGCATCAACTCGACGCAGGCATATCGAATAAAACTAGGATTTCAAAGCTGATGACGTCTGGGAGAAAACTCAGACTTACACGTCGGCACAGACCATTGAAGAAGTGCAGTGGTAGTTGGTACATCATCACACATCAACAGTGCGGTGCCACATAGAATGGATACAGCCGACAAAGGATCTTTGTTCGCAGTGCAATCATAGTACGAGAACTATTGCGACAATGTGGGCGAAACTGCACATTGCTAAGCCCTCATCGGATTAATAATGACAGACTACCTGACCTCAATGGTGAACTTACTATTCACACCATGTGCATAAATAACGCGCTGTGGACCTTGCCACATTTTCACAATGCAGCATCCTACGACAACGTTGCTATGGGTAGGTGTGTGCCTTTTCGCCGATAGATTTATCGAATCTGAGCACCACATTTTCTAGGTATTGTGTCTGGGAATCGGGTTGAGCGTTGCAGGTTAGTTTGTAGCACTTTCTTGAGGAACATTCTTGAATATTTTTTTTCAAGCTAGAAGCAGATTTTTCAGCACCAGACAGCTCTCAGTTCCCCTACAACCACTCTAAATTTATCAGCATATTCCTGAAGCTACACAATGAGCTGCGCAGCAAAGTTGCGAAGGGTGATTATGAAAAGGATGGCGTAACTTACGGTCCCGCATGGAACATGTACCAGTTGGTAAGTTTTCATAATGTTTTCAGTCATTTCAAAGGACAAAAATCTAATTAGTAGGAGAAGTACGTAGAGACTATTGTGTTTAACTGTTTTCCTACCTTACAGTTTCGCCTGAGCGTTTCGACGGGTATGTTCGTCTTAATAGGCACATCTCGAAGGAAGAAGAACAGTTGAACACAATACGACTATGCTGAGGTTGCAAGATAGGAGAAGCTAGAGATTACGTAGGGACTCTCGAGCACATGAATTTTTGGCTCGGAACGCTTTTCCATTTCATACTCCCTACTATACTATTTCACCTACATATTAATAGAAGTTCAAAGCGATTCCCAGAAAATTGTTTCAATTTCTTGAAATATGCCCTCAACTTCGAGAGGCAACTCACGCAAGTCTTGGGCCTTCCCTGGTGTTCAAAAAAATGTGTTGAACTTGGCTCGAGATTTGTATGCCGAGCTTAAAGGCAGTGTTCACGATGATTTTCGTTCCCGAGTTTTCCACTCAAAACAGAGCGTTGGTCACCGAGTGTTACAGAAATTACGAAGAAACGACGAGAAACGCAGTAAAACGTCATATTTCTGTGACATTAATCTTTGGCCTGGACTAGTTGTCCAGCTGTATGAACATGTTCACGGTGGTTGTCACCGGTGAAAAATGGGATCAGTTGAAAATGAAAGAATATTCCAGGCAAAATAGTACTAAATAGGGTCCGAAGAAGGCAACAGAGCAATAGAAAGCAAATAATTGTAAAGGACGGACCCACAAATGATTTCATTCCCACAACGAACAGTTCCTGTGAGAGTAAAGAGGTGGAGTGAGAGTAGAGGATTTCGCGATCTTCTGGTGCGTTTTTCTCGATTCCCTGAATGTAAGATGTTTCCTTTAAATGGGGGGCCTTTCGTCGTTTATTTTTCAACACTGCTGCCAATCGATTTAGCTATTAATCTCAAAATCGAAGATTATCGGGAACACTGCCTTTAATCAGGGTATTGAACACGTCCCAACATTCCAATGCTAAGTGTGAACTGACGAAATTTATATTGTGATTAAAGGCAGTGTTCACGATGATCATCCTCGTTGACTTTCCACAGTAAAATGATAGGGAGAAGGATCCTAAGCTCCCAGTACCAAGGGAACGGTAGAAAACGAGCCATTAGTGGCAAAACAACGGCTGCAAACAAGCGTTTTGGTGCCCCAGACACGCCTGGTGCCCCAGATCCGCCCTTCGAAAGGAACAAATGAAGGTTCAGATTATAGGAATGGGTCTACTTCAAGTGAAGGAAGTGCTGATAAGTGAGCTGTTTGCTTCATTGCACTGATAGGTATCATCCTTCTAGCGGTCAATTCCTCCACGCTCAAAACTCAACGTAAACAAGGGAGAGCCTATTTTGGCTCAAAAACGCGTCTTTCGTGTCCTTTTTAAGCATGCCTTGCTATATTGGGCACCAGACCACTGCCTTTAACTTGAAGTGTCCTAATCTCTGTAATCCGAAATTCGACAAAAGAACCTAGCTCCGTGTTCAGCACCTCAAGTGACCCTCATATACTAATTTTGAACTCAGTCTGAGACTTTTATCAAATTACCGTATATCCTTCGCAGCCCACCTTAATCTATGGAAAATATTCTGAACGGACTTCAGATTGATTTCATATCCTCCAATTATTTAGCGCATTGAATTTTGAGTCAGACCTTCCGTCTCGTTGATCGAACCCACAGAATGATGGGCGCTAAGTGAAGGGCGCGACGCATTTACCCAGGCGAACTGTCACAAGGCGCATTCCCTTCTGTGCATTTGGTCCACCAACCAGATCTACCGTAGAATTTTGCATATCGTCAATAGTGGTGTTTGACCCCGTAATTCCGTCCCTCCACCATTGAATAGCCTTGAACCGTCTCTTGAGAACGGTCGAGACTCGACAAATGAAGCGCAACTTCTTATTAGCGCTTGGAACTGGATGCCTTCCTAAGGAAAGTTTTTCTGAATATTCCGGCACGAGAATCAGGATGAGAGCATGAGCCCAAACCTACAACAATACAGGAGGTTCAGAATAGACTCTCAAGGTCTAGCAGTGATATCGGCCTCACAAATGCTATGTAACTCTAGCATTAACCCCCCCCCCTTTCCTGAAGGATATCGAGAGAGAATCGCGCTGACTCCAGTGTGCAGCTCCAACTCTTCCAATCACCGATCGACTGGAACACTCTTCTAGTGGCGGCATGTCCTTTTCACTATCGGCAAAAACGGTGACAACTCCATTGTGTCGACTCGTTATTAAATTAGCCCATATTGTAGCGAATATGCGAATCGGCCCACAATGTGGACGTACAACGCTTTTCCCGTGCCCACTCGATTATCGATCACTGGCGTTTGTCCAAAGTTCCGCTTTCTCGAATACGAAAACCTCCCCTTATCTTCCCAGGTTTTGGATGGCAGGAACGGATGGGAGAGCAGGGTCATTTGTGTACCCTCAGTCATCCTGATTTAACTCTTGATGACTGTTAAAAAGGGAGCCGAGTCTGAATGTGCAGACATGCACTTTGACGATAGCCGGCGAGGCGCAATACCTGAGGGATGCACGCTGAAGGATAGCCGGTGAGGCGCAGTACCAGACGGGGTCGATAATTCAGGCAGAATTCAGATGGAATACACAAATGATCCTGAAAGTAGTGTGCTGCGAAATAGCGCTGCTATTCCGGCCAAAGTCGTAGGTCGAAAGCGAGTCCAAGGAAAGACTGTGAAAGCTCGAGCAGCCTCACCGTAACGCCGCAGGAGAAAGAGCCATTCCGAGTCGCGCTCACGCCTTTCCGATGAGGGATCGCGACACCATTCTCGCAGATCTCGTAGCAGTTCCTCAAGCTCGGGCTTGAGAAGACGTAGAAGGTCACACAGGTCTCACTCGAAATTGGTTCCGAAGAGAAGTCACAAGTTGTTGAGCAGGAAGGTGAGAACAAGAATTCCGGTCCACAAATGCGGACTACGGCTGTTGCAGGATAATCGTGCTAGGAGAGGGGTGAATCGTGTCGGGACCAAGTGGTCGCAGCGCGATTATCATCCTATCAAGCATGGGGTGATGCAAAAGCCGCTGTCCGCAAATGCAGACCGGAATTTGGCCCCGAGGATGACAATAATTAGCCGTTTTACCTTGTTTGTGCGTTTTCCCTGCAAATCTTCCCCTTATCTACATACTCATAAAGAGAACTGAAAATCGTTTATATCGTGTTGTTTGTAACCCGGCCTTCAAAGGCAGTGTTCACGATAAATTTCATTTCCGAGTTTGCAGTGTGAAGCACTATGCTAGCAGATACTGGAGGGGATAGGGTCGAAGAAAGCAGCGAAAACGGGCTAGAAATCGACGAAAACGGCCGCGAAGTGAGGATTTTGTTAACCCGCAACGCCTGCTTAGCCCGCTCCACCCCCCATTCTGACGAGCTTGTGGCGCCCTTGGCGTTTACGATGGCAAATAGCCAAGCAACTCCGCCACGTCCAGCCTAATCGATTCGTGTACATTTTGCCATCAAAGCGCGCCTGCAGAAACTAACAGGGAACGGGAACTCGTCTGCGCTCTAAATCTGCACGAATGTTATTAAGCGTTACATTAGCCTAATCTGAACGTGCCCCGAAAATGTTTTTCATTATAGACTAAGTCGTGCACGAACAACCTCATTTTTAAGTCAAACTCGAATGTGATGTTCGTCGTGAACACTGCTTTTAACACCCTATGTGCGAATTTTCGGGTCTTAAGCGTTTTTCACACTTGCCCGACCGACTTCGGACGACTCGTTATCGAATGTGTAATCTCTATCTACCCTACCCTACCCATCTTCTCTATTTTAACTTATCAAATTTGATAAAGAGTCGTCCGACGTCGGCCGGCAAACTATGAAAGTGGCTTTAGACCCTCCGTCGGGCTCTATAAATAGTTATCATTTGAACACATCAATTCAAGAATGAAGAGAGGATGGTGCACAATGAGATGCTGACCGGGCGTTGGCTTGCGAGCGGTGGAAAAGGAGCCGTGCTCGCGAGCCAACGCCCGGTCAGCATCTGATTCCGCACCATTCTCTCTTCATCCTCGAATTGATGTGTTCAAGTGACAACTATTCATAGAGCCTGACGAAGGGTCTAACGATAAGACAAGAAACTTTGCAAGCGAAGGGTGATTTTCAGTCTGTGAGCTTCAACTCAACTCATTGAACAACAATAATGAAGCTCGAGGGTCAAAGAATACACCTAACACTGTTATGCTTAACAGCGAAGCCGATTTTCGTCGAAAGTAACGACGAAAAGTTTGTCTCTATTTAAAGGCATCGTACGCGCAGAAAACCGTATATTATTTTCTTCATGTTTTTGTGTACCTTGGCCTCTCTAGTGAACGAAAATGTCGAAGGGGCCCATGAAAAACCTTCATTTGTAAATAAAAGCCAATCGGAACACATTGTAAATAGAAATTTGAATTTCGCGCCAAAATCCTTACTCAGGCAAACCATCGCTCCGAGCGGGACCGGCTCCTCCCAATTATGACGTCATCGCCCGGACAGCGGCCGAGGGGCCAACTGGCACCGCGGTCCCTGTCCGGTGCCAGTTCGCCCCTCGGTCGATCTCCGGTCGCTCATCAGCGGTGCCATCGCCAGAGATAGAGAGACGCGGGATTGGTTGTTCTTTGAGTGATGACGTGCGAGCCACGTTATCACTCAAAGAACAACCAATCCTGCAGGTATAAAAGGCGGCTCGCCTCGTGTAGACGGGTAGTTGGCCTTTCGAGGCCACTCTTGAGAGGTGACCTCGGATCACTCTCAGGATGACAATTTTTGGCGGCCGAGGGGATTCCCCATGGCCCGCGGTGGGGAAGGCTTCCTCATTGCGGACCATGCTGGGATGGTATCCTTGTTGCTGCCTGTGGCAGGATTAACCTCCTGACCCACAGGATGTAACAGGTACCTTATCCTCTTAACAGGCTTAATCCTCTCCAGAAGAGGCGGAAATAAAGAAAAAATAGCAATTAGGAAATTTTTGAAAATCGCCCGAACAGAGAGCGCAGTGCCAGTTGGGACCGAAGATCGCTCCGAGCAATACTGCTGTGGCCCGGAGAGCGGCTGCTGCGGCCCGAGTGGATGGCTAATTTTCGCTCGGAGCGGAGAGGCAGCGTCGCTCGAGTAGCTCTCCGATACCGCTCGGAGCGATGGTTTGCCTGAGTATTGAAGTTTTTCTGCTTTCGGAGGCCTCGTCACTGTCATTTTCGGAGTTTTTCTGCATGTGGAGTTTGTGCCGTAATTATTTTTCATGTTGTTTTACGGGTCGCACCAACATTCTAGGAAAAGGTGCTAGATGACTGGTGAGAATTGGTGGCGGATCTTAATCTTTGACGCTTTCCAACCTCAATGACCAACGTTTTTGACGCCCCAAAGTTTACCAGTGTGGTCCACCGGGCTCAATCATGAAATTGAAAAATGAAAATTGATTTCCAGCGCGAATGATGCGTTTAACCCCAAAATAATATTTTGGTCGGTTTCAGACATGGAGTAAAGAGATGGCAGCAATGGCGGGCAGACATCTAAGGCAAGCGGAAGCGATAAAGGAGCCGTATGGAGGACTTCCCTACAGCGCGTATGTACTGTGGCATGATTTTTGCCAAGAAAAAGCTTAAATCGTTCAAACCGCAGCCATGATTTCAGAATTATCGAGCCCGGAACTTCAATCAATTCATACGTGGAGAAGGCATTCAATTTTTGGACAGATAACAAATACGCTCTAGAAATGGTTCAACTTTCGTGTTCCACACCAGAAATTCTGCTAATAGAGATAGAAAGTCATAAGTTTAGATGATGGTCGCCAAAGACACACAGATTGGTTGCTCCTACAATCTTCGAAATGATGACACCACTGAGTCAATGACGTTGATAACAATCGAATGTGTCTACGAGCGGAAGTAGGAAACAAATACGCTATAATTATTCCGACAAAATTCATTCGTCGTGTTTCAGTTTCTTGCCTGGTGTGGAACCATTCCAAAGGGGAGGACCGTCCACTAAAATCCAACAGTGCACAACGCATGGCCAAGGCAATTTCAACAATAGACTGGGACTATGTGTTAAACAGCAAAGGGGCACTCTAGCCTCACATGTTCCTTTGCTATAAAAATGTGAAGAGTAACTTTGTTTGCACATATGGCATGTTTCAGTAGGCTCGCAATCATCGTTGGCCTATTGTATTTTGTTATTCGAAGTTTTTTTGGCAGTTCTGCATGTGGGAGAGGGAGACGTCGGCACTAGTTTTGTGAAGAAGAAGTCGGAGATGATGAGGATGCAAAACTACAAATTTGAAACCCGGAACTGAATTATGATTGATTGCCGTGATTCTTAAAAAAGAAATAGCTTTAGACCATATTGACTTCATCCTTACTCACTCATGCACCGGTGCCTTTTTTCTTCGTTTGAATAATTTTCTCTAATGTCTCGTTATTATATCGCAGTGTCATCTTTGTAGGAAGCCGCGAACGTTGTTGCGTCGTGACTTTCTACATTAATGAGCCACATGTATTTATATATGTATTTCTCGGATGAATGAATAGTTCGAATAGTGCGTTTTTTTATAGCCGAGCGGGTTGGAATTTGGCAAAGTTTCTAGTCCTGACTCTTCGACATCTTATTTGATATGAGTTTCGGAAAGTGGAGAAAGCCTAAACAGGCAGCAGCGACTGTTTATTCATACGTGTTCCATTACATTGTTTTGCCAGTGGAGGTGTTCTACGAGTTTTATCATGTATCAACGTACCAACTTCATGCGTATTCAGCTTGATAAACGATGTGGATGAACGGTCGCTGCTGCCTGCTTAGGAGGCCTCCGGAAAGTGGACGAAAAATCATCTATTTAAATGTCAGGCACTTTTTTGATTGGTGTGGACTTAGAAAAGTTATGCACAGTATACATTGGATCCGAGTCGTTGAGGATAATTGCAAAAATCGCTCTTTTCTGCTTTCCCCTGGAAGAAATGTTTACGTTAAATTGTCCACTTGCGACTCTCCATCGATCTTGACATGTTGATTGACTCTTGTGGTATTCGGTGGTTGAAGCGAGGCCAAGATTGTTAAAACCTCTTTATTTGGGTGACGTTTCGACGATTTTCGCATATTCGATTTAGTTCGCAATCGCTTGTATGACGGCGGCTGCTTTACTCCCTCCTCTGCAATTTGCCCATTTCGTAAGGAGGGTGACTGCAAGGCCTCTCACTCACTCACTCACTCATCCCGTTAGCTGGCGTCTGGTGAAGCGGGATGCCCTCTCAACCAATACACTGCTGTAGGTGCCATGGGAGCTCGTGCGGCCTGAACGATACGCTTCCAATTAAAACGGTTAGCAGCAACAAGTTTAGCGTTAAGGACACTGCACCGTTGAGTCTTCAGATCCTCCTCTATATGCTTGAGCCATGTCTTCTTCGGGGTCGTTCGTTGAATTCTCCACGATGGTGGGCGCTTACGCCACAGCATACTGTACGGGAGACGGGACGGGTCCATCCTACATACATGTCCGAACCATCGCAGTCTTCTTGTCTGCAGCTGTTCTCCGACCGTCGGTTGATTCATGCAGCTCTTCCGTATATCGTCGTTGCAAACATGATCACGAATCGTAATTCCAAGAATCTGGCGCAAACATCGCATCTGGAAGACTTCTAGCTTGACGAGGTCTGACTTTAGCAGAGTCCAGGTTTCCGAGCCGTAAGTAGTACGGGTATTATCAGCGCTCGGAACATTCGCACTTTAGTTTTCAGTGAAATGTAGTTTTTCTTCCACAAACACCAGCCAAGCGACGTAAACACACTAGACGCCTGCCCGATTTTGCTGCACACCTCTGCCGTAGCCGCAACTTTTCGCTCCTGCACTACCGACCCAAGGTATTTGGATTCCTTGACCTGCTGAAGCTCAACTCCTTCAAACTGAACAGATGCAGGCGAACCATCGGATGTCATGACCTTGGTCTTCTCCTGGTTGATTCTTAAGCCGTAGGAGCTTGCAATCAGTGCTATATCGCTTACCAAGGACGTTGCCTCCGCATCAGTGTCCGTGAACACTGCGCTGTCATCCGCGAACATCAAATCTGTGACGTACTCATTACTTCCGTATTGAACGCCTCTTCTGTTCTCGAAGACCTTCCTCATAATAGCGTCCACAACAGTATTAAAGAGCAGAGGCGAGACCACATCGCCTTGGCGAACTCCAGCGGTAACGGCAAACTCCTCGGACAACTGATCCCCAATGCGTACGGAACTGGTAGACCCTTCGTACGTTTCCTGGAGGAGCTTGGCTATCTTCCTCGGTATGTGCTCGCTTTCAAGTGCTCTCCACAGCGCCGGCCAGT
Source organism: Aplectana chamaeleonis (assembly GCA_029168955.1). Taxonomy (NCBI): domain Eukaryota; kingdom Metazoa; phylum Nematoda; class Chromadorea; order Rhabditida; family Cosmocercidae; genus Aplectana; species Aplectana chamaeleonis. The sequence continues at coordinate 1,781,499 of JAPDOI010000056.1, read as the reverse complement.
GAATACAATCGAACGCAGATTTGAAGTCTATAAATGTGATAACGACACGCTTCCCAGAGCGAATTCTCTCTTCCATTAGCTGTCGAAGTGCGAAGATCTGATCACTGCAGCTTCTTCCTGGCCGGAACCCCGCCTGTTCTTCACGACTTGTTTGCTCACGATGACGCTGAAGTCTGTTCTGAATAACCCTCATGAAGACTTTGCCAACGATAGACAACAGACTGATCCCTCGGTAATTATCCCTCGGCAAGGCCTCTGGAGTGGTATATCGCCTAAATTGTCGTCTATGTGGGGAGGATTTTATAGAGGAGACTGGGAGACCGCTGTGTGTCAGGATTAACAAAGGAAGTATACAAAGCGTAGGTCTGATCTGCAAACAACTAGTGTCGTTAGTATCTCTTGTGGCTCAATAGTGAAACTGCGCAGTATCCCGCCGCGAGCCGCAGGTTCGAAGAAGTTACAAGCTTAAAAAGCTCATTTTTTGTGCTTTTTGTACCTTTTGAATTGCCGCAAAAACACCCAAAATGAACCGGAAGGACGAATATGTTGCGGTGACCCAGGAGTTGGCGCCGTACGTTGACATGTGTGGATTCTGACCAACCGGTCATAATCTGAGGGCAAGTCTGAGCATGGTCGGTCCCAGGTCTTCGAGGGTGATTGCGAGGGTTCTTACTAGTCAGTCGCCTAACAACTTCCATCCAAGACTGTCGGACCTCTTGGTCCCCTTCAAAGGTTGGTATAATCCGTGACTTCCGTTCTTTTGGTTCACTTCCGTGTGAGTCGTTCTCTGTAGAATGAAATGGGGTTCGGGAGGTTAGTTTCTTGGATCTTGACCCGTTCACGACCACGCCTAATTTTGGGTGGCTGCATGTTCGGACCGCGTGCAATATTGAGTCACGGTATACAATGTCCCACCGGTGGGCCACTTTTGCTCGAATGGCACGTCACCAAAAAAGCGATTTTCGTTTTTTTTTTGTTTATCGCACGACTGTCTTCGTCAAAATCATGATGCCAAAATTTCAGCTTCCTTAACTCTTTCCTTCCAGCGATTTGGCCTCCTAAATTTTCAACGGTATAGATAAGACCATCCGCAAAATCACATGAGTTCGTTGAATTTTAGCGGTTTGAAACATTAATTATCGAAGATTACCATGATAGACATTCTTCTGTTCTTCAATTGACAGGAAATGCTTAGTGAAATGATATTTTTTCTGATTTGCTCAAATTTTTGCGTTAGTTACTCCCTCGCTCTTGAGGTCTATAGCATTCCGACGCCAGTTTTTTTTGTAGTAAACATTTTTAGCATCCTTTTTGACATTGAGACGTAGAAAATAATCCTCAATTTATATTGTCTGGGACTGCTGATGGAAATGCTTTTTTTAGATCTTCGCCATTTTTTTCTTGGCAACCCCCTCACACCTCCGTTTCGGCACCTTCTAGGAAGAGAATTTTGTGGAAAGCATATTTGTTTTTTACATTCAGACGTTGAAAATACTTTTATTGTTACATATTGACTACGAAGAATTAGTGTAATAACAGTTTTATAAGTTTTCGCTCGTTTTCTGCTCTGGCACGTCCCCATTTTTCTCGCCCGTTCCTCTCCAAGGTAGTTTTCACCGAACTTGGAGCCCCGGCCTGCGATGGTATACCAACCGTAACCAAGCAGAACTTCTGAAAAAAGGCTCGGATAGTCCCTACATTGGTAATCTTTGCATAGAATAATTTTTGTGAACAAAATATGGGACTTCAAAATAGAGTCTCCAAAAGTTCGAAACTTTCTTCCGGTTAGCTTTCGGCTCGTAGAGCCAGCCTTCTTCAGACCTAAAAATACAAGCATTACACCGGAGCAGCGTTGCGGATGAACCAACTCGCCTTCTTCCTCTTCTGCCATTGTCAATTTTGGGTGAGACACGCTTCATCTCAATGGCCTCCAAGATTTTCTTTCCTATTAAACTGTTTGGGGGTGTGTATACAAGTCTATTAGTACCTGCTCGTTGGTGCCCCTGCTTCTACTGAACCCAGCAGACGTTTGAGTGTACACAGGGAACGTTCGAGCGATATTGCGTGCACAACTATATCACGAAAGTATCCCGCACATTGCATAAAGGTGTTGCCGTCCGGCACACTAAGGCCTCTGGTCCATAACACCTTAGAATCCGTATCTAGGGAGTTCATGGAGTCTTTGGCCACAAGCCACAATTTCGCCACCCTGAATTGCCGGTCATTGTCGAGTGATATCCAACAATCTGCGTTGTCCAATCTTCTGAGCTACTTCCATGCACCGTTTGCTGCTTTGCAGGAAATCCGCCTCAAGGATAGACCCCCCATCAGCGTTGGAGAGTACACCATCTACTGTGGTGACGCTGATGATAGGAGAGTGGGAGGCTGTGCGATAGCTGTAAGGAAGGACTACAATGGTATGATCGAGGAATTCGGCTCAACGTCGTGTAGGAATGCATTTGTGCGACTGCGGGATCACAGCGGATTCAATCTGTGGATAGTGAGTGCTCATGCGCCCACCGAAACCGCCGAAGACAATTCCAAGGATGCCTTCTACGAGGAACTCAATACGTTGCTAGCCAGGATACCTTGTCAACATGCTGTGGTGGTGGGAATCGACGCAAACGCGAAGATGGGACTTGATCAGGAATCCGAAGTACTCGGTAAATGGTTCTTCCCAGTGGAGCAAACATCGGACAATGGCTATTGCCTTGTCGACTTGTGTGATTGCAGTGGTCTGATTATTGCATCGCCATTCAAGAGGAATCATCGCCGCCATCAGCTTACGTGGCAGGGACCAACCCAGCTATCTCTGGAAGAGCAGCGGAAGCGGAAGATGACAACTTTGAAACTACAGCTCGACTATGTTCTGACGAGGAATATTCCAGTATCGGACATTCGAAGATCTAGAGCTGTGTGGGACGTCGCATTCGAAACGGATCACCGTCCAGTTCTGCTGAACTTCACTGCGAGGATTCATAAGAGGAAGCGAGGGGCTAAGCCTCTCCAGAGGATTGATGCGACAAGTCTCAGGGATGAAGAATGCAGAATTAAATTCCGACAACGCGTTCCTGTTCATATTGGAGTACGGACTAAGAAGAAACTGCGACGCGGACTCTTTTGTCAAGTGCATCCAGGACGCTTCGAAAGAGGCACTCCCGGTTGTACAGCCCAGGAAGAAGCTCGCCTACGTCTCAGAGGAAACAACAACTACTTACAACAGAGTATGTGCTCTCCGAACTGCAGGAAACTTCGTGGAGGAGAAGCGTCTCAGGAGGAAGTTGCGTCGGCAGCTTCAAAATGACCGCGAACGAGAATGGACGTGTAGAGCTAAGGAGTTTGAGAAGGCTTGGGAGGAGAAGAATCCGAGGAAAGCCTACACGTTGCTGCGACAGTATAGCGGGAAGATGAAGAGATGTTCTCCTGTCTTGAACACTACCAATGGAGTTGCAGTTGGTGATGCGACGCTGCCATTATGGAAGGATTACTTCAGTTCACTACTGAATCGTCCAGCGCCGTCAGTACCAGAGCTGCCGCATGTTCAGAGAGCACATTACGATGTCAGTGAGGAACCGCCGACTGAGGCTGAAGTTTCGAATTGTGTCCGGAAAATGAAGAATGGAAAGGCAGGTGGAGATGATTACATCACTGCTGAAATGCTGAAAGCTCTTCCTCCGTCTGGGATTCGTGAAATGACCAACACCATCCGTGCTATATGGATGAGCGAAAGGATACCCGATTCGTGGAGACATGCGATCATCGTACCTCTTCACAAAAAGCTATCCGTCACGGATCCTAAGAACTAAAGAGGAGTCTCTCTACTTCGTGTCATGTACAAGGTTTTAGAACGTATCATTCTCGAGCGACTTATCAAACATCGTGAAAGAACGACCAGAGATGAGCAAGCCGGTTTTCGACCTGGAAGATTGACCATCGAACAAGTGTTCGTTGTGAGAAGAGTAATCGAATCGTGGCAGCGGTATTCGGAGCCTTTACAGCTTGCTTTTTTGGACTTTGAAGCCGCATTTGACTCTCCTCATCGTGATCGATTGCTCAACGCTCTGCGAGCCGATGGAGTCCCGGAAAAGTATGTTCGACTAATAGAGGACATGAACAAAGGAACAACAGCAGCAGTTCGTACACCTGTCGGATTTACGTCAGCTTTCGAGGTGAGAACAGGAGTAAGGCAAGGAGCTGTAGCAGGACCTTTTCTATTCAACTTTGCCGTTGACATCATGCGTAGAGTTGCAGAACAGTTTCCTGCGGACGTGATCCTAACACCATCAGGACGCTCCCTTGTCGACCTGGAGTACGCCGATGACATTGTGTTATTCGTTGAAAACAACGCAAAACTGCAAAGGATTGTGAACCTCGTTTCAAAGTATGCCGCAGCCTATGGACTTCGTCTTCGTCCGGACAAATGCAAGCAGGTGTGGGTCTCTCAGAGACCTTCTACGGGAGTTTGTGTGGACGGACAACGTATCGAACTGGTGGACGATTTCTGTTATTTAGGCTGTTTGCTGAAGAACGATGGTAGTTATGCAGCGGGTATTCAACAACGATGTGCGAAAGCTACGTCTGCATTCAATTCTCTAGCCAAGTGTTTGTGGTCTACCCCCATCGCGAAGGAAGTCAAGTTGCGCGTCTACTTATCCGCTATTCGCCCTATCATGATGTACGGATCGGAGACGTGGGCAGCACCGAAGACGCAGATGGAAGGGTTGGATTGCACGGAGAGGAAGCTGTTTAGACGTTTGCTTGGATATTTCTGGCCGCGGATGTGCCACAACGAAGATCTCTACAACGAGATTGACGCCTTTCATCTACGTTTGACACGAGGGAGGTGCCAACATCCCCCAATGCCATCTCAAGCGGCAACGGAAGGTCGTCTTCGTCTGTTGGGGCATATTTTAAGAAGACCGCCAGATCGTCTTGTTCAACACGCTCTAAGGATGCTTCCAGGTCCTGTCTGGAAACGGCCGCCTGGACGTAGGCGAAAAAAGTTTTGGACGGATGTGGTGAAGAAGGATTTGAAATCACTCGGCATTGGATGGCAATTCAGGCGCGATGTTTTACTTCGCAGGAAGTGGAATAGTGATCAATGGATGGACTGTGTTCAAATTGTGGCTGAGGACCGTGACAAATGGACACGGCTGACTACTAGGACGGCACACCTCGGTGAAGATGCGGAATGACCGCGTCAGGCGAAAGCCAACCGATTAAAGGCAGTGTTCACGATAATCTTCGATTCTGAGATTAATCGCTAAATCGAGTGTTTGGCACCCGGGTAGAACTGAGATGACGAAGAAATTGAGAAAAACGCACCAGAAGGGCACGAAATCCTCTACTCTCACCCCACCTCTTTACTCTCACGGGAACTGCTTGTTGTGACACTGAAATCTTTTGTGGACCCGTCTTTTGGAATTCTCCCCTCTCTGTTGTATCGTACTTTCTTTCGGACCCCAACTAATACTGCATTGCCTAAAATATTCTTCAATTTTCGATTAGCCCCGTTTTTCACCGGTGACAACCACTGTGAACATGTTCATCAAATCGGACAACTAGTCCAGGCCAGAGAATATTGTCACTGAAATAAGACGTTTTAGAACTTTTCTTGCCGTTTCTTTGTAATTTTCGTAACATTTGGTGGCCAACGCATTGTTTTGAGAGGAAAACTCGGGAACGAAAACCATCGTGAACACTGCCTTTAAGTCAAGTAAGTCATTAAACTGTTTAGTGACCGGTGGAGAACTGTAACAATAAATCGAGGGGGTGCTTCCTGGGTGTGCCGCAACGTTCTGTGCCTAGAGATTCCGTTATTAGGATACGATGCTGGGTTGTTAAGCGCCCTCCGGTGTTCATCCAGGCGTTTGAATAGACCCTCTTCAAACGCCTCGCTGAACACCGGGGGGCGCTTAACAACCAGCATCGTATCCCAATAACGGATTCTCAAGGCACAGAACGTTGAGTCACAGCCAGGAAGCACCCCCTTTATTGTTGCAGTACTCCACTGGTCACTACACAGATTAGTAGAAAGGAAGATCATGGGGGCCATTGAGTTAAAGCGCGTCTCACCCGAAATTAAAGGCAGTGTTCACGATGAATATCGCACTCGAGTTCGACACAAAAATGGGATTGTTTGGTTGTGAGGTAACTAATAGTGGAGAAACAGCGAAGAAAAACGTCCAGAATAAGTCAAAATAACGGTTTCTAAATTCAAGGCGTGGACGAGAATCATCCGCTGATTTCGGCAAGCGCGCGCTAATCGCGAAATCTGCGCGAATTCATCATGATAAACGCGGCAGAGTTGCTTGGCAATTGGCCATCGAAACGTGTGCGGCGCCACAAGCTCGTCCGAATGTGGGGCGGACCGGGATAGGTAGGCGCAACGGGATAGCTTTCAAAGCCGTTTTTATTGATTTCTGGCCAGTTTTCTTTTATTTCTTCGACCCTATCCTCTACAGCACCTGCCAACTTAGTGTATCACACCGAGACGTCGAGAACGAGATTTATCGTGAACAATGCATTTAAAGGCAGTGGTCAAGATGAAAACGTTATCGAAAAAACCACAAAAATAATCTTAGATCAAAAACAGCTGAAAAACTATGAGGGTAGCGCGGTGAAAAACGGGCTAGAGATAGAGATTCTAAGGCCCAAAGATGCCAGTTCGTGCACACGTGCACAGCGGCGACCAAAAAGATCGCGGTCTCATGCCGAGCAGTCAAAAATGATCGACATTCAGAGGAAAAAATAAATGCAAATTTACCTGATAAAAACAGTTGAGCAATGAAAGCAAGCACTTCAACCAATGTTTTTGACTAGATGTGTACATAAATCCAAAGGTTCATTGATTGAAATTCAATTTCAAGCCAGCTGATGCTTTTGATATAAGAGGTCATCGATGCCGATGATGTGGAGTGTGCTCGTCCACCATCAAAAGACAAGGAAGTCCAGGCTCCAAATTTGGCCCAAAACAGTGGTTTTTTCGCGATTTTCTCTTATAGGTCCCACTACTCGAGACCTATAGAAGAGTTCAGAGAGCAAAAGAAGACAATCATATTCGATCGCGACCACTGTCTTTACAATAGAAAAGAACTGCGTGATGCACTGCAGCTCATTGCTTGAATGGAAACTAAAGTGGGGAAGTTTCGAACTTTTGGAGACTATATTTTGAAATTTTTGAAGATTTTCGAAACTTTAATGAACATTTTGCAGCCTCTTGATGTGTATTGTGTTTATTGTGAGCGAAAATGAGGCTCAGGGATAGCACAATCATTACTGGAGTATGTGTTTCCGAAGACCGTTCTGCACAGGCTAAAACCCTAAATTAGTTACCTGGGTCCAGAACTAGGTTTTTCGCACGTTGTAGCAACGCGAAAATCCCCAATTAGAGTTTCGATAAATACTTGTTAACATTTCATCACAATCCCGGACATTTTTCCAAGGACCCCAACATATGTAGCGCTCTTTAGCTTCAAGCTGCATTCATAGAGCTTTTGGGTTCGTTTTCAAAGTCATGCTCTAAATGTAGTTTTCGTGCCCGAAACCGCACCTGTGCCCTCAGGGCATGAAAACAAGCTCCGCCCACCTTATGTAGCGCTGTTCGACTTGACTCTGCGCCCATGAAATTTTGGGTGCGTTTTGAAATGCGGGCAGCCAAATACTATATGTGGTATTATGCCGGAAGCTGAACACGCATGCCCTCAAGACCTAAAAATCTTATTCAACAGGCAATATCGCACCTTCGCAATTGCCTAACGAATCAATTTCGTTGAGTGAGTTGCAAGAGAACCTGAAATGAGTATAAGATTATGATTCCCCAGAACATCTGTTTCTACAGATGTTCTGAAAATATAATAAATACAGATGATAGTATTGGGTTGATGTATCCGGCGTTAATGTCGGTGCGTTTCTCATCCGTGAAAAGTAGCATTCTGCTTATTATTTGCATGAAAATGTTCTTCTCATTATTTTGGAAGAAAACGTATCGGAAACCGTAGTCATTTCCGCCATGTTTTGCTCAACCACTTTGAGAAGGGATAGAAAGCTGCGCAATCATTCGGCGATCTCAACGAACTTTTTGGTGAAGCAAAAATCAGTGAAAGTCAAGGTAGGGAGCGGTTCGCCCGCTTCAAATCAGGTGATACCAGCTTTGAGGAGGAAGAGGATAACAATCGGATTTCGACGATCAGGTTCTTCCGGCATCCGTGGAAGATGACGAGGGCTTGACAACACAACTGTTGGCTGAAGACTCTCATGTCAATCAATCCTCTATCGTTTCGCCTCATAAGGCCTCTTTTCGCCTTTACCAAAAAACTGGGTTGGGTTTATGATGAATAAGAGGTAAGTGCATATCTAATCCAAAGTGCACCGTGAAATTATAGCCACGAAGAACACCGTCTGTCGAAGGCGATGGGAGGTGTGTAGAAGCATGCCCTATGCTAATGAAGGCATATAATGAATCATCGCAACGGGATTTCGTTATACCCCACTGCCATCGCAATACGATAGACTGTCAGCTTGTGCAACTCTGCAGAGGCCAACCCTCACATGTATCCCCTGTTTCGGTGCGAAATTCGTTTGCGTTTATATTGCGCGCGTGCTGTCTCCTTCTCCCCCACACATTCTCGCTGCCTCCCCCCAGCTCCGCACAAGCACGCGGAGAAATGAAGTCAATTCTGCTCCGGAATAGAGGATAGTACAGTCTTAGTATGGAAGCCATTAGCACTAATAGTACAAAAATGTGGGCAAAATCAAATATACCAAGCCATAAGCATTCATTTCAGAATTTGTGTGCCGAACTGTGTGGCACTTTAATAGAACTTTTAGGGTTGGAAATGTACAGAGCGATAGCACGCTGCAAATCCCGCCACATTTTGGCAATGGCGTACTCGAGAGTGGTGACTCTTCTCTGGGTAAGAATCTCACTTTCAGCTACCAATTTAGCCGTATCTGAACACAAATCTTACCTAGGTATACTGTCTGCAATATGATCTGGTCACTGCTGGTTAGTCTGTGTATCATTCTTTACTGTATAACTCAGATAATTCTACATGAGCAAAAATCTTCAGATCCCGACAGCTTGGTGTTTCACTATAGCCCCACTGAATTCATGGATGGGTTCCTTAAATTCCACAACGAGCTGCGGAGCAAAGTTGCAAAGGGTCAATATCAAATGAATGGCAAGACTTATGGTAATGCGTGGGACATGTACCAAGTGGTAAGCGTTAGAATACCCTGCCGATACTTCGATCAGAGGCTTTGCTGCATTGATGACAATAGATTCGAGGTCAAGAAGGTGCAACAAATGTTCTCTTTGGGCTTCCATTCATCGGCACAAGAACCTATCGAAAATTACGCAGATTGATCACGCATAGAGTTCGCGCAATCATTTTAGTCTGATGGATCCACGGGGCTGCGACGGTAGATCACCCCCTGCGAATCGAAACCCATTTTCCATTGAGGTCGCCTACCCCGCACGACCAGCCGCCTGTTCCATGCGTCAGACTAAAATGAAAACGGAAACCATATGTATGTATGTATTTTCACTGTATTTTCGTCCAAGGCATGCTTCGGTCCCAGCGGCGATTCGGAAAACCATGTGTGATTGCGGTCGACGCACCAAGCTTAGGGTCGATTCTGGCGCTTTGCTGAACTTCGATATTGATCGACCGAACGGCTGATATTTGAAGAAGAGTTTTGGTTTTCCTCCCTTCCCTATGGTTTATATTTGCTTTTTATCGTTGTGTGTTGCTTTGTTGCGGGTAAAGGCTTCCCATTGTGCATAAGAGATTCACAGCTTTTTAGGCTCTATAGGGATTTTTTCAGAATTTCTCAGAAAGCTGGAAGACAATTTCAAAACGGTGACAGTTTTCTATGAGATTCTAGGTGGGAGTGGTGGTGAGGCACTTTCCGTGCAATCTACGAATAATTCGGGGATATGAACGGGTCTCGCCTCAATTGAGCCTTCGTAATAGGCTTTTGACTGATTTCGTGGCGGAAAAATTTCCAAATCGTGCTGCTCCTAGAATATGCCCTCCAAAAACAATCAAAGACCAAAAATAGGAATCAAAAAAGGAGGAAAAACAGAAAATGATCTGCGAGTATCAGCTGTTCGGGCGACCATTGACGAAATTTCGACCTGAATCGACCGTACACTTACTAGAGATAGCTTCAAACTTCACGTGGAGATTTGGAAAACCATGTTGTCGTTGCTGTAGGTATGTGACAGTATATGAATTACCCGCGCTTGAGATTACCTGAATGGCTCCTGGGATTGCGAAAAAGGCGTTTTCATAGCTTCACAAAAAGGTAAGGGTACCCAGCAGGGAATTTTCGGGATATTCAAAAAAATTTTCTCGGATCGGCTCAAAACTTTCAACTGGGAATTATTTAGGCCGCTGAACCCAAATCTCGGGTCTGTTTGCCGTCAGATTTAGGGTTCTTGTAGGTTAATCTATGCATTATGTTTCTTATATGGCGTACCTTACCTTAGAAATTCGAAAATCTAAAAATGAATCTCGAATTCGTATGCGTCCTCCCAAGCAACACCAGCAGAGAGATTTTGAGTCGAATCTGAGACTTCGACCGAGCTACCGTATACCCACCGTTACCTACCGTAATCAAAGAAAAAGTCGGTAAACCGACCACAGATCCGCGTAAGGCAATCCAAATAACCCCTATAGAAAAATCTGAAGACGATTTCATCGTAGCAATCTCAAAATCGTCAAAAGTCGCGCTTGGCCAGCAAAATTTCCCCCATTTCGAAGCTTCAAATTTTTGAAATATTGACAAATGGGCCTCAGATTCGTAATCAGCACCCAAAACAACCCTTAGAAAAAAGAATAACTTTGACCCGAGACAATTTTTTGAACGCTCTAAAATTGCCATCCGTGTACCCTTATTCTCTTCCCAGAGCTATGATAATGCCCACTTTTGGAGATCTCCTGTAAATCTCTGAGGCATTCAGGGGAGTTGGCAAACGGACTGTCAATGCACTGCCACATACCTACAACTATCATTGGCTTTATGACCTCTGGAAAAAGTAAGGTAACCCCTTGTCAGGTCAATGGTAACTTTGTCGCTGTAATAAGCGACAGTCATGACATTTAGCATAAATCGCGGCGGGACCAGCATCGGAGTACCGGCATTGGCCGTCGTAGGAACAGTTGCCGTGCGTCCGTCACAGCGACGTGCCGCGGAGGGCTGACATACCACAATCATGCCGTAGACTGTTGCTGCCACGCCGATCGCCGTTGTGCAGAACACAGCGACAGCGACAGGTCTAAAGGGCAAAAGCTACGCGACAGGCTGTCGCTGTCGCCGTGCAGAGCGACGCGACCTGTGTCCCAAAAGTGTACCATTACCCTAACTATGGTTATCCTGCTAGAGAGCTCAAGCAGTTGCAAATCCAAGGAAACTGGAGGCTCCGAGTCTTTGTCTCATGCCATAATATTGATATCATTTTTGAGCATGTATGCTGTCTTTGAGATATGCGCAGGCGACCAGTGCCAACGAGACTCACATTCACGTTTTTCCAACCGAATTAGGAGGCAAAATCTCATATTGCAACACTTTGTGTTTAGAGGCAGCATTCACGATAATCATTGTCGTCGGGTTTCTGCAGTGAAATAATACACGAGGAGGTACCTAAAGTCCCAGTACCAAAAAAAACTCAGAAAGTGAGCTCGGAATGATTGAAAAACGGCTGCAAGCAGGTGTGTTGAAGTCCCAGGAACCCCCCCCCCCCCTAAGGAAAAGGGCAATTCTTCCGCGGTAAAATTTTGGCGGGAGTAAGGGTGGCTCTATCTCAGTCTAAGAGGACGGCTTTCAAGTTGTTCCTAGGCATTGCAGGGTAACAAACCTTCCGTATTCTGGGACCCGGCCCGCATGCAATAGGCATTGCAGGGTAACAAACCTTCCGTATTCTGGGACCCGACCCGCTGGCAACGTAATTTGCTTTAAGTTCTCGCAGATCAATCAGGTAATCGAGAAAACAATCGAATACAGCCCTACCGAAAAGGAAAAAGAACGGCAGTCGAACCTAATCAGTATCCGGCCAGAAGATAATGCATGCGTGGGTGTGTGCGTGCGGCTCGGCGCGTCCACTCACCATCATGATTCTCCGTTGGTGGAAAGTTTTTGTACACTACAGGCTATAAAACTTTTTATAGAGGTTACTTGTGACCAGGTTGGTGCCTGAGGTTGTCACCTTGCATGCTCTGGCATTACTTTTCACAACTCTTTTACCCTAAACGCTTCAGGAATGGAATGAAAACTACGAGAAAATGGCCAGAAAAGACCTTGAAGGAGAAAAAGAACTCGAACGTCCATATGGAAAGAACTACTACAGCGCGTATGTCTATTAGCATCTATCTCAGCCGTGAACATAAACGCCTACAGTGCGTTTCATAACTATAAAGGCACCCTATTTTCTTAGGATAACTGGAACGACAGATAGTTGCGGGCACACTTCTGTACATTTTGCGACTTGTTCCTTTCCGTATATAGTAGCCCAAAACAAATTTCCCCTTAAGATTTATGTTTAGCAATTTTTTCGAATTTTTTTAACGCTGTTTCAAAACGATAAAAGCACTAGTAAACATAACAGTACAAATGCGCATAAGTGAACCTTCAGTGAAAATTGAAGTGCGGTAGAACCTTCCCCATCTAATTCAACTTCGAGAATAAGGCAACACATGGATTCACAAAACTTGAGAACCAGCTTTGGCTTGTTTCACTTTTGTAAACCAAGAACCTCATCAACGGTCCTGTAATGCTTCTAACCTGGATCAATATATCTGATTAACACACTACAGTTAAAGGTTAATGGAATTATGTGCAGCTAGCCGAGAATTTAAATAATATGACCTTGGAATTAATCGCAACGAGAGGTGCTCACATGAACAGTAAAAGAATCAATTACTCCTGACTTCGATGACGCCATGAATTCGAGTTGGCTTGTTTTTTGTTAGATATTTCTATACCGCAGGCAACCAATCAGCTCAACGTAAGGGTTTTTAAGTCCATACCATAGAGTCAACTTAGTCTACAAACCGTCATTTAGCATGCATCTAAAATTCGGCGACCGGACAACAACAGCATCTTCTTCACAAGGAGTCAAAAACGGGAAAAGTCGTGGTACAATACCCGTACCGATTTACTCGAAAAAGTCGCGAATTTGCGACTTTTCATCATAACTCGGCTCAAAGTGACCCGTTCCGAGAGCCGTGGGCATATTTGGAATCAGCATCGAGAGTTCTTCAATTTAAGCACACACATTTCTTGACCTGCAAACAAGGCATATAGGGTTAACAGAAAAATCGAGTGAACGAAAACACCACTGACGTCCCTTTCTTAGCTTAACCGGGACCCATCAACCTGGGACCTGGCCCACAACTTTACTATCTGATCCTCTTTCAAATACGCACTGCGGCAGACCAATCCGGTAAACCCGATTTTTCATCCCCTTCACATGTGCTAAGTTCATTCTCGCTTTAAACGGAACCAGGTTAAGAGATGTATGTGCTCAAAATGAAGAGCTCTCAATGCTGATTACAAATATGCCTTTAGCTCCCCGAACGGGTGTTACTTTAAGCCGTGTTATGACGTTTTCGCCACTTTTGCGGCTTTTTTGAAAAAATTAGTGCGGGTATTTTAGTCGTCCACTTCATCACTAATTTAGTCGAAACAGGCTCTACTCATACACCAGCGTTTCGCCGCCGCTGGCTTCCGCGGCATGTTTGCTATCGGTCAATTTCGAAATCTGGCCAATCGCAGACGTCCCTCGAAAACCAGCAGCACCGAATCGCTGATGTATAACTAGGGCCATAGACACCATGGAGCCCAGAAAGTGCCTAGTAATGACCAGGATAAGGGCTGGCTCAGTCATGACGTCTTCACCAATTCTATTTCCAAGATCCTTCTTGACAGTGAGAACATGAGCTGCCCTTGTATGTCCTTTCGGCAATGCAGACCTTCTTCTGGTATCTCTGGCAATGTTTTCGACTTTATTGATTCACCGTCAGATAGTCCTTCTGGGAAAATCAGGCAAGAGATTGACACGAACCTGCGCGAAGCTGACCACGCTTTACGACAACTGTCAATATAACCGCTGTTTTTGCCCTGATTTGAACTTTTCGGTGTTTCCCAACAACTCTTGGTTCCTTGCTTTAGCCTCAGAACATAGAAGTGTTCCGATACAATTCATGGAATACCTCGATTATGCACCGGTTTCTTTATTGAAGTGTCCAGGCCCTTGCAGCACAAACACTTAATTTTGATTTTAGGTAGAGAGCACTAATTCACGGTAAACTGTTGTAAATAGGGATAATACATTCTGCAGAAAAGGATGGGCGAGCGAATCTGACGATATCTATGTCCAAAAAACAACAACTATTTCTCTAGTGCCTTTATAGTTTTCAAACAGCGTAAAATCAAAAAAAGCTGCAAAAAACATTTCTGATAAAGACTAGAAGGGAAGCTATGATCATGGCAGAGTATGTGTACGAAGGACATTCAAATACTGAACTCGGTTCTTCTCAATACAGATTTTGAGTTTGAGAATTTTAAGAAAATAAGGCGCCTTCATAGTTTTGAAACGCACTATATAGCCCAAATCATGAAGGCGAATTCAGTTTCGTGAAAGCGGAAACTCCTATCCATTCGTCTGTGTAAAAGGCCTTCACTTATTGGACGGAAGAGGAACACAGCTTGCTGCAGGTTAGGGCCGCGTTTACTGTAAACTGTATTTGCAGGATGTTTGTGATATTAATTCAGATGATTATTGCCAAAGATGTGAACATTGGTTGCTCCTACAATCTTGAAGGGCTTCCTTCAGATACTTTGTGGGCGCAGCTGGAGATAGAGTGTGTCTACGAGCACAGGTAAGCAGAAAGGACTCTACTAGGTTCTATATAAACTCGCTGTAAAGTCTGGTGCTACTGTAAAGAGCTGGGCAATCCAGCTTTCCCGAGAGACGCGCGGTAGCACAACGCGCAGATTTTTGTTAAAGGCAGTGTCCACGATAGAAACCATGTCTGATTTTTCGGTGGAGATCGGCAGCTGCGGGGCCTAGCGCAACCCTAACGTTGAAAAAAAAATGAGCTCGGAACGGTTCCCTACGGCCCCAAAGTTGGACACCCGTCAGCTCGTCACACCCAGATGCACTTTCCACGCCCACCGACATGAACAAATGAATGCTTGAGATTGTGAGATGAGCGATGGTTTACAATCCTTAGCCCCGTTATTCCCTTCATTCTCAACTTCTCTCTTTACTCAGGTCAGCTCGCATACATCGGCTGCAAAAGACGGAAGTTACAAGCTTTGGACAAGTCATCCACCATGCTTCGCTGGCTCAATTTTTGAGGGACCATAACTCCGTTCCTAGAAGGTCCTGCACGATTCCAAAAACATCATTGGAACCAGCATGGGACCGTCTTCAAGATAGGCGGGAAAGCAGAAAAACTATTCTCATCGTGAACACTGCCTTTAAACAGTGTGCAGCTGGGAACAGCTGGTCTGGAATTCAATCAGCTACTTAAACCTGGTATTCTCCTCTACTTTGAAACTGAGAGATTAGACTGCCTAATTACTCCTAAAAATTTCGTAAATGTTCACATCTGTTACTTCTTGCTCTTGTTCTGAGAAAAAAAAGAGCAAAGGAGTGGCATCTTGAACTTGAAGAAAGAATAAGACTACTACCATAAATATGATTTTATGTCAACAGAGTAGGTGATCCATTTAAAAAAATGCTTTTGAAGCCTCTGGAAGTGCAACCAACCCTCTACTTACAAAGCACAAAACAACAAGGGAGACAATTATCCGAATAAATACGCTATCAACTGCAGGGCCATGTCATTCTGAAAAATCATCACGCTGAACGCACGCCAGCGGCGAAACGTGCTAACCCTGCTCTTTCCAACTGAAAAGCAATTGAATGTGTAATATCTGTATTTCAGCTATTTGGATGGCGTTGAACCATATGTTGAGAGAAGACCATCTAATAAAAAAGGCGAGTGTAAAGCGCGTCGCTCGTTCGATTTCAACAAGGAACTTGGACTTTGTGTCAAGAATCGTCTGCACACTCTATCCTCACTGCTCTCTCTTCTCTAAAACGAGAAGGAAGGCTATAATATTGATTGGTCAACATGGTTCAGTTTTTTGTATTAGGTTGCAACATAAGTCTTGGAAGATTTTTTTCAAAATTTTTTTCTCCTTCATTGCTTCACACATCCAATCCACAATATAATCGCCACAACTATTTACAACATTACTCCATCTAATAGACAAGTCGCTGATTCCTTTTTCCCAGAACCCAGGGGTCTGTGCATCGAAGAAGTTAGCGACTGCCAGAAATACATCATCAAGTTTAGAATATTTTTCCCCTCCGCTACAACAGGAAGGACTTTTTGGAGAATGTGGTGATTGGAGATGAGAGTTGGATACTATACGACGCGGGCGCACGCAGAGCCTTCCGGCTTCCTCGAGAAGAACAGCTGCCGACTCAGTCAAAACCGGACCTTCATCCCAAGAAGGTTTTGCTGTGTTGCTTCTGGGATTCCCGCGATATGCTTTTCTATGACATACTACCGGTAGGCCAGACAGTTACCGCAACAGTCTACAGTGAGCGACTTCAGAAGTTGAAGAAAGCAATAGGAGAATAGCGGCTGCATACATACAATCTCCTGATCTAGCTCCCTCTGACTACCATTTGTTCCGCCCTCTCAAATCTTTCCTAGTCAAAAAAAATATTCTAAACATGACGATGTAGTTCCGGCAGTCGCTGACTTCTTCGATGCACAGACTCTTGGGCTCTGTGAAAAGGGAATCAGAGACTTGCGGTAGTTATGGTAATTATGTTGTGGATTGAATGTGTGTAGCAATAAAGATTGTTGCAACCTAATACATACACTGCGACGCATAAGTATACCAACACCATCGAAATAGGCGTATCATATGTTGCATGGAGGTTACAGATATTGGAGAAAGTTTCTGTTTTTTTTTGCTACGACGAGAACGATGGATTAAGTGGTATGACCAGGAGTTGCCCATTTCGCCTTCTATTACAGAGAAAAGTTTGTACATTTTTAAAGAGTTTGTTCAAGTGCAGCAACACTTGAGAATCATGGAAATTTATCACGATGAGCGCCAGAATGAGCCACCTTTACGCGTATTTCTATGAAACTGGTTCAAGATAATACTGTTTGTCCACTTTCCGAAGGACTTCACCTGCCTTCTGACTGGAAAGCTCAAGTTCACTCCTTCCATAATGCTGGACTTGGATTTCGATGAATTTCCAGACAGCTAGGAGGACCAGCTGAATGTAGTTCCAAGTTTGTGCTGAATCCTGGTTGGCCAGATGTCTCATGGAACTCAAAGGCAGTGTTCACGATGAAAGAAGTGTTCGAAATTCCACTAGGAGTTGGTAGTGGAGGGACAATCTGTAACGTTAACGTTGAAAGACCTCATGAAAACGAGCCAGGAAAAGCCCCAAAAAAGCCTGTAGTTGCCCGCCCATCGACGTGAACGAATGAAAACTCGAGATCGTGATATGAGCGATGGATTCCGATCAATAGCCTTGTTCTTCCCTTCTTTCTCAACTCCTCTCTTTACTCAGGTGAGCTCGCATACATTGGCTGCAAAAAAAGGAAGTTACATGCCTCGGACAACTCGTCCACCATGCATCCTTAGCTCAATTTTTGAGGGACCATAACAAAGTTCCCAGAATGTCGTGTGCGATTTCAGAGCCATCGTTGGAATCAGCATGAGACCGTTTTCAAGATAGGCTGGGAAACAGAAAAACAATTTTCATCGTGGACACTGCCTTTAAGAAGCAAAATTTAACACGAGGAGTTCCCAGTGGTGCAAGAGTTGGGAACTTTTTTTTTCTCAGAACGTTTTGACAAGGTTGCTAGACTCGAGCCTGCGCGATCAAACACGAGCATGAAATCGGAGAACTTGAGTGCTGTCAAATTATACATAAGGTCGTCTTCTTCGATATTATCAAGTTTGGAGTTTGTTAAGGAAAACTTTGCATAGTCGAAGAAGATGCCTACAAAATAAACTTGGAACAACATCCGGCTGGTCGTCCTAGCTGACTGGAAATCCATCGAGATCAAATTCCGGCATTATGGAAGGAGTTAACTTGAGCTCTTCCGTCAGAAGGCAGGTGAACTCCACCGGGAAAGTGGAAAAGCAGAATCACATTGAACCGATTTCATAGAAACACGCGTAAAAGTGACTCATTCCGGCGATCATCGTGATAAATTTCCATGATTCTCAACTGTTGCTATACTTATGATGCGTCACGCAAAATACAAACTTTTCTCTATAATTGAAGGCAAAATGGGCTACTCCTGGTAATACCTTTTAATCCATAGTTTTCTTCGTAGCCTAAAACAGAAATTCTCTCCAGTATCTGAAACCTCCATCCAACTTATGACTATCTCGAAGGTGTTTGTATACATATGCGACGCCGTGTAGCTGATCCGCTGCCATATTATACATTGCCATTCGCAGATTTCTTTTTCTAGCTGATGGCTTTTCGAATACTTCATTATTCAAGTTTTTGCGGATGAATAAATGATTCAGAGGTAATACGTTTTGTAGTAAACAGTCAATGACACGCAATTAAGAACCGTGACCAGCTGACGGTAATCAGAATGAAATCATGTTCCCAGACGGCACATCCCCCTAGGATTGGCTCATAATAGGTATCACTCTAAACTCAAACTGGAACTCTAACAAGCTGTGTCTCGAAACTTCAAGCAACCCACTTGGGTAGATCAAGAACGACCCAGAAAATAAAGAAGCCGGAACGCTGGATTAGGAAGATATAGAACAAATGGGACCTACATAGTAGTCTTGAAATCATTCGAAAACTCTCTCCAAAAAATTTGAATACGAAACCTGGCCTGGTTCTGAAGCTGAAACTTGTATCAGAATGCCTTGCGTAATGCCAGTTGCATGCAAACCAGTGGTCATCTCAATGATATAGCCGTGCTTTCAGAAGATTTGAAACAGCTTGCACGCCACCAAAAGCAGCGTAAACAGGCTGCGCACTTTTTTTAATGCTACTTGCGCGCGGTCGTTTTCATGAATCGTCCAGCGCGCCATGACGTTAAAGCTTGCGCGCAACCTCGAGGAGCTTTTGTGGTGAGAGAAGCTTCCGTGCAGACTTTGAAAGCGAAGAACCCTACATGTGCTTTCTTGCCGCTGGATTGATCGATTTACACATCCGATAACTTCCTCGTTTTCACCAACGCATGCATATAATCATTTTTCTGGGATACTACTGTAATTACATAACTCATATATCTTCCCTGCTTTAGAAAAGAATTCTCTAAGCCATACCCTGAACACTTTCGCTTGATTTTCTATAGCCGCACAACATTTTGGGATGCAGTCGAGGACAGCATTGAAGTCGCCTAAACAAATCTTGTAAAAGCTTCTTTCTTTGGCTACTACTCGAGTTGTTCGTTGAACTCATCGAGCTCATTATCCGCAGCAGCTGATGTTGGTGCATATGCGTTGATGATGATGAGATTGCTGGGTGTCCTTTGGATCGTCCATCCACTTTTTTTCCGAGAATCAACAATCTTCCATCTTTCAATTTCTGCACGGACTCAGTGTTTGTCTTCGTCTCCTGTACTGCTATAACATCGTAAAATATTCGATCCGTAGCTCGCATAAAGACGTTCTGCTCCGCTCCAGTTGAAAAAGTTCGGGCGTTGAAAGAGCAAAATCGTACACAGTCGTGATGTCTGTGTTTGTAAGGTCCAGTTTGTCCGTTTTCATAAAACGTCCTGCGTTTTCCGAGATTTGATCGCCCCTCACTGGTTGCCATACCTTCCGACGTCGTAGACGGATGGGCACGGTGTTCGGAGGACTGGGGCAGCTGAATCGATGCCGACGCGTGAAAGCGTTGGTCCCTCAGATCTCGTCCTTAGCCGGGCGAGGGCGTGGGATAAGCCTCATGAATGCTTCTGCCCTGGCTTGACGCTGACATTCTAGAGGGGAGACAATTGGGATCTGTCCGTCGTTCCCACCAAGGCTTGCCCGGTACCCCTACAGGGTCTAGTGAATGCTTCCATCACCAACGAGGAGGTAGATCCCTGTACAGCAAGATTAATACTGCAATATAGATAACCACAGTAATACCGCGATGACGCGGTAAACCAGATGCCAACAACCTGGACCTCTGTACTAATCAATAAGCTTCCGAACTGTAGTATATGGGTATAGCGGAAAATATATAAGTCTTCTTGCATACATGACAGAATACGAATTTATAGAGTTATTTTATACCACAAATATTATATCGAGAGAGATCAGAGGAGGAAAGAAGCGAGGAGGGAAAACAACACTATATATGAAGGCAGGAAATACCACTGAAGTGTATAACATGATCGATAACTACTATTGTAGCCAATGGCAGTACATAAAAAGCTTTCATCGTGAGTAAAACTTTATTATAGGTGATGCGGTCAGGCTCTAGAAGCCAAAGGTCCCAAAACGCAGCACGGTACGACACGAGAAGAAGCTGACATGGATCAATCATGGAATCGACCGTCCTTGGCCGAGGTAGGAGCCGGGACTGATGACTCAGACTGCACCGCCCGGAACAGTTCGACGCGAGCGGCTCGAGCGTGTTTTTGGTTTTCGTTTTGGGACTGATCGCGCCAAAGCCTTCTTGAGGGGCGATTGCATCGCGTTCAGGTGACAAAGAGTATTTCTCTACATGATGTTTTTCAGTTTCTCACTACAGTATAAGCGAACTGGAAAGCGATCGAGCTTCTTCTCTTATCACACAGAGTGGAAAGCTCCCCTAATTCAACCTTGAAAACTACTTTTCAGAAGTTCCGGGAACAAGATAACATCGGCGTGGATCCTGAAGAGACTTTGCGTTCCCCATTGGAGGTTGGCGCAAGCTCGGTGCACCTATGTTATAGCATAGGGCACCGAGTTTGCGCCAACCTGCAACAGTGAACGCAAAGTCTCTTCCGGATCCATGCCGACGTTATGTTCGTATTCTACCAAATTTCATTCGACCCCTTCAGCCGTCAGATAAACCAATTTTAACCTACGCATTAGCAAGGTAAAATAATGGATTCGCTACAGCTCAGGAAAAGCCAGATGAAAACATGCATCCAAGTAAGAAGGTTTTCGAGATGAGTTGCTCGCTTAGAAGTTCCATTCAGAAGTCTGTCCGCTCACATATAAGACTATGGGATATTTTCCAGAAGCTCCCGTTTGTCAGATTGAAGTGAAAAGGTTTTCATCTGCTCTTCCCATGAGCTACTAATCCTGCAAATTGCTTCACCTAGACCTCTTCAGACAAACATGTGGTCCGCTCGCTTTCTTTCAGATGCTGCAATCCCTCAACCCACGACTAACTGTCCTTTAAAAGGACTTTTTTATTAGCTGTATTGAGGACAGTCTGTAAAACCCATCTTTCTGAGAACAGCTCATCTGCTCCAATTCGTCTTACTCGAAAATGCTTAATCCGTTTTTATCAGAACTTTTTGGGCTGCGACAATCCGCCCGCTTGCTGCAGACTATCTTCCAGAAGGACATGTTCTTCAGACCGGGGTATAACAAATGCATGTGCACCTTTCTTGAAACAATAGGAGTTATCCTGCACCCACCTTACGTGGAGAATGACAAATTTGATTCGGCCCGATGTTTGATGAGCTGTAGCAAACCCCTCTCCTTGATACGGATAATCCTTCAAAAGCACGCGATCATAAAAAGGAAAAGTAGATTACAGAGTAATCTTCTTAAACGTAATATCTTGCACCTGTTATAGGTTTAAAACATCTTAAATTATTGCTATCCGCAAGTACGAAGGAACACATAACTGTGACTTTTAAAAACAATCGTGGTATATTCATGCAGTAAATGACATTGATGTTTGGCATTGCATATCCCACTACATCAGATTCGGAATCAACAAATGAACACCTTTTGTTATTGAGGTTCCAAGAAAATGACCCATCCCATCCGAAAGCAAAGCTCACAAAGTGTTTCAGCGATTTGATCAACAAATCAATATCTTGCCTGCCTACTTACCTACCTGCCAACCTATCTAACTACTTAGTTACCTGCCTGATTGCCTATTCACCTACCTACCTCCGTGCCTGCCTCATTAGCTATCCATTTACTAGCTTCTCTACCGACCTGAATACTCACCTGCATACTTACCTAAATGCTCACCTGCCTGTGCACGTGCCCAGCTCAATGCCCCCTTACGGACCAGCCTACCTATCTGCTCACCTACCAACTTAACTGTCTACCCAACTGATCGCCTGCGACCAGTTTGTGAGGAACGCGTTCCCCTACCCAGGCTCCCCGTCCCCCAAGAAGGAATTTAGACAAGCAGATCTAACTTTCTTTTTTCGACCGATTGGTCTCAAATTTTTTTAGAAGTCTCCTGGACCATCTCACTTATGTGACTGTGTCTCCTGGACCATGTCAAAAATTCTTTACAAGAGAAATTCGAGAGCCTTTTGAGTATATCGCGGGGTCGAGTTAGGGAAGCATCGAGTATCACATCTTCCGGGAACCCTGGTGTTCAAACCGCTGACGTCATAGGGGAACCAAAGCGAACTGTGCCTAGAGTTACCGTGTTAGGCGATTTCACCCTCTCCGAAGATGCGCGTTCAGTTTTAGAAATGGGTCCCAGTTTCTCGCCATCTCAATCTATATCTGCAATCATCATGCGTCGAGTTATCTGTAGTCTTCACGGACTTCAAGACCGTCTGCGACACAAAGCCAGATCTAATAATGGTGTGACCCGCGATCGAGAGGGGACCCTACCCCAAGTGCCATTCCCAAGCACATTTTTCAAACAGGAAGATCCTGACCTGGCTTCTGACATAAGTTTTCGTATCTTTGCGGACGAGGTTTTCAAGTTGTTTGAAAGAGCGCGCAGGCAAAACATTCCCTCAAACCTTTCTTGGGCTCAACTACGCGGTATCAAAGAAATACGTGAATCTGTGGAATCAAAAGCGATACGCCTGTCCGTCAGTGACAAAGGAGGAGAGTTTGTCGTGATTCCTAACCAAATCGATACTTCAATGACGGAAAGTCACCTTCAGGATACGACCATTTACAACCCTTCCTCGGCGAAGGAGTTCCAAACACAGTACCGTAAGCTGAACAGAGAGTGGGTAAAAGTGGGAAAAGCAGCTGGGCTGAACCCGTACTTCATTAAACGGCTGAAACTTGACACACCAAGCTGTCCAGTTCTCTATCTGCTGGTGAAAACACACAAATTTCCGCAGGGTAAAGATCTGGCTGCAATCTCTCCCTCCGCTATCAAAGTGAGGCCGATTACCAGCTGCGTGGGCGGTCCTGCGGACAGAATCGCGTGGTTCATGAACTATGTATTGAAGCAGCTGCTAAACTTCATTCCAACGCATCTCCCAAACACTCAGTGTTTTCTTGAAAATTTGCGCAGCGCACAACTGAATAATTCCTGTATTATGGAATCGTTCGATGTAACTGCGTTGTACACAAATGTCAGCAACGAGCACGCAATGCAGGCAATTTTTGAACTACTCACACAACACCAAAGTTCAGTCAACACGTACGGACTATCCATTGGCCAACTGATGTCACTCATAAAAGAGAGTCTCAGCTGCAATGTTTTTAGATGGTGTGGCCGCTATTTCAAGCAGATCAGAGGGCTGGCAATGGGACAACGCCTTGCGCCCACTCTTGCTATCGCCTATATGGGAAAAATCGAACTTCCGGTGCTGGCCCGCCTTCCCATGCTTTATTGCAGGTATATAGATGACTGTTTCATCGTCTGTACCACACAGGAAGAGATGGATCATTGCTTTGACATTCTGAACTCTCGGGCAGAAAGCATAAAGTTCACCAGGGAGAAACCCGTCGAAGATTGGCTGCCTTTCTTGAATGTTCAAGTCCATTTGCGTGACGGAGGATATGCTACAAAGTGGTACCGCAAACCCAACAATAAAAACATAATCGTCCATTTTCGGTCAGCACATCCATATCAAACAAAGAAAGCTGTAATAGCGAATATGTTCCGAACAGCCAGTGATGTATGTAGCGGAGAAGAAGAAAGAACGGAATCTATCCGAAGGGCTCGAGATATAGCCGATCTGAACGGATACTCCAGCGAATTTAGTTGGCGCAGGTCAAGAAACACAACGTTGCGCAATGTAGCTCAGAGTAGCTTAATTGAACAGAAAATTCCCTTCAAAGTACCGTTCATATCCGATCAACTGAGCATTTCAATCAGGAAATGTTTAAGGAAGACGGGACTGGAAAACTCCGTGTTTCTGGTCGAGATCCCTCCTAACAACCTTAAAAGGCGTCTCGTCCGAAACCGCATTTATGACCGCATATGTACAACTCCCAATTGTGTGATTTGCCCGGCTGGCAAGGACGGGGATTGCACCACGTGCGGTGTGGTCTATATGATTTCCTGTGAGCTGTGCAGCGAAAAATACATCGGGGAAACGTCGCGGCCGCTCCATGTCAGGATCAAAGAACATTCGGACGGCAAAGAAAGGCAGCGGGAAACAACAGTGCTTGGGGCGCATCGGGTCATAACCCATTTTGGTGAGAGCTTTGATATCAAGGTCGAGATAATGGCTCGGGAGACTGATACCGCAGCGCGAAAAACATTAGAGGCATTTTTCATTCAAGCTTATGACCCGCAGATTAATCGAAAGGGAGAAGGTCTACATATAACGCGGGAACTCAGACCATACGTAAGACTAGCCTTCTAACATTATAATCGGTGGTCTACAGCGTTCCTATAGCCTCTCCTCCTCATTCTGAGTCAGTCGAAGTGAGGCTTATCGGGCGTATCATGTCGAAATCTCCTATCACTGTTGTGTTTCGCCATGACCAACCGCTCCGCTGCTTGTTCTGCTCGGACTTAAATGAGCGAGACGGCTATACTATTGACTTACCGCGCTGTCTTGTTTACTAGCGAGTTCCTGGCTGGGTGAGGTTCATCTGCCCTCCTCTCTCACACCCACGCGGGGGAAATTTGGGCTCTCGAATCGGTAAGTTTAAGGCGACGTTTGATCGAGTAAGCGCAAATCTTATTCGATCCTTTCAAGCTCTGAAGAAGGAGGTTTCTCCGAAACGTCGGCCATAAAGAAGATATACCAACCTCGTGTCGAGTACAACATCATCATACATCTCACTTATATTCAAGAAGAAGCTTTTAGAAAGATCGTTTCAAAGGTTTCATTACCTACTTGATAGAATTCTAAGTGGTTACAGGGCTTGTGCAAAACCAAAGCTCTCCAGCTATACTTGATCTTTTCTGGATTCGATTTCTGTAAGTATTCACACGAAAAAAAGCAAAATAACAAAGAGAATTTCAGATCAGATACCCGCATGTGATTTTATCCCGGAATTCCAAAAAATGGGTTTTTTGTGATAACCATCTGGGCATCCGGTTTCGCCCTCTCTGCAACGTTCAATATGCACCCACTTAAGGTTGTCCAGGACATGTGCTGAGCCCTGGCTTCAAAAAAGAGTTGAGGTAGATATTCAGCAATAATTCAGCGGACGATGGAGATAATAAGTTGTATATAAGTGGGGCACAGTAGGCGCGTTGCCTTCGAGCCCGACTAGTGTCCCACCGTTGCAAGAAGCGACAGCATGCGGCGAAGGAGTATAGATCATGCGGCGCCGTAAAATCGATGCTCCTCCACGCCATTCAGCGGTGGGACTCTATTTGTGTCCTTATAGCCATGACATATGCCGCCTGTCGGAGCCGATGGGTAGTGCCCTGACCAGGTATGTGCGGCGATTGCCGTTTGCCGGTTGGCTATTATCCTTTTCCGGACGTTTTTGAACGAATTTCGTCGGCTGTTGTTTACCGTTTTTCCTCTCACTTTTCTACAAAATTCGGCGAAAAGTAAGCGGACGCCGCGATTTGAACGCAAAATTCAGATGAAGTGTGCAATCCACGCTCTAATGACGAATGATGACCCGGCTCTCTCGCGTCCTCTGAATAGAACCTTCGCGTCATTAAAATCGAACCTCCTAAAATAAGGTTTGCAAGTCGGAGGTGATTTGGCCCCTTCCATATTGGAGCACTGACGCTCCCACTCGAAGATGAGATAGACCTAGAGCGTTCCTCGCACCAGTGAGTTCGGCCGTTTTTTTTTTTTTCATATTAGGTATTGTACTAAGATGTTCACTTCTTGTGGCGTCCTTGAACAACCATTGCTGATTTTTTATCGGAATACGAATGGTGTATGAAGAAATAACATTTTTATGTAGTAAATTGCCGATTGTCGTCTGCTGGCCAATTTTTGAAAAATTTTGTAAATTTTTGCTTGCCGATTTCTCAAAATTGTTTGCCGCACATCCCTGGTCCTGAAGCATACATACCTTTGCTGGCCGAAAATTCCTCTATAATTATAATAAACCGACTCGTCTGAACTTGACCCTGCCCCACACCTACTGCAATACGATAGACTGTCGGCCTGGGCAACTCTTCAGAGGTTACTTGATATGGGAGTCATTATTATTAGTGCGAAATCATGGGCGAAATCAAACATTCCACGCCAATAACACTCATCTCAGACAGAAAAAGGCCGGCCTTTGTCGTGCTTCAAGATAAGTACAGCAGTTGAAAAAATAGACATCATTAGCCTCCCGTGGGTGCAGCCACACTTGCACATTGTCGTATCCGACAATGGTGACTCTGCTCTGGGTAGGAATCTTACTTTCAAACAACTTATTTCTGGCATTTTAATGCTCATCTTTCTCAGGTACTTGGGCTGCAGCTCTGTTGGATCGCTGCAGGTTAGTGTGTATTATTCTTTGGTGTCCTACTCAGGCGATCCCTAATGAGCAATCAAAAATTCAGATCCTGACAGCCAACACGACAACACTAAATTCATTGATGAGTTCCTTAAATTGCACAACAATTTGCGAAGCAAAGTTGCAAAGGGTCAATACCAAATGAATGGCAAGACCTATGGCCCTGCGTGGAACATGTACCAGGTGGTAAGTTTTAGAGTAACTTACAAGCGTTTCGAATCTAAGGAGAAGGGTCCTCTCACACAAGTTGGCTGAAACGTTCCTGTAGTTTTTGACGATTGAAGAAAATTACGATTTTTTGGCTCCTTTTTTGAATTGTATGTTTATTATTGAACAGTAATAGAATGATGAAATTTGTAGAGATTTATTTTTATCTTTTTGTGTGACTAGAATGGGGTAATTTTATATAAGGAATGGAGAGAATAATTTTAGATACATATGAAATGTTTCGCCCCTGTCTTCAGAAAATTCTTATCTCTAGCTACCCCGGGGCTCTTCAATGAGGAAGGTAGCTAGGAGTTTCTAATATATTTTAGACAAAATGAGAGAATGGTAATGCATGCTGTGCCTGCTAGTTGTAAATTGATAAAGCTATTCGTTTCATAAGGCAAAAGCTTCACCAGTATCAGGACACCAAGTTTGAGCGTCAAAAGTCATAACAAATGATCTAGTATGTTTCCTTCGGCTTCAATGCATTTGTAAAGCACCCAGTAAAAATATTAACTTCAGTAGCACAATCTTCCACTGACATTCAGCATAGTCAAGGTGGATTATTGTTTTCCCGATATGTTTGACCCAAGATAAATCAGCCAAATATCAAATCAAATCCTAGTCACGGAATCCATTGTCACAGAATATCAGGAGCAAGTTTTTCGAATAGAAGTTGCCAAATGGGCCGAGTGTTCTGTCGCCCAGTTCCACAGCAATGCTCCCACTTGCTGGAGGTTTTTTAAGCAGCTGATGATGAGCTTCAGAGTATTTTATTCACAATACGAATTAGATATGACATAGTGTTAGATACGTGTAAGATGAATGACCGGTAGGGTGAGGGTTCAATCAGCAATCTATACCTAACTAATAACATCTACATAACATTATGGAAAAAGACCAGGGGGAACCAGTGAAAGGACATGGCTGCGGAAGTAGATCGTCGCTCCCCATGTGAAAGCCCCCGGTCGTTGGTGTCACGAACGCCGCACGGCCCGCCGCTATTGTTATACCTTGTTCATTGGCTGAAGTTGATTTGGAGAGAGTCCTTTACGTTATGATCAACCGATATTATCTCCAAACAGCCGACAAAACCTGCAAGACTATAAAACTCAAGAGGTTCACACGGTTTCTAAGAAGCTGTTGTGACAGCAAAGTTGAATATGTATGTACGGCCACCAATAGTCAGATGATGCCCAACCAGATTGCATATGTCGCCAGAAAGAAATCACAGGTTTCTCCGCCATATTGCCTCAAGAGACTCAGAAATGTGTGTGATACTACCATACAAATAAACCTCAACATCAGGCAAACCACAAGATCTTGTGTATGTAGATCAAGAGCATATTCGAACCACTTGCAGTTATGGAGTAAAAACTACGCAGAAATGGCTAGCAAAGACTTAAGAGGAGAAAAAGCGCTACGACCGCCATACGGAAAAAATTACTATAGCGCGTAAGTATTTAACTTCCAGTAACCAAAAACGCTTCAAGCATTCAAATCCTGTGTGATTCCAGGTTAATACCCATCCAAACATCTATCCATGGATATGTGGACAAAGCATTCACTAAATGGACGGAGGATGAATATAATTTGATCAGGGTTTGACTATGAAGTGCATGTTTAGTGCTCAGTATTTGCGAGACAAATGTAACCTCAATTCAGATGATTATTGCCAAAGATGTGCAGGTTGGATGCTCCTACAACGTTAAAAGCTACGACTCAAATGATTCTATGAAGCAGCTGGAAATAGAATGTGTCTACCACCAGGAGTGAGCAGCACTCTGCACAGCTTCAGTGTCGAATGCAAGTCATGGGACTATGTAGACCACAAATATTTGTGTTTCAGTTACTATCCTGGTATCGAAGCATACCTTTTGGGAGGACCATCTACCAGAAAAAGTGAGTGCACAACTTATGGCGGGAGTGATTTCGACCCAGATTCAGGACTTTGTGTCAAGCAATACAAGTGCAGTCTGTTTTCGTTTGATCCACTACAGTGCATCCAGGAATATTTCTCCAGTAACTGAATTTTTTCTATTGTTTTTTTTCCTAAAGTTTTAATGAATGAAGGATTTGAATGCTGTTTCATACTTCTCTATTCAAATTTTCCGCATCGCAAGATTGCATCAGGCGACAACGTGGAGACTGAGCTGTGCAGTAGAGCAATGACTGCTGAAAAGCTAGCTCAAAGCTCAACAGTAACTAGATTACGAAGCCTTTTGGAGACTTCATCACTGTATAGTATACTTGAAAACGATGAATGCATAAACTGAAATTCTGCAGAGGGCAAGGTAACAAATACCCCGACTCTGACAACCATTTTAGGGTTCTACAATTTGCCTAAAAGGCACAGAACATCCAGAAATTTATTTTTCCGTTTCTATGCCTGAATTAAACAAAATCATATGCTGATCAAAGTATGTCTTTGAAGTCGTCCAAGAACCCCTACGAAGGGAGTTATGGCTCCTCAAAAAAGCCTATTAATTGAGGGGGGGGATTGGTGGACGACTTGTCTTAGACTTGTATTTCTTTTCATTCGCAGCCGTAGCACGAGAGCGAGCCTGGGGAAGCACAAAGACCGGTAATGTACTTAAGAACGTGAGCTCGGTTAAAATTCATCAATCCATTCAGCCTATATCGAGGTCGAAAGTCCGGAATGGGGCCGGGCCTGTGGTGGTGAGTGAATGGGGCCTGTGATGGTCGCTTATATCTCGCTTATTTGGAGGAATTGGAATCTCGCACTTGGCACGTGTTATACAGGAGGGGTTTACCACACAAACAAAAGAAAACCACGAAATTCATGTCTGAGGGTGTACTGTGCCTTTAAGGCAACTCAGAAACGACAGTTGAACGGTGAAAACACAGTTCCATTCCATCCGAAAATTTTCGGATAAAATTTAAATCGCAATTTTCCCTCACATATTTTGCTTATTTAGATACAGAAGGCACATTTTTTGATGCATCAGAATTGAAATATCAGCAGATCACTCATCGCATTTCAAGGGCAGCATACACGCTCGTAAACGTGATTGAGATAATTACGGAAATAGAATGGTACGACCCAGATTACAACGCCTACTCGTTTTGAAGTGTCAAAAACGACCCACAATGCCGCTACATGAGTTAGAAGTTGGCCACGCCCTGTATTTTCACGCCCTCTGTATTTGCCTTTTTCCTGCAACGCAAGGTTGCTGGGTCATATTCACCGTTGATACTGTTGGAAGATTGCCTAACAAGTGAACCACACACGTCACTGACGGCGAAGATGGCCCAGAATCCCTGCGTTGGAGGAAAACGTCAAATACAGGGGGCGTGAAAATACAGGGCGGGGCCAACTTAAAACTCATGTAGCGGCATTGTGGGTCATCTTTCACACTTCAAAATGAGTAGACATCATGTTGTGAGCCATACGGTTCGATTCACATCGTTATCCTAACAACGTTTACGAGCGTGTATGCTGCCTTTCAATAAAAGTTTTGTGTCCCAGCAAATCAAAATTACAGCAAAAATTTAAAATTCAGATCGGATAATCGGATATTTTCGGATAAATGAAAATCTTGGAGCACTGAACAGTAATTTGATCGCAAAATTCATATCATATGAATGGTACAATAACTCTTGATTGAAAAAGGTTCTCTAGTTGGGAAATGAGACTAAAATTGAAGAATGGAAGCCGTTTTTGTTTTTATCCGAAACCGATCGGATGGAATGTATAAAACACAGCGGTGGACCGCATATTGCAAATATACATATTGTTTCCGTTTTCATTTTAGTCTGACGCATGAACCAGGCGGCTGGCCGTGCGGGGTTGGCGGCCTCAATGGAGAATGGGGTTTCGATTCGCGCGGGGTGATCTACCGTCGCAGCCCCGTTCATTCATCAGACTAAAATGATTGCGCGAACTCTACATGCTGTGACACCACTTCGTCGTTGGAGAAGCTACCCGGCTGGATCTCTGCTATTTTTTATCAGCTGATTATTTGTCGGGGCTGACATTGCTAAAATGGGGAAGAGCAAGTAGAGAGAAAAATAATAAGATAAGAGCGGTGTAGAAGTATGAGATAAGAGAGTGAAATGCAATTTGTATGTACTCTGTCTGATCTGCATTACTGCGGGTTGTACCCAAAATTGTGTATGTTCCTAAACCACGCGGCTCGCTGTGGCAATGCTCACTCAGCAAGTCTTCATCCCGTAAGAGATCAATATATTTAATGCCTTATATAGTGTCTTTACTAAAGTGTGCACAGGTTCTCCTTTTTACCTGCACTCTCTGCTATCGTAATGCACCACGGCGGCGCGGTCTGTGACGGCCCTCTCATCCGCTCTCTCCCATCCAGGGATGTGCGTAATTACGACTAGCGACTAAAAAATTTAACGATTAACGGGATTTTTGGGTGTTACGACTAACGACTAACGACTAACGAAATAAAAAATATTTTCGTAAGCAATCCCAAAATTCTAGAAAGTCAGTAGTCATTCAGATCGCGCTCGAACCCAAGGCTTACACCAGCTCAGGCAAACCATCGCTCCGAGCGGTACCGGAGAGCTACTCGAGCGGCGCTGCCTCTCCGCTCCGAGCGAAAATTAGCCATCTACTCGGGCCACAGCAGCCGCTCTCCGGGCCACAGCAGTATCGCTCGGAGCAACCTTCGGTCCCAACTGGCACTGCGGTCTCTGTTCGGGCGATTTTCAAAAATTTCCTAAT
Organism: Aplectana chamaeleonis; assembly: GCA_029168955.1. Taxonomy (NCBI): domain Eukaryota; kingdom Metazoa; phylum Nematoda; class Chromadorea; order Rhabditida; family Cosmocercidae; genus Aplectana; species Aplectana chamaeleonis. The sequence goes on along the minus strand of JAPDOI010000056.1, from coordinate 1,749,758 downwards.
TGCTATTTTTCTTTATTTCCGCCTCTTCTGGAGAGGATTAAGCCTGTTAAAAGGATAAGGTACCTGTTACAGCCTGTGGGTCAGGAGATTAATCCTGCCACAGGCCGCAACAAGGATACCATCCCAGCATGGTCCGCAATGAGGAAGCCTTCCCCACCGCGGGCCATGGGGATCCCCTCGGCCGCCAAAAATTGTCATCCTGAGAGTGATCCGAGGTCACCTCTCAAGAGTGGCCTCGAAAGGCCAACTACCCGTCTAGACGAGGCGAGCCGCCTTTTATACCTGCAGGATTGGTTGTTCTTTGAGTGATAACGTGGCTCGCACGCTATCACTCAAAGAACAACCAATCCCGCGTCTCTCTATCTCAGGCGATGGCACAGCTGTGGCCCCGAGAGCGACCGAAGAGCGACCGAGGGGCGAACTGGCACCGGACAGGGACCGCGGTGCCAGTTGGCCCCTCGGCCGCTGTCCGAGTGATGACGTCATAATTGTGAGGAGCCGGTCCCGCTCGGAGCGATGGTTTGCCTGAGAGGATTGATACATATTGCCCTGTTGGTTGTTCTAGGTGAATGGTACAAAATAACCATAGCCTTCAGTATTCTTTATTTCTACTGACACTCCTTCAAAGTTCTGGAACCCTCACGTTAAATCCCCAGCCAAACGTTGCGCAAAGCTATGCGCATGCGACTTCGCGTCGACCGCGCTACTCTATGGTAGACTCACTGAATCGGTTCCGGCAGTGACCGGCTCCAGCGGATATTTTGGCAGGGGACACTATCAGTGGTGAAAATAAGGAGCGGTGCCTGCAGGCCACAACTGCCCAACGACGGGAACTGTATCCGATGATTGGATTGTAAAGGGTGCCGTCCTTCGATTTTCAGTCATAAATTCGAGATATGGGGTTTCTATAAAGTGGTGCTGGGACCTCTCAGGGGTAAAATTTAACTCGGGTGGTAATTTCTTCCGGTCTTTCCCCATTATGGAACAAGCTCCAAACCACGCAAGCGCTCGGCTCACGACGCTGAGCGAAGAACAAATAGTGCAAATTCGGTGCAGTTCTCCGTGTTGTCATCACCGGGTAGATTTCAAATAACATCATATATACCCTGTCCCAAACGGGATGGCAAGCGTAGAGTCCAAAGAAGAAGCGCGCCGCCCTCTGAGCCTCTGACATTTTCGTATTTTCGGACGTCGCGTACACAATTATGTAGCATGCCCTACTGAAATCCAAAAACAGGTTTCACCGAGTTTTTAACTTCTTCACTTCATTTTCTTACATACTCCATTGCTCTTTTGCGTTCTTTTGTCTCGAAATGCTCGTGACATTCACTCTCAATACATAATTTCTAATTTACGTGGCAGGAAAAGTCTTTTCAGGATATGGATAACAGGTCGGAGCGCACAGAGTCGTCTAACCCGTCGAAAAACCGTATACTCTATACAACAAAGCTGTTTTCCCTTGTGTGAAGCCATTGTTTCACTTCATGATTTGGTTGCAGTCTCTACAGTGTCCCAGACAACTTTAATATCGCCCCAGGTGCTTCAGGTCGTGAGGATGTCCGAGACGCAGAGGGCGACGAGCCGCTTCTTTGAACTCTACGCTTGCCATCTCGTTTGGAACAGGGTATAAAGCAGAATGGCAAATTTCGCACTGAAAAAAGCGAAGAGTTCAAGATTTTCTCGGTATCCCATATTTTTTTCTTACCAGAAGAAATGACAAAAATCGATAAACGCACACTCTCTGGTATTAGGCTCTCGTGCATATTTTAAATTATGTATATGTAGGTTTGCAGTTTAAACTAGGTTCTCTAACAAGGAGTGATTTGTGTCTTTAATGGCCATGAATGTTTTGGAAAACATACATCTCTTCTTGCCTTCCTTTTTTTTTGCATTCTTGAGGGCTTTTTTCTGCCTCAACTGTGCTTGTTTTCAAGGCCTAGATTTTTTACGACTACTCACGAATTACAAAAACTCTATTGCGCGCATTCCTGCCCCCATCTCATGTGCCAATCATCGACTGTCCACACCATGACATCCGTATGATCGGCGACATGCTCAGAGACAGTGAGTTTTTTTTTCCATTTTTTCGCTGTCTTCAATTGGTGCAATGATATTTTAAGTGTCATCGTATTGATTAGTGGATAAATGGCCTATCAATCTAAACAGAAGATGACTTACTGAAAAGAATTATTTTTGATTAAAAAAGAATATAGATGATTGCCAAATTTTTAGGTAGCGCAAAGAATTGTGTAAAGCTTAACACATACTCTAACCATTACCCAATATGATGACACCTGAACAAATCCAGACAAGGAGGAGCTCGTCGCCCACTTCAATCCGCCCATTTTCCCAGAGACACGCGATAGGCATGTGCTCGCCCTCCTGACACGAGAGCGTGCCTATCGCAGGGTAAGGGCGGGTCGGTACCTATCATGGGCGAAGAGTGCCCCCAAAAGAGGCTCGACGCTCGAGACGCCAACTTCCAAAGGAAGCATACGACGCGCTTCTGAGCCAGGACTCAGATGACTGCAGTGCCGTGTGTTCGATTGCCCAAGTTTGAGGTACTTGACCCCGCGTAGTCGCTTGAGGCCCCAGTTGGTGCCCTGCACTTTGACAGGGTTGCGTGTTGTTGTGCCGGCCGCGTCGCGTGGCGATGTGCCGGCCGCGTTGCGCACCGGTGAGTGTGTATAATTTTGGAAGAAAAATAATTTCCGATGAGCTTGTTGCCCGGCCACGGAGCAGCTGCTCGCCCACTACAGTCACTACCGCGCCCGCGGAGGCCACTGCCGCTGGCGACCAAACTTCGGATTTGAGGTGCCACGGCCACTATACTGCTGGCGACGCCGGCTTTTCAGCGGGACATGGAGCGGGTTTTTGAATGAGAGCACAGAAACAATCGAAGAGGGTGGAAATGTGGAAGAAAGCGAGTCCGGGTCAAAAGGGGAACCTGTACCTAAATAAAGGTACTGTACCTCGTCTCGAGTCGCGCTAAAATCTGTCGCTTCGCAAAGTACCGTGGCGGTCTTTGCTGAAATCAGATGCGATGTCAGTCAAAAAGTTTTCATCATCGGATTGGCGTTGCTATTGCTGACGTTCCCTAATATTCCAGGCTTCTCCCCACTATCCTGTTAGTTTCTTTTTCTTTATAGAAAGAATGTATGGGTACCATTCTGATACTGTGTTGCAAGCATGGATGTGCGGCGATTGCCATTTGCCGGTTGTCGATTGTCGCTTGCCGGCCGTTTTTGAACGAATTTCGCTGATTGTTGTTTCCTGTTTTTCTTTACTTTTTGAAAAAAAAATGGCGGAAAGCGAGTGATAGATAAAAAACGTCACGATTCGGACCCAAAGCTCATATTGAAGGTGATCGGAAATGTGTCGTATACCCCAATAATTGTAATGAATCGCAGCATCTTGATTTGATCATGCTCCGCGTCCATCGCAATTCGATAGACTGTCTGCAGAGGTTGATTGCCATATGCAGTGCAGCCTTGGTACGAGAGAAATGAGTACTATCAGTGCGCAAATGTGGGCCTGGTCAAATACTCCATGCCAATAGCTTGAATCTCAGACTAAAAGTGCCAGACATTGTCGTCATTCAATAGAACTTTGGCAGATGAAACAATAGACATCAGTAGCTTTCCGGGGATCACGCCACATTCCTACAATGACGCATCCGGCAGTGGTGGCTTTGCTCTTGGTAAGAATCTCACAATCAGCTTACAAACTTTGCGTGTTCCAATACTCATCTTTCTTAGGTCAATGGTTTGCAATTCGGTTTGAGCGCTGAAGGTTAGTCTACGTTATTCCTAAGTGTCATTCGTAAGCGATTTCCAATAAGCAAACAAAATTTCAGACCCTGAAAATGTGACGTTTCTCTTCAACCCCACTAAATTCATTGATGCTTTCCTTAAACTGCACAACGAGTTGCGAAGCAAAGTTGCAAAGGGTCAGTATCGCATGAACGGCAAGATATACGGTCCCGCATGGAACATGTACCAGGTGGTAGGTGTTTAAATAGCTTGCAGACTTTTCGAGTCTACAAATAAGGGTTTTTTTCTCACGCAATGTGACTAAAAAGCTTGCACTCTTTTTCGCAAGCCGCGCCTGCAATTTATAAGTTGGACAAATCGACTCGTTCCATGAACCGCAAACTTCGCTTGGTTGAGGAGAACAGATCTGAGCCCAAAAAAGCTAGAACAGTTCTCCTCATTTGATTTTAAAACATTAGCGCAACAAACTGTCAAAAATTATTTTTGATCATACATTATTTCATCGAAATTTGGTCCAAGGCATGCTTCGACGCAGCATTCAATGAAAGCATCGTTCTCTCAATATTCTTTGACCAACGATAGCTCAGCCAAATATAAAATAGAGTCCTAGTCCCGGAAACTCTAGCCGCGGGATTCTAAGAACGAACTGTCAGAACAGCAGTCACCGAATGGGCCGAGTGAAGTGAATGTCCATTTCTATAGCAATGTATCCTCTGTTTGGAAGCCAAATGTACGCTTGTGCGGAGCGAGAGCAGATACAGCGAGAAAGTGTGGGAAGAGAGACGCAGCAGTCTTTGAACTCCTGAATTGCGATTCTCCTCGTCTTTCCTGAAGGTTCCCTGGGGCGGCATGCATGAACGCAGCGAACGGTGTCAGGGAGCCGCTCCGCGTGCCATGCGCGCAGCGTCGAGCAACGGGGCGGCCCCGAAAATCAGGCACATCAATACACGCCACAAAATTCGGGCCCGCCCCGTTGCTCGACGCTGAGCGCATGGCACGCGGAGCGGCTCCCTGACACCGTTCGCTGCGTTCATGCATGCCGCCCCTGGTGTACTTTCGTGGGGCGGCATGCACGTACGCGGCGGGTTAGGTTGGGGTTCGGCAGGGTTTGGGGCGTTGGCGCGTTCCATGATTGCTGTGCGAGTGCTGAAGATAATCAATAGTTGGGGTCTAAACGGTGTTCCGGCTGCCCCACCCTCATAGGTAAGGTTAGCGAGAGAACGATTTTTCAGTGCTAGCATAACCCCCTTTCAGCCCTCGCGCCGCTATCACCAAACGCGCCGACGCTTCAAACCCTGCCTAACCCCAACCTAACCCGCCGCGTACGTGCATGCCGCCCCTGAAGGTTCCTTGGTGTCTTCTCGTATTTCCTGTAGGTGTACGCACAGTCGAAAAGGGGTAACCATACATATACGCCGACATTTACTCAACCATTTTGGCATCTGAATTGCGACACTTATGTCTTTTTTATACTTTTGGAGCCGCGTCTAATGCCGCGCTTTAGGCTAAAGCAAAATCTGCGCTTCGGAGTATTGCGAAATCAACTGGAAAAAAGCAGATGACTCAGTAGCATACGAAACAAAAAGTGCCGGCAAAAAGTGTAGTTGGGCGATGGATACTGGTAAGCCTCATGCTTCTATTAGACCCAGCAGACGTCGGAGTGAAGGTCAGGAACTTTCGAGCGTTATACAGTACACACCCAAACGTTGCTTTACATTACACAAAGACGTGGCCGTCCGGCACACAGCGGTTATTAGTCCGTTACCCTAGATTCTGCACTTGAGGAACTTACTCAGGTAAAACCAGTTGTCGAGAATCGGACGAAAAGTTGTCCTGAAGGCGTACGAATGCAGGACAACTTTCGCAGATTCTAGAGAATTCTGGACAACTTTTCGCCCAGTTCTCGACAACTTCTCGTCCAATTCACGACAACTTCTTGCCCGATTCTCGAAAGTTAACACAAAGTTTTACACATGTTCAGCTGTTTTAAAAACCCAAAAATTGGGGCTCCTGCCCAACCTTTGATTACAACGGTCGGGGAAGCCCACGGAAATGGCTTCACACCACTTTGTTTGCCGAATTCCCAACTTGGGTTGATAAGCCGACTTCTGGCAGAGGCAAATTGTGCATCGTATATGCCGTGGGTCTAAAAAATCGTTCAACATGGACCGCCATTGGCTTTGCCCAGCACCAGTGTGACTTACTTTGACTTAATCGGTTGGCTTTCGCCTGACACGGTCATTCCGCATCTTCACCGAGGTGTGCCGTCCTAGTAGTCAGCCGTGTCCATTTTTCACGGTCTTCAGCCACAATTTGAACACATTCCATCCAGCTGTCACTATTCCATTTCCTGCGAAACGAAACATCGCGCCTGAACTGTCTTTCGATGCCGAGTGACTTTAAATCCTCTTTAACCACATCCGTCCAGAACTTTCGCCTACGCCCAGGTGGCCGTTTCCAGACAGGATTTGGAAGCATTTTTAAAGCGTGTTGTACGAGACGATCCGGCGTTCTTCTTAGTATATGCCCGAGCAGTCGAAGTCGACTTTCCATTGCTGCTTGAGATGGCGTTAGGAGATGCTGGCACCTCCCTCGTGTCAAGCGTTGATGTACTGCGTCGATTTCCTTGTAAAGGTCTTCGTTATGGCATACACGCGGCCAGAAATATCCAAGCAAACGCCTAAAAAGCTTCCTCTCCGTGCAATCCCACCTTTCCATCTGCGTTTTCGGTGCTGCCCACGTCTCCGATCCGTACATCATGATAGGGCGAATAGCGGATAGGTAGACGCGCAACTTGACTTCCTTCGCGATGGTGGTAGACCACAAGCACTTGGTTAGAGAATTGAATGCAGACGTAGCTTTCGCACATCGTTGTCGAATATCCGCTGCATAACTACCATCGTTCTTCAGCAAACAGCCCAAATAACAGAAATCGTCCATCAGTTCGATACGTTGTCCGTCCACACAAACTCCCGTTGAAGGCCTCTGAGAGACCCACATCTGCTTGCATTTGTCGGGACGAAGACGAAGTCCATAGGCTGCGGCATACTTCGAAACGAGGTTCACAATCCTTTGCAGTTTTGCGTTGTTTTCAGCGAATAACACAATGTCGTCGGCGTACTCCAGGTCGACAAGGGAGCGTCCTGATGGTGTTAGGATCACATCCGCACGAAACTGTTCTGCAACTCTACGCATGATGTCATCAACGGCGAAGTTGAAAAGAAAAGGTCCTGCAACGGCTCCTTGCCTTACTCCTGTTTTCACCTCGAAAGCTGACGTAAATCCGACAGGTGTACGAACTGCTGCTGTTGTTCCTTTGTTCATGTCCTCGATTAACCGAACATACTTTTCCGGGACTCCATCTGCTCGCAGAGCATTGAGCAATCGATCACGATGAGGAGAGTCGAACGCGGCTTCAAAGTCCAAAAAAGCAAGCTGTAATGGCTTCGAAAACCGCTGCCACGATTCAATTACTCTTCTCACGACGAACACTTGGTCGATGGTCGATCTTCCAGGTCGAAAACCGGCTTGCTCATCTCTGGTCGTTCCTTCACGATGTTTGATAAGTCGCTCGAGAATGATACGTTCTAAAACCTTGTACATGACACGAAGTAGAGAGATTCCTCTGTAGTTCTTAGGATCCGTGACGGATAGCTTCTTGTGAAGAGGTACGATGATCGCATGTCTCCACCAATCGGGTATCCTTTCGCTCATCCATATGGCACGGATGGTGTTGGTCATTTCACGAATCCCAGACGGAGGAAGAGCTTTCAGCATTTCAGCAGTGATGTTGTCATCTCCACCTGCCTTTCCATTCTTCATTTTCCGGACACAATCCAAAACTTCAGACTCAGGCGGTGGTTCCTCGCTGACATCGTAATGTGCTCTATGAACATGCGGGAGCTCAGGTACTGATGGCGCTGGACGATTCAGTAGTGAACTGAAGTAATCCTTCCATATTGGCAGCGTCGCATCACCAACTGCAACTCCATTGGTAGTGTTCAAGACAGGAGAACATCTCTTCATCTTCCCGCTATACTGTCGCAGCAACGTGTAGGCTTTCCTCGGATTCTTCTCCTCCCAAGCCTTCTCGAACTCCTTAGCTCTACACGTCCACTCTCGTTCGCGGTCACTTTGAAGCTGCCGACGCAACTTCCTCCTCAGACGCTTCTCCTCCACGAAGTTTTCTGCAGTTCGGAGAGCACATACTCTGTTGTAGGTAGATGTTGTTTCTTCTGAGACGTAGGCGAACTTCTTCTTAGGCTGTACAACCGGGAGTGCCTCTTTCGAAGCGTCCTGGATGCATTTGACAAAAGAATCCGCGTCGCAAAGTTTCTTCTTAGTCCGTACTCCGATGTGAATAGAAACGCGTTGTCGGAAATTCCTTCTGCACTCTTCATCTCTGAGACTTGTCATGTCAATCCTCTGGAGAGGCTGAGCCCCTCGCTTCCTCTTATGAATCCTCGCAGTGAAGTTCAACAGAACAGGACGGTGATCCGAATCGAATGCGACATCCCACACAGCTCTAGATCTTCGAATGTCCGATACTGGAATATTCCTCGTCAGGACATAGTCAAGCTGTAGTTTCAAAGTTGTCATCTTCCGCTTCCGCTGCTCTTCTGGAGATAGCCGGGTTGGTCCCTGCCACGTAAGCTGATGGCGGAGATGATTCCTCTTGAATGTCGATGCAATAATCAGACCACTGCGTTCACAAAAGTCGACAAGGCGGTAGCCATTGTCCGATGTTTGCTCCACTGGGTAGAACCATTTACCGAGTACTTCGGATTCCTGATCAAGTCCCATCTTCGCATTTGCGTCAATCCCACGACAACAGCATGTTGACAAGGTATCCTGGCCAGCAACGTATTGAGTTCCTCATAAAACGCATCCTTCGAATTGTTTTCGGCGGTTTCAGTGGGCGCATGAGCACTCACTATCCACAGATTGAATCCTCTGTGATCCCGCAGTCGTACGAATGCATTCCGGCACGACGTTGAGCCAAACTCCTTGACCATACCATTGAAATCCTTCCTTACAGCTATTGCACAGCCTCCCACTCTCCTATCGTCAGCGTTACCGCAGTAGATGGTGTACTCTCCGACGCTGATGACGGGTCTATCCTTGAGGGTTTCCTGCAAAGCAGCAAACGGTGCATGGAAATAGCTCAGAAGTCTGGATAGCGCAGTTTATTATATATCACTCGACAGCGATCGACAGTTCAGGGTAGCAAATTGTGGCTTGTGGCCAAAGACCCCTAGGTACGGATCCTAAGGTGTTATGGACCAGAGGCCTTAGTGTGCCGGACGGCGACACCTTTATGCAATGTGCGGGATACTTTCGCGATATAGTTGTGCACGCTATATCGCTCGAACGTTCCCTGTGTGCACTCAAACGTCTGCTGGGTTCAGCAGAAGCAGGGGCACCAACGAGCAGGTACCAACAGACTTGTATACACACCCCCAGCACCAGTGTGCTATCACTGTAGCGGTCTTCGGAATTACTCTAGACGGTGAAAGTTTGAGTATAGCGTAAATCAACCACGCTGGACTCAAATATTCTACTCTCTTAACTCCTAGTTTTCTAAAGAGTTCCGGGGACCACACCTGAGAAAGGTGTGAACCAATATACTGCAGCGGTGTTCAGCCTCCATGTTAGGCGGTGAAATTTTGTATGTAGGGTGAATCGACCACGATGGACTCAAATATCCTACTCTCGTGGCTTCTAGTTTTCAGAATTGTCGACGTCCGGGGGGCTACACCTGCAGCCAGCGGCCAAACTGCTGGCTGCACGTGTGGACCCACCGGAAGTCCACATTTTATACACCAACATAATGCTAAACAACCATTGCAAGGTTTAGAGTTGCATACTTCGGTCAAAACTGAATCACTCGAGATTTATTCGAATGAACGATCTTAATTCAAAACGTTGTTCTGATACTTCTTAGGTAATTTCTTAAATAATATACTTTAAATCCGGCTGCTGCAGCTACCAATCATCGAAAAAAAAATCAGTACTTGAAAGCTCGATAACTTTCAAAATTCACTAACTCGGAAAACCCATGTTTTGGTATGTTCGCTATTTTCAGAAGATGAAGATCCAATAAAAAAACTAGTCTGGTATTCGAGAAATCGGTGAAATACATTATAATTGATAACCAGCTAAGAGATTGGAGAAAAAAAGTAAACACCACAGAGGACCCACACGAAAAGAAAATAACAGAAAACAGCAGCGGCAATGTTTGAAGAATGAGGTGTAAAGAGGGTTCTGAAGTTCTGAATTCTTGGGAAATTTTCGACATATTCGGAACATATTCTCAATTTCGGAAGGAGTTGTCGAGAAATCTGTCCGAATTCTCGGCAAACACTCGTTACCCCGAATTCTCGGCAACTTTTTCTGGAATTTTGAACAGATCGGCCGCAATTCTCGACAAATACTGCGAATCTCGGAATTCTCGACAACTTCTATCAACTTTCTGGACAACTTCTCGATTGTCGACCGATTCTCGACAACTATTCGTCCGACTCTGGACAACTAGTTTTACCTGAGTATGTATTCTTTGGATATAAGTCAAAATTACGCCACCCTGAATCAACGACCATTGGCTAGTGATATCCAACAATCTGCGCTGCCCAGAAATTTGAACTACTACAGCGCACCATCTGCTACACTGCAGGAAACCCGCGTCAAGGATAGGTTAGAGTCACTAACTTCGGGAAGTGCACCATGTACTGTTGTATCGTTGATGATATAAGAGTGCGCGCCTGTGCGATACCGGGTTGTTCAATAAGTTTTGTCGTTCGAGAAGAAAAACACAACTTTTAGAGTTCAAAATACACTTTATCATTCAATATAATCTCCCTAAACATTAATACTCATGCTCCGATGTCCCTCCAATCTGTAGATCCCATCCCTGAAGTGAGAATCTAGAAGGTCTGCAAAATAAGCTTCAACAGCCGTTATGACTTCTTCATTTGATGAAAAACGCTTGCCACGCATAAATTTTTTGAGTTCTGGAAACGAATTAAGGTCGCATGGAGCCAAATCTGGTGAATACGTTGGATGCACCAACAATTCGAACTTTAACTCATGGATTTTAGCCATTGCCGAAATGCTATTGTGACACGGTGCATTGTCCTGATGAAAAAGGATTTTTTTCTTCTGCAAACCGGACCTTTTTACGAATTTTTCCCTTCAACTGGTTCAAAAGGTTGCAGTAATATTCAGACTTAATTGTTTTACCGGTTTGCAAGTAATCCACAAACAAAATTCCTTTCGCATCCCAAAAAAATTGATGCCATAACCTTCTTGGCCGATTTCCGGACACGAACTCGTTTCGAAGCCGAACAACCAGGTTCACACCACTCTCTAGCCTCTTGTTTTGATTAAGGATCATAGTGATAGACCCAAGTCTCATCCATAGTAATGAATCGAGGTTGTTCCATTGTTAGCGAATGCGGCACCCATTGTGCACACAGCTTTCTAAAACCCGAAAATCCACTTCAAATATGGCTCACACTGCTTAATGGGATGTGTAGAGCTTCTACTAAACCTCTCTCAGTCAATCGACGATCTTCCAAAGCCATATCCTGTATTTTGGCTATGATTTCTGGTGTTGATGCGCTTTTTGGACGTCCTTCACGTGGATCGTCTTCAAGGCTTGTGCGACCACGTTTAGGTTCAGCAAGCCATCTTTCTACTTTTCTAGTTGTAGGCGAACAATCATGATACAATTTAACATTCATTCGTAGATTTCTTTTGGTGCTACACCTTCCAAAAATAAAAATTTTATCACTGCATGATGTTCAATTTTTTCCATTGCTGTGACACGGCGACACTAAATGGCTTGTAAACAGAGAATGAATTGACAGATTAAAATGAAACTTCAGGTACGTTCATATGAAAAGTGTAAAAACAAAACAAAAAAAATTTTGGGCTAGTAGCAACGCCCTCTTATCAAACGACAAGACTTGTTGAACAACCGGGTAGGTGTAAGCTCTTTGGTACTTCTGAAGAGATCCCATTTTCGGTGATGGGGTGGTGGTCCATTTCAAAATTTGATTGCTAATAACAGCACTATCCTAGACGTGGGGGGCACTCAGTATTCAAGTGAGAAACCAAATGAACCACCGACTAAAATATTATCAATCGAAGTATTTCTATAGTGCTCTCACAACACAACGACTGATACCAAAATCAAGCATCTTTCATCAGTTTTGCTTCATTTCTATGAGTAAATCTTGTGTTCTTGGGTGCCCCCCCCCGTCTAGGATAGACCCCGATTAACTTCGAGCAGAAGCCCACCGCTCGCTACTGGCAAACTTGAGAGTAGAGAGCTCTTTCGGAATGCCCACACTCTAAGGTGTCGTCTAGAGTTTTATAGCGCCACGACGCGACGTTATGATCAGCCTACGTATTATACATTGGATCCGAATCATTGATTTTCGGATATCCATCCAAATCAACCGAAATTTTCATGATTCAAAATCCAAATGATTTAAATTCCGATTCACCGAAAAAAACGTCAAAATCCGAATGGTCCAAAATCCGATTCACCGAAAGGTGCCATGAGTCGGATTACGAATCGGACACCGAATATCCGAAATATGTCATGATTCGGAACGGATGTGTCGGTAGATTCGGCATGTACTGTTACTCAAAAATGTGTACAATTCATCTCCGCACACGCGTTCAGTCCGCAACGTGCCCGATGCTTGCGAAAGCGTGCTGCGGCGCGGTCGCGAGTATCCTCAGACAGGGATGTGGGATCACCCGGGCGGTGGAATCACCCGAGCACCAAAGACATAAACCGCCCGGGTCATCCCACATCCCTATCTGAGGATACTCGCAACCGCGCCGCAGCTCGCTTTCGCAATCAGCGTTCACTTAGCGGACTGAACGGCATTGCGGAGCTAAACTGTATTATATGATTTCACGACACGACATTTCATTATACTTGAGCCATGCAGGTGCGTATTTACACTCCAGACATCCACGTAGTACGTATCGGTCAAGCCACGTCGCGTCGCGTCGTCGCTAGATGTTCACAGTGAAGAGGCGCGATACATCGAATTTTGACTCGCAAATGATTATCACTCCGCGTGGATCGCGTCGCGCTGCAATGCAACGCGACGCGATGGTCGCGAAGCAATCGTCATAATTTTTTCTTGCATCATTGGGGACTCAAGGGTCGTCTAGATTTTTCTCAAGCCTTTTCATCGCTATGTCTTCCACTATTTTTCCTCCAATAAGTTTTCATCGTCTATTTTTCTAAAGTTTCAGTCTGTCCGACCGTAATCGATTTTAAGAAGGGTCCGAATTCACAGTGTACAAACAACACGCGCATTATTCAGTCTAGTTTCACCGAAAAACACCTCGAATCCGAAAAGAATTCTAAGCATTATTTGCTACCAATGTCTTTTCGATTGTTTTATCATTAATAAAGCAAATTTTATTAACGAAAACAAAAAGGTGCGATAGAAGATACAGATCAAGGATAAGAAAGGTACATTACACTGAAATAAACAGAATAAGATCATATATCGATTAATTGTGCTCGGATACGGGAAATTGCGGAAGTACGCAGTTGCGCGTAGTCGACTAGCGTTCGCACGAAGTTCACACCTTCATTTTCGCGCGATGCGATTTCCGCATTGCGCTGACTGACATGTGCCATCGCGTCGCGCCGCGGAAACTCTGAACGCCGCCTAAAGAAGATTACAGTAGTATAATCAAACTCGTCGGCACACCTTCGTGTAGGATTGTATCTGCGAAAGGATTGCAAGGAGCATCTGAGACCCGAAGACTTAATGCGGCCGAAAAGGTTGCCACTTTAATATGAGAAGAGTTTCAAGACGCTCGGTTCGAATCCGCGATCTCGTCTCAAATCGTGAACCCGATGGACGGTGGTCAGACCGGTAGACAGTGCACGTGGGTAGGTTCTGGATGGCCTCGTATATTCCATATCCGAAATTGCGCCGATTACTGAGAAGACATTGAGGTTCAACGAGTCTTTTTTTTTGAATAGTCCTGAAAAAATGCTGAAATCCAATAAGAGGTAACGCGTTGTGTGTGTAACGTCGGCATGGATCGTGAAGAGACTTTGCGTTCACTGTTGAAGGTTGGCGCAAAGTCGGTGCCATATGCTATAGCATAGGTGCGCCGAGTTTGCGCTAACCTTCAACAGTGAACGCAAAGTCTTCCCGATCCACGCCGATGTTACCTCTGTCTGCCCATCTCATCTCGCCTATCAGGTTACGTGCACTCAGCAGGTGACAGTCATGAGTATCGACATGAACAAGGAAACTTGGTGGGAGTCTCGTAGCAGTTGGGGAGTGAGTCCTTCAAAGTTACCTGGATAACCACCGCGACGTGACCCTCACGTTAATGAGGGACAGAGTCCTCCCAACTATCTTTCCACGGAACTATCAATGCACCATGTGACACGCCCGCAAGTACGCTGCGAAGCGGCGTCGGTGCTCACGTCCGTTATTGAATGCAACACATCGGTAAATGAATGACGATAATAGCAAATTTGCATACCGTCAAAAGAGAGGCCGTGCGTGCGTGCATGCGGCGCGTCCACACACCATCATGAATGTCACTGCGTATCCTCAGAATGCGAAAGGTGTTTGTAGGCCAGTTTTAGCCAGGTTGGTGCTCCAGGTACCTTGCCTACCTAATCACTAGTACTCACATTTGTGTTACCATCATCATTTTTAGGAATGGAATGAAAACTATGCAAGAATCGCCACCAAAGACCTTGAAGGAGAAAAAGAACTTGAACCTCCGTATGGGAAGAACTACTATAGCGCGTACGTACTTTACATGTACCGTCTATCCTGGCGACAAAAACGCTTATATTGTCAAAATTAGGAGAGTGATTTCAGGTTCGTAGAAGCGGGTACTCCCATTCATTTGCATGTGGAGAAGGCTTTAACTTATTGGACGGAAGAGGAGCACAGCTTGATGCAGGTTAATGCCGTAAATTTTGTAAACAGTATTTGCAGGATGCATGTAGTATGAATTCAGATGGTTATTGCCAATGATGTGAATATTGGATGCTCTTACAATCTGCAAGGCCTCCCTTACAAAACATTGTGGGCGCAGCTCGAGATAGAATGTGTCTACGGGCAGAAGTAAGCAGAAAGAATACCACTTGCTTCTATTCAAGCTCACTGTAAACTCTGTAGCTACTGTAAAGAGCTGGGCAATCGAGCTTTCCCGAGTGGCGTGCGTTTGCACAACGTGCAGATTTTTGTTAGACAGAGTGCAGCTGAGAACAGCTGGTCTGGTTTTCAATCATCTACTTAGTCCTGGTATTCAACTCTACTTTGAAATCAGAAGATTAGTTTAAAGGCAGCGGTCGCGATCAAATTTGCTTGTCTTCTTTTCCTCTCTCAACCCTTTTCTGGGTTTAGAGTGGTAGGGCCTGTAAAAAAATCGCGAAAAACCGCTGTCTCGGGCCAAATTTCAAGCCTGAAACTTTTTTCTCTTTTGATGGTGGACAATCCCACTCCACATCATCGGCATCGATGATCTCTAAAACAAGAACATCAGCTGGCCTGAAATTGAATTTCAATCAATGAACATTAGCCTTTGGACTGACCTGCTCGAATACTTATGTACTCATCTAGTCAAAAACATTGACTGAAGTACTTACTTCGATTGTTCAACTGTTTTATTGTAAATTTGCATTTATTTCCTCCCCAGAATGTCGATTATTTTTGACTGCTCGGCATGAAACTGCGATCTTTTCGGGCGGTGCTGTGAACGTGGGCGCGAACTGGCATATTTGGGTCCTAAAAACTCTAATTCTGGCCCGTTTTTTAACGCGCTACCTTCAACGGTTTTCAGCTGTTTTCGATCTGAGCCGATTTTTGTAGTTTTTTTTCGATAACGTTTTTCATCTTAACCACTGCCTTTAGAGGCAAAGTCCACAATAAATTCCGGTCTCGTGGTATCAGTGTTAAACACAAAGTTGGGAGATGCTGGAGAGGACATCGAGTGTGATATTCATCGTGAACACTGCCTTTGAAGGAATGAAGAAACAGCGAGGACCGCACTAAAACGTTTCGTTTCAGTGACAACGCGGATTTCGTGCCCTTTTGGTGCATTTTCTCGATTTCTTCGTTTGGTGCATTTTCTCGATTTCTTCGTCATTTCAGTTCTACCCGGGGGCCAAACAATCGAAGCAGCAATTAATCTCAAAATCGAAGAGTATCGTGAACACTGCCTTAAAGTATTTATCTCTAAAAAAACTTATGCAGCGTTTCCATCCATTGGTTCGTGATCACGATCTGAGAAAAAATCAAGAAGGTGTGGTAACTTTAACTTGACAAATTACAAAGGCTTATACTTTAAATATGATTAGGAGACAACAGGGTGGGTGAAAAATGATGAAAAAAAATGTTTTTGAAGTCTCGAGAAAATCATGAATCCTTTACTTCCAGAGCAGAAGAGGACACGGGGGCAATTACCCAAATTAGTACGCTGTCAACTGCCTCCTGGTGCACGCCATCCAGGAAAGTCATGGCGCCGCGCAACCGCAAGCCAGCGGCGAAACCTAGTTACCCAGCTCTTTCCGATAGCCAAGCACCTGATCGTGTTTTAGCTATTTGGATGGTGTTCTACCGTGTGTTGAGAGACGACCCTCCAGCAGAAAAAGCGAGTGTAAAACGCATCGCTCATTCCATTTCAACGCGGAACTTGGACTTTGTGTCAAGAATCGTCGAAACACTCTATCATCACTGGTCACTCTTCTTTGACTGTGACGACTAATATTAATTTTTCAAGATGGTTCAGTTTGTTTTACATAGCTGATACACAATCATAATACGCTTAGCAATTCCCAGATTTTTTTTCAAGCTCATGACTTCTCGAATACCTCGTTATTTGAATTTCACGGATGAATAAATGTGATTAATGGTGAGCCGACTATAAGTCGCAGTTAAAACCCTTGAACAGCTAGTGGTTATTAGAATGAAATCGTGTTTTACAGGCACATAACCCTCAAATTCTCTCTAATTGTAAGATAATACCCTACACACTTTACTGCTCCCATCCCCGACCTCACAGCTGGTTTGAGCGTTCATGTGCTTCTATTCTCCGAATCCGTGCTAATGGTCGGTCGCGTCGCTCCACTGCTACAGTACCGAGCAAATTTTTTTGCAAGGAAAGCGTTTTGCGGCGTTTTTTGCGCTCACAAAGCGCCGCAACGCCATAACTTGCTTCAAAGTGGTCCAATTTCAATTCTGAAGTCATTTCTGGATTGCTTCCATTTAGTCCTATGCGACAGTGTTCCAAAAAGATAGATTCAACTCCGAAAGTTTATCGAAATTTGCATATTTGCACCCACCTCTAAACCCCTCATAATGAACTGATCAGACGGTCATGATAGCAGAAATCTGTCATTTTTTGACCTGTGGTCGATGTGATTTTTAGAAGGAAATACACATTTTTCAAAAAAATGGCAGAGTTAAAAGAGCTTTCAACACATACCATCACATCCGCCTTACTGAGAGGAACACGACAGCTATCTGAAAAAACTCACTTAGTCAACTTTGAAGTGAGTTATGGCGATGCGGCGCTTTGTGAACTCAAAAACCGCCGCAAAACGCCGTTTTTGCAAAAAATATGCTCGGTACTGTACAAAGGGCACCCACTCCTATTCCATAACGCATACTCAGAACTTTTTGAACAATTTGAGAACGATATAAAACATCGCGAACAATTGTAAAACAATATATCTTCGCGTGGACAGTGTTCCGTCCAATTACTTAATCCAACCGTTAGCTGTTGGTGGTATACTGCCTTTATTCGGGAGTGCACAAGCCCCCTTTTTCACTCGCACACGCTGCTACAGTAATGCACCACGGCGGCGCGGGCTGTGGTGAGCCCGTTCTTCCTACCCCATGCGACAGGCATCGACTTTCACATGACCACCGTCCAGTCGTCCGTATGACCGGCGATCATGCTGAGAAACGGTGAGTTTTTTTACATTTTTTCTCTGCCGTTTTTTGTTGTTTCGGTGATAGTTCAAATGTCATCGTCTTGGCTAAAGGTTAGGGTACGCATGAAGCTTTGCAGATTCTTTCGCGCCACCAAGGAATTGAGAAAACATCTGTTCTCTTTTTTTACCAAAAAAAACTTGCTTTTTGGACCTTCATCTACTGTTTCGAATCCATGAGTCATTTACCCGCATCCCATTACGACGGTATTTAAATTATCTTCGTAACGACATAGGACGGCAAAAAAAAATTCAAAAACTCACCTTCTCTGAGCATGATCGTCGGTCATGCGGACGACTGGACGGTGGTCATGCGGAAGTCGATGCCTGCCACATGGGGTGGGAGAGAACGGGCTCGTCACAGACCGCGCCGCAGTGATGCATTACTGTAGCAGCGTGTGCGGGAGAAAAGGGGGCTTGTGCACTCCCGAATAAAGGCAGTATGGCAACGGCGCACGGACAATTAACGTGCGACGAAAACCGAAAAAGTGCTATTTCCGTGATTATGTTCGTCACGTTTACGCTACCTTCAAGTAGGGTGCGTTTTCTCTTTACATTTCCACACTATGTTTCTTGCATTCTCTCTACACTATTCCTAATGTACAAAGCAAAATCCGAAACTTGAGTGCAGAATGCGACTTTTAACGCTTTTCAAAACACTACAGTCATCGAAAGTCATCGAAAACTATGTGCGTCACATGTTTACTTTTTCGTTGTTCATTTACTTGTATAGAAATAAACTTTTTCAAGCTATGTGAAGAAGAATTCGACTACTTCGGGGAGCGGCAAAGCGACGTCATCTTCACTATGGTAGAGCGCCCGAGCCGGACGGACAAAGTCGGACTCACCGCACGCAGCTCTGGTCCCAGGAATACCCTCGTCGTGATGATCTCTCATGAAGATACGGATGTCAATCTGCCTGTTTTGAGTCTTTGGAACCACCACTTTTCGGCTCTGTTCTGTATCTTGGAAGGATGAAACTGTTGAATAAATTTGTTATATACTTTGTATACGAGAACGATAGATTGTTGTGAACGTTGTCCATCGAGGACGAAGGAGAACAGTTTGATAGCTGTTCATAGCGTAATAGACATATTTACCCCCACTCACACATTACAAGCACCGTGGCTCTCTTCTTTTGAAACTGTCCAATAGAGTTTCGGACAATTTCAAGGGAAGATTCTAAAGCCACGGCGCTAGTAATGTGTGTTGTTGGGGGAACTATCTCTATAACGCTATGAACAATTATCAAACGTGGTATGAACAATTGCAAAACGAGATGTGGGCACCACAATGCTAATTGCTGGTGAACTAGTACGAAAATAGTCCCTGAACTTCATGAATATGTTTCCGACAAGGTTATGAACAATTACAAGACAACTATCTGATTAGTTGTTAGTTTTTACCGATACGAACGATCTGCCACCTAGCCCAGCACGACATTGTACCTGCATTAGCACCAGCTACAAACATTTGGCTTAGAAAATTCGTAACTTGTTCACTAATTGGGGAACAAGTTGTCCAAAAAGTTCTGAGTGGTTGTGGATTGCGGCGATTTTGAACTCTTCGTCACAGATGCCGGCTATCGCTGCATCGCGGTGGGGAAATCGCATGTTGTAGTCGGTCGCTGCTATTGCATCACTTCATTACTGACAACCTGCAGCAACGGAACGATTATCGACGGTTAAGATTCCGACGTGAGATTGTTGTTCCAGTCTGCAGCGATAAATAACATTTAGTGCAATACATCACGCCTATTTTTCGTTTTCACCCCCAAATATTTAACCTCTTAATCAACTTTAGTGGATAAAAGCTACGCCGAATGGTTTAGATAGCGATGGAAAATTTTGCCGTTCTTTATGTTTCGCTAATACTGCTGGACTGTTCACTATTTTGATAATTGTTTGTTGTTTTTCTAATTTACATCACTCGATTCTCGTAAGAGTCAATTTTGACGTTTTTGTTTCGCTGTGTAGCGCACGCTGACTAGGGTGAGTCTTTCAAAACCGCGACGTTTCGGAGAACTTCCTACTGGAAGCTGTTAATGATGAATAAAGTAGAAAAATGCGTACGCTGCGTATGATAAAGTGAGAACACCGTTGAATCTGTCGGTATCGTATTCATTGAGCAAGATAGTTTTTTTTTGTCAATACTCCTGTGATCTGGATGCAAAATAACCCCCGTACACCTATTTTGAGTAGACTTAAGTGTGCTTGTGCATTTCTCTCGGATAATTTCGTGTTTTACGTCGCGGATCAAAACGATAGGACACTCTTGGTTATATCGCCATTTTCGTTTGATGGAAATGTGGGATCACAAATCTAATAATCGATTTGCCCTCTTTATTGCATCAAATAATTTGGAGCTACTTTTGACCGAATTGGTAGGCCTTTGCGAGTCGATCTTGCTCCTCGTAAGGCCTCTTGGAATGCAGAAATAGAGAGATTGTGCAAGACATTTTCTCAGACCCGACGTACCGAAATCCCACAGACATCAAACGTGGGGTTGAGATCAGGACAGTAAGCGAGCCACTCTGGAATGGCATATATGGAAGCGACGGTGGGGGTGAGGGAGCGCAACGCCTCACGCACGCTTCGCAATATACAGGTTGATTGAAAAGTATTGAAAGCAAAAATGAAAGAATGTGGTTTTTCAAATGAAGTTAGTTTTTTTATTCAATATATTCTCCCTCATTTTCAATACACTTATCCCAATGATCCTCCAATAATTTTGTACCATCTCTGTAAAGATTTTCCGGAATCTCTGCCAAATACTGTTCCACGACTGGAATATTCTATGAAAAACGCTTTCCACGAAGGAATTGTTTCAAGTTTTTGAAGAAGTAGTAGTCGCTAGGAGCCAAATCTGGTGAACAAGGTGGATGTTCGAGCGATTCGTACTTTGATTTATTCAATTCAGCCATCGACAGTGCACTTGTGTGAACACGTGCAAGTTAACGGATGTGGCACTAACTTTCCAAACAGCTTGTTCATACTTAATTCTTTATGTAAAATATGGAGTACTCGTTTGTCTGAGATGCCTATGGTATTGGCAATTTCACGCTCAGCCAAACTTGGATCTGCACTAACAATATTATGTACTTGCTCAATGATTTCTGGTGTTGTTGCCATTTTTCGTCCTCCACTACGTGGTTCGTCTTCAAGGCTTCTAAGACCACGTTTAAACTCTGAAATCCATCTATGTAAAGTTGGAAATGAAGGAGCAGATTCTTTCAACACGCTAACTGTTTTCGTATGAATTTATGTTGCTGATGAACCTTCCAAAACAAAGAATTTTATCACTGCACGATACTCAGCTTTTTCCATCGTTAAAAGTACACCGACACGTCGAATTCAAATGGCTTGTAAACAATGTACGAATTGACAGAACGAAATAAAATTTTTTGTATGTTCATACGAAAGATGAGATGTCAAAATGGCATACGACTTTTAATTCCTCTACTGCTTGATAGGTGTCGCTTTCAGTATTTTTCCATTAACCTGTATATTCAAGGTGTGGCTGGAACGCGCAACGTCACGCGTCCCTAACCCAGCTGAGACATTCATGCATGCCACTCCTAGACAATGTAGGTTTTCCGAAGAAAGAGGTTCACGTCAGACTTGGTCACGTGAACTCTCACGTTGTTTTGCTAAAATCTGCAACGTTGGCCATTAAAACATGTGAAAGTGAAGGTAGTTGTCACTCTAGCATCCTCTGGTGCTCGCTGGAGAACATCTGACAGCTGACGGACGCTTGCTGTAGATCTTATTTTGTACTTCTGTATGCCTTCGAGGTTTCCAGGTGATACTCTTCATTTGTCGGCCTTGCGTTTCGACACGGTCGTCGTCATAAGAGGCCTAAGTGTGGTGAAAGGTTTAACCTGTGCTCAACACCTCCAAAAACCTCCACCGCTCCAGTGTTTCCAACGTTCTGCTGAGAGCTTAACGCCAAAACACACACTTTGGCGCAAGAGTACCACCTGAAAACCTGGAAGGCATACAAAAGTACAAAATGAGATCAACCCATCATAGCAGGACAGGAGATTTAGCAGACTGTTCGGTAATCTGCTAATGTCCCTCACGGGCAAATGCTCGAAAAAATCAGGATATAGACCACCGCAGTCCCGACGGCTAGAGTGGACAGCGCCAGCGACTATTTGTGTATGTCCTTTGACGAGAAGAAGTTGAATCTCAATGGATCTGACGATCGAAAGTGCTACTGAAGGAACTCGAGAATTGATCTTGCCTAGTTCAGCCGTCAGATGTGTGGTGGTGGATATACCTTGATCTTTCAGGGCGTTTTCCCGTGAAGGAGGTCTACAGCCTGCGTTGTGCATCTGTTGGATGAACTCTGAAAATACCAGAGAATGTCACATAGATATATTCTATTACTCCATATTTTTGCATGCCAAAGTCGCTGCTCCTGGCAAGACAACGTAAGCTTTCACTTGAGCAAGTCTGAGGCTATCATCTTTACAGTATCGTTCTATACCTAAGAAAGAATCTTTGTGGGATTTTGGTTTGTTGGATCTGTGCCAATGGCTGTCAATATCTCTCTCAACTTCTTCATTCCAACAGGCCACAACCAAGGAATGCAGCAGGATCTACTCGCAAAGGCTGATCAACACGGTCAGAAGTATTCGAGATTGAGTATTTGATGCAAAAAAAGAAGCGACAAATCGGCATTAGATTTCTGATCACACACTTTTATCAAACGAAAATCCCGACAGGAATCAAGGGTGTACTACCTTTTTGACAGAACGAAGAATATAATGCATGTTATTGTTAAGAAGCGCAGAATCACTTAATCTTACTCAAAAAAGAGTACGGGGTGCCATCCCACATCAAGATTACATTAGTATTGATGAAAAAGATCTATCTTGCTCAAAAACACGAGACCGACAAATTCGCAGGGAGGGGGGATATCCAATCATTGTCGTACGCAGTGCATTAGGTTAACCCAACGGACCGTCTCGTTGGTAGAAAAGGGCTGAAAAGTGATTGACCTTTTCAATCAAAGCGGATAACGTGAATTTAACTGTTCAAGACGCTGCCAGTTACAATGCAATGACCTTTGCAATGTTTGAGGACTTGATTGCGGCACATTTGTGAGATATGAGCCGTTTTCAATTCGGTCTATGCCAAAAAAAACAGAGAAAAGTGTTCTAAGAAGCTTGGGTACCGTGTTACCCTACGAACGCTACTAGTAGACGTATTTTTCCACATTTTTCTTCAGTTTCTCATTGGGGTAAAAGCAAGACCAAGGCCCGTAGTAAACCCGCCACTCAGTCAAGGTCAACTGAGTGAGAGGTAAGACGAGCCCGAAAAGTTTCAGACTCGACTCAGACGAGTCCGAAATTATAGCGATCGGCAGGTTATTGGTCGACCGCTACACTTAAAGGCAGTGGTCACGATAAATTCTGGTTGTTGGGTTCATTTCACAAATAAGTTCCCTGAGTGTCTGATATCCTAATAACTATAAAGAAAGAACGACGAAAAACCTCTTGGTTCTCCCAAAAATAACTTAGCTTTTTCCATGCTTTTCTGAGGGTGTACGAGTGTACCCCCTTGATGGGCGCTGACGGATGAGTCCGCCAAGCCACTATCATCAACGAAACTCCGGTCCAATCAATGCTGGTGGGCAATCATATGGACTGCTGTTTCGTATGTAAATCACAAGCCTCGTGGATGGTTTGCTACTGCAAGGTGATTTCTTACATCGCATATATTCAAAACATAAGAGGGATTTCTGCTGGCTTCAAACGCGTTCTAACTTTTGAATGTTCCAGTAATATTTTTACTGAAAAAATAGCAACCATTCTCAGTTCTACTGTCGGATCGCTTCTATACTGCTCAACCGTTTTTCCTAGCCTTTAATCAGTTTGATTTTTCACAAACGTTTCTATGATTTATTATTTCTACGATATACATGGGCACTTCGATTATTCGGATAATCAAATAGCTAATTTTTTTGCTGCAATTTAAGAATATTTCTAACGTTCCCCATTTTTGAGTTGGTCTAGGGTGAACGCTGCCACAATTAATGAAATCAGATTTCAGGACATTCATAGAAATGCAAATAACAATTATACCAATTTGTTCGAATAATTTGGGAATAATCGATGGTTTGTTATATGAAAATGTATAATTATGCTCTCTCATGAACTAAGGGAGCCTTCCGCCGAAAAAGTGCTCGGAAACAAAGGCGGTACGAATATATTCTGACATTAAGGTAAACATCATAATTATTCGAAATATTGGGTGTGCCCAGGTATAATGCACACGTCTCTCTGGCGAGCAGCGGAAAACGCAGACGTTGCTCTTAGTTGCTTGTTGGAAATGTTCTGGCACATCTGGACAGAATATGCTATATTTCACGGGACCGCCACTACTTAAATTTTACAAGCTTTCTAGCTACCTCAATAAGGAAATCAACGCCTGAAATTCCCCCCCCCCCTACCCTAGATGGAGTTCGGAAGGTACAGTAATCACTGAAATTTGGTACAGATTACCGCAATGTTAAAAGGCCATGGTGCACACGCTAAAACTACGGTGGAAGACGCCAGATTTCATTATCGATCGACAGCACAGCTGATTTTCTGGGTGAGTTACGGTCTCTTTTTTTCGTGTTTGTTTCGACATTACTTTTGTTTCTCACTGTTTATGTAAATATTGCGAGTAAGGGCTATTCTTAGTGCGTGAGGGAGCTTAGCCGTTTGTTCGGACTTCGAGGTGTTTTTCTTTCAAAATTCTGTTTTGAAATTGAAAAAAATGGCAAATTCCACTCGCACACTAAGAAAAGCCCCCTTTCGTGAAACTTTAAGAGTCAGAAACTCTTTAAGTTATGCCGAAGCAGACAAGAAAAATCGTAACTCACCCAGAAAATCAGCTGTGCTGTCGATCGATAATGAAATCTCGCGTATTGCACCGTAGTTTTAGTGTGTTACCGTAACCGCACCATCTCCTTTTAAGATTGCGGTAAACTGTAAATGAAATACTGACTGTCGTTTTTCTACATTTGTGAACTATCATTTCAAATCTATCATTGTTATATCAGCGACTCGGGTCATACACGCCTCCTGCAGATTTCATGAGCATTCTCGCAGGGTAATTAATTTTATTTGTTTGACTGACACTTGTTAGTGTTTCAACGGTGCAAACAATATATCCGTCGACTGCGTCCTCCGAGCAAGGTGCTCATAAAAACTTTAAACCTGAAGAAGAGGCTTACAACGCAAAAGTCAGACATTCCTGCGCTCATAAGGAGGAGCATACTACCCTTATGGGAACGAATTTCCGGTCCGCTCTTGAAATCGTGACGAGACGTCATGGCCCCGCCACGATTACCCGTCATATCAGTTCCATATTTGCGGAACTGCATCCGATAATGCGGTGGCAAAAGGCTCTACACTTCTCTTTTTGGCTATGAATTGAATACCCGGAATTTTCAAAAATAATGACGTGTGCGAGACATCCCCTAATTTTCCCTAAGCGGTTGGAACCCCTGGAAGGGCGGAATTTCGACGTGGATGCCAAATTTTGTTCGAGTTCTTCAATATCGGATACGGTCGAGAACAGAGTGCACTTAGATTTGATGCCATGGGAGTTTGGTGTGTCAGAAATAAGTTTTCTAAGACTTTTAGAGCCATTGCTCAATGGCTGTGACCCGAACACACTCATAGCCCGATCTAAGGATTGATCTTGATGAAGAAGAGAAATTTAGTAGTCTTGTGAAAATTAGTATGAGCACCGCGTCCACAGCCAGAAATATACTTTTTCAAACGAAACCGCAGCAGAATAATGATGATTGTTACTCAGAAGTCCACCTTCTCCACTTCTAAAAGTGAAGGAGGCTCCGTATAAGCGACCCGAAATTGTTCGCCTCTTTGTTTCGCACTGCTTTGTGTTATGTAAACGGCAGTTAGATAATTGTGAAATGGAGCTTATAAAGCAGAAGATAGCAACATTAAATGAGTCGACACATTTATCACTCAAAAAAGACAGTATCGAAGCATGGGAAAAGAAGGCCTCCATTATTCAACCGATCTCCGAGAAATCATTTTCCTTCTCGATGCTGAAAATAAACTTCTTTAGAATATAGCGCTAGAAAAATAGCAGAAATCGGGTATAAAAAGGGCCAGCGTTGTGGCGACAACGTTCTTATTTCACAAACGTCGGGAACGTTCAGGGCCCGTACGCATGAACGACTTACCCGCGAGGTGAGGGTAAATGTTACTAGGGATCGTTGCATTTCCTGTGCTCTATGCGTCTGTCTCGCTTCTCCGCGGATGAGTGAGGCAGACGCATAGAGCACAGAGAATGCAGAGATCCCGAGTAACATTCAACCTTACCTCGCGGGTAAGTCGTTCATGCATACGGGCCCATGACTCAGGCCGGATTTATACCTACGCCCTTTGATACTTTTGCCGCCGCGACAAATGCTACTCCCTGAGTTACAGAGGAAGTAGCGTTTAGACATATAAAGTAGTTAGGGCGCTGTTCAGAACTGACTCCTCTGGACCTGAGACTACCCGCACGAAGTCCATATCTGCAGTGGATTCCCACACGAAACTGGCACATATGTGACGAAACGCGGCAAACGCCGTGAGGGTGGCAAAAACTTTTTTGATCACTGTTGCCGCCAAAGCGGCCATCCCGCGTTTTACTGTATCGCTAAAAGTTTCACTCTCACATCTATCGCCAATGTGAGCATTTTGCCGTCAATCTCATATGCGAATAATTTAGCTGTCAACATCCCCATAATTCATCAGTATTCCGTAACACTTGTTTCATTGTATACTGCCTTTATTCGGGAGTGCACGAGCCCCCTTTTCACCGGCACTCACAGTACTGCACCACGGCGGCTCGGTCAGTCGTGACCCTCTCTCATCCAATCTCTCCCACTCCATGTGGCAGGCATCGACCTTCGTATGACCACCGTCCAATTGTTCGTATGACCGGCGATCATGTTCAGAGACGGTGAGCTTTTTCAATTTTTCTCGCCGGTTTCAGTTGTTTCGGTGATAATTCAAATTTCAACGTATTTGCTATAGGTTAGGATGTTCGCAAAGCTTTACACAACCCTTTGCGCTACCAACATATTGAGAAAACGCCTATTCAATTTTTTCAATCAAAAAAGTCATTCTTTTTCAAAATTTATCTTGCGTTTCAACTCGATAGGCCATTTACCTACTTCCCATTACGATGTCATTTAAATTGCCACCTAAACAACTGAAGACGGCTATAGATTTGGAAAAAAACTCTTCGTCTCTGAACATGATCGCCGGTCATGCGGACGATCGGAAGGTGGTCATACGAAGGTCGATGCCTGCCACATAGGGTGGGAGAGATTGGATGAGGGAGGGCCACGACAGACCGCACCGCCGTGGTTCAGTACTGTAGTAGCGGAAGCGGGTGAAAAGGGGGCTTGTGCACTCCTGGATAAAGGCAGTATAACTCAGAAAAGGGCATCTGCCGCCGCGGAAGAAGTATGAAAACGGTGTTTACAGAGGGCAATGAAGAATACCTCGCAGTTGAATCGACACGAAAAATCATTCACGAACTATTGTCTGGTAGCGCTCAACTACATTCGCGACCACTAATCCATAGTCGCACAGCTTTCGCGCGCTGTTCACACCTACTGTCAACCTACTGAGAAATCGTGATCCGCAGTTGCAGCACACAGCTCGGTCGTACGCAACTGCAGACTGGAATTCCACGCCGGTACGGACAACAGCTTCTTCAGTGACGCGATAGCTGCGTCACAAGGGTAGTTTTGCTCACCAAAAATTCTAGACGCCGCCTAAACTACTTTTGCAAGGTATAGTGGAGAGACTGTTTTCCGGTCATATCGAACTTGAATCGAAATGAATTGAAAGCTACTTTTCGTACTTAATCGCGGCAACTACGGGTGGCTTCTAAGGCTTGTTCGATGTGCCATTGCCGTGCGACTCGATGGAATGATAAACATAAACATCGATCGAGATCGCGCCACACATCGAACAGTACTCTCTCCAAGCTATCGCGACGATCAGCGATGAAAGTTTAAAACTGGCTTCGCGAGTTACTTCTGATCCTGCCACCGAACGCGAAGCGCAATCCTATACTACTAATCGTTCTGCGACGCGTCATCATCAGTGTTGGATTGCAGCGTATCGCATCGCTCGACACTATAAACGACGTCTTTGCTTATTTGATGAAATGGCTGAACAATAGTGGGGGGGACGAGTATGAGTAGCAGCAGAGTTATATAGAGCAAACTAACCTTGCATTTAGAAGAGGGAAGGAAGATTCAAGAAGATCGCATTCCAACAAGATTTTATTGATTTCACACGAATCCCTTCGAATTTAGGAATTACCCTGAAAAGACTTCAGATCAACCGCAAAAAAATTGAGAGCCCCATATCTGCTGGTTGAAGCTAAACTTAACGGCGACTATTAATTTAAACCCTCGTCGGTTTTCATTTTTTAAGGGCAATCGCACCCCATTCAGAAGCGATCGCAGAAAATATTCGCAAGGGTCGGAGGGCACTCTTGACATACCTATTGACGTAATTGAAGGCAGGGTTCGCGATATAAACTAATCTGTACTACCCTCATGAGAAGGCAGATCTGGCAAGGAACGTGAAAATAATTGAAAAGCTGCAGGAAAACGTATAAAAACCAGTTAAAACTGCTAATGAATAGGCTTTCACCCGCCGTAAATCGACGAACTTCTCGTGAATGCTGGTTTCGCCGTCCTTTTTCTTTGTTCTCCAAGTAGTGAGTATTCTCTCAAAGTAGATAACAACTACTTTATGAGCACAACATAACACGGCAAAACAAGCGTTTATAGAACTCATATTGGGGGCGGGTGAACACCCAACAATTAGCCGTTCTAACTTGCCCCAGTGTGTTATTCCCTATTTTTCATCTATTTTCACTTCTAGAATGGTCAGACCTACCTTCTCTAGAGCTTAGAAGAATGACCGCTTTTTTCGTCGGCGCTTTCTACCGAGATTCTCGATACATCGTGCCGCTCCCGGACATGGCCATAGTCTAAAAAGGAGGGGCCTCAGTTGGGACTGGAGGAAGGAAACGCGGACGCTGGAAGAGCACTGGTTAACCGAAGGTATGACTCTCTTTCAGAAGAATATCTCAGACCCAAAGCACGATTCCATTCATGAGATGTCAGTTAATTGGGTATACCTATTAGGGTTAAGTGGACAGATGTATCGCATCTAGGCTCACCTACGGCCCTTCTCGGAACAAAATTCTGCCGACACGTCCTACGATCACCCTAAAAAACTTGCATTGGTTTGAAGGCCTTCTTCGTTTCCTTCGTTTTATTATCCGACTCGCAGGGAAACGGCCCTTGTCTGTAGGGTGCCTCACTCAATGTGCTAGTTGTTAGAATCCAACCGATTCCTCTCTTAGACACAACCGAAGCCACCATATTTCGAGCAAAACGACGTATAAATACTTTTTTTCGGCTGATTTGACCAAGTTTCATCTCGAGCCTATAACTCTTTGAAATCAAAGGCTTGGGCCGTTTTACATCATATTATCACAGCGACCATGAAAATAATAACAGTGTCCCGTTATCGCGGGTGTTTAACCGTTCAAACAATTTCACTGCATTCAGGAGCAAGAGCTAATGCATCTAGCTACTCTGCCAGCGCGTAGCTAGATGCCTCACACGGAAACCGGAGATGCCCAGGGTTTCGGAGGCATCTAGTCTAATTTTTGACACGAGAATTTACGTATATTACGGAAAGTTTAGCCTCAAAAGGTGAAAATTTAGCTACAGCGCCCGCATAATCTGCGTGAATTCTCGCTACAGTACCCGCATATCATACGTAAATTCTCGCAACAGCCCTCGGTCGATCGACCCAATAAGTCCCGATTCGTACTAGAAAGGCGATCCCCTCTGCGGTCGACCGCAACGCCGTTTCTTCCCCACGGCATGCACCTTCCCAGCGGCCAAATATATCCTCAGCAAGGCCATCCAGAGAGCGACATGGGGTCACCCTCCACAACCAGCCAGTTGACTGGGCCAACTCTGTTCGAACGGCATCCCTGCATTCCGCGTAGCCAGCGCGGGTTCGAGATTGCATTTCAGCACAGGCTGTCGCTAAATCCGTAGATTCTCGCTACAAATTCATAGCGAGAATATACGGGTTTAGCGACAGAGAGATCAATGTAGCGAATTTAGCCTTCGTTTTAAGTAGAATGCGCTTGGAATTTGCAACCTTTCACTTTCGACACAAGAATATGCGGGTTCTAGCTATCGTAGCTAAAACCCGTGAAATCTCGCTACATGGAATGGGGCGGCGTTACAGGTCGCGCCCTCTGAGGCATCTAGCTACGCGTTGGCAGAGTAACTAAATCGTGGGACCCTCCTTCCCTATGCTTTCGTTCGCAATCCTAGCTAGGTAAGACAGCCTTGCTCGGTGCTCCCCCCACGCCCCCATTTGAAAATCAAAAGTAAGTTGCCTGGATACAAGGTCAAGCAGTTACTGTTCCGCGGGACGAGGGAGACGGAATTTTTTTCTAAAAATCTGAGGCACAAGATCGCTGAAATTTCGGGCAAAAATCGAAAACGCTCCTCGAGCCTCAGCAGTAGTCGACACTAATATGAAAAACGGACAAATGAAAAAGGTGCTAATCGATGTAAACCGACCTTCGCTTCGGCAATGCTGATAGCTTTGGCTCCGGTAACGCGCGAAGATAAGCGAATATAGAGAAGGGCACCGAGTCAAGTTGCAGATAACCCGAAAACATGTTTATCGAACGAATATATTTTCAGGCTGAACCATGAGGAGAAATTAGTTGGTCGTACAGTTTGCGTAAAAAATACATTTCCATGATTTGTCCCCTCTCCATCCAGATCTGCAATCTACCACTGAAATTTGACCCATTCACGACCTCGGACAGTCGGGGCTTCGTACGTTGGCACAATAGCGTTAGTGCGCCGGCACAAAGGGATTGGCAGCAGGGTTGTTCGGCCATTTTTTTGGGAACAGAAATCAATAAATCCAGTTTGACAGAAAACAGGAAAAACCTCGAAAAATGGGCAGAAGACAGAAAATCCAAAAATCAATGTACAGTGTTCAGCGTACAAAATTTGAGATTTTTCACACCATTCAAATTTTTATACATTTTTCCGTAATAAATGCTTCTTTTCCACAATATTCCGAAGCCAACACTTAGCCGGAGAAGGAAGAGTAGCCGTCGAAAAAGACAGATTAAAGTCGCTAAATGTCCTTCTGACCATCCTTAACCCGAGGCAGTGACACTGGATTACTTGATCTCCGTTCAATATCAGCGTTCAGCTCGCACAAGTGCGAGTGACGTTCTTGGACTTCCGGCAGTGGATTGCAACTACAGAATGGATGATAACGGGACTTTCAATGCGGGTGTTAGCGGTGGTAGAAATAAAGCCACGTGGACGCGTTCTTTTTCCTTTAAAAAAGGGACACGGAGAGCTCGCCTCGAGACCAGCGAA
Organism: Aplectana chamaeleonis; assembly: GCA_029168955.1. Classification (NCBI taxonomy): domain Eukaryota; kingdom Metazoa; phylum Nematoda; class Chromadorea; order Rhabditida; family Cosmocercidae; genus Aplectana; species Aplectana chamaeleonis. The sequence continues at coordinate 1,718,495 of JAPDOI010000056.1, read as the reverse complement.
ACTATTCTTTTGAGACAGGACCCCGGTGAGGCCCCTGATCCCTAGAAATGAAGCTAATGACAATAGAGCTGCACGAATTCGGCCGCGTTTGCATGTCAGTGACGAAAATATATCGAGTACGGGCATAGCCAGGACCCCCCCCCCCCACATGGTTTCGAAATACGTCGCAAATTCAAGAGAAATCATGTGTGGGAAATTTGCCTATTTCAAAATTGAGAGCTTACGGGCCCTGGTCAAAGTTTACAAATTTTAATTTTAATCCAAAATTTTCACGACCTCCTTACCACCCTTAATTTGCCAATATTCTCGAAGGGTTGCGTGAGCCTCCCCTTCTCTGAACCGAGTTATGGCGGGTTGGGTACGAAGGTACGGGTACCATCCGTCAGGGAGCTTTCAGAGTGCTCTAGACAGCTGTTTCGCATTTGGCTCAAAACTGTTTTGCGGGGGTTAATTGGGGGTGCCATGTGAGCGGTGGGAGAGCACTATGCGCTTGGCCACGCCCATTTCACCGTGCCGCACTAAATTTGAGCACCTACCCGGGGTTTAACTCCGCTGCTAAAATCAGGGGTCGGATGCATCAACGCGCCGGGTTGGGACAGGGCAGGGCAGTCGGCATCTTTGACGATTGCAGAGGGCAGTAGATCATCTAATCAAACGCGTCCCAGCCTCCTAGCTGGGGCAGCAGGAGCAGGATTGATTTTGTGTTTTACAGAGATCTTCAAAGGCACAGACTGCCCTGCCTGGCCTATTGATGCATTCGGCCCCAGGAGAGTCATTGCGGCACGGGGAAATGGGCGGGGCCAACTGCGATACAACAGTGGCCCCCATGCCACATAGCACCGGTATTTTAGGCCTCCTTTACTTGGTTCTATGTGTCTTGGAGGGGCACTGTTGTATCGCACTTGGCCACGCCCATTTTTTCCTGCCGCGATGACTCTCCTGACTTTGGCAGGGGGAACCCTGCTCAGGAGCGCAAAATTAGTGCGGCACGGTGAAATGGGCGTGGCCAAGTGCATCGCGCCACAGTGCCCCCCCAAGCCACCTAGCACCTTGAATTTCCTAAAATAGATAAATGCACGTCAAATTCGTGTTCAGTGCTCCAGATCACCTCCACAGAGAAGTTTTGAGCGGAATCTAAGACATTCACCAAATTATTACAAACCCACCGTGGCTTACCGTAATCTATTGAAAATCGATAAATCGACCTCAATCTACGGAGAAGTTGCGAGGCAGTACTATAAAAGTGTTGACTATAATCAAAGGTCGCATTTCGCCCCAAAAACTTACCCACGTGAAAGGATTGGAACCAAACCTGTCGACAACTTCGGAAAATCGAATCACGGCTGTTCCAATTTTGTGTTCTAAACATGAGTTTCGAGCCAAAATCCAGTACATTTTTCCGAGCGCCCCGAAAATTGCCTGTTTGTACCCTTACCTTAACGTCCAATTGAGGACATCCCCAAAACTTCGGTTCAGGGGTGCTTTCAAAGAACGTTCCCACGACGCCGTGGGAGGACAAACAACCTTCTCATGGACAAATTTGCTTTCGATGGATGCGAATTAAGACTGAAAAATGCTCCCACGTGGCCGTTGCTACGCTTCCATGGACGCGTTACGCCATGGGAATGTTCTTGGAACGCACCCCAGTTGGGTAAGTCCTGCGACACTGGCGGCGGTCTCCTACAGGAAAAAACGACGGTTGAGGTCAACTACAGGAGCTATTTGGTGCTGTGGATGACCGGTTACGAGCGAATCGGTCTCCCACAAGTCTTAAAACTGCTTCGCGGGGCGCCTTAGACACTTGGAATAATAAACTACCGTAGAATTTTCGTTGAACTAATGTCCACACTGGGAACCCTTTATATAATATATAAAAATCAGCAGAAGTTCCCCATCAGTTCAACGAAAATTGTTCGGTAGTTGATATGGATTTCCCCAAAGTTGAACAGAAGTGCTGCTTGGAGGGAATTTCAAATAATTTCTGCATGGATATTGATTGACATTTTACCTAGTTTCTCCATACGGTTGAGCAATATTTCCAAAGTTATCCGCACCAGGACCCTAACCAGGTGTGCACTTACTGTGCTTACTTAAATTCAATCAATAGTTCGGATGCTCCACGTCTTGCCTGGTCTCAGCATATAGCACCCGATTTAGTGCAAGAGTAGGCACTCGCACCCCACTCAACTCGAAGGCAGATCCCGAGGAGCGAACGCTTGAAACTGGTATGAATCGGTCGAACCCCATCTCAGCACGGCTCCTACGTACCGCTGGTTTGACTGTGGCGTTCAGGCCTCGGCATAGTGGCAAATCGGCGACCGAGCACTGATGAAGGGTGGGGAGCGGTACGTAGTTTGACCGCGCACGGGGTGCGGGACGTTTACGCCGAAAAGCTGGAGCGCAGACGGGGCAGAGAGAGAATAGAAAACTAGTGACAAAATTAGAATTCTCGACAGTACTTTTCATTTCTCAGCTCCAGATGTTATTCCTGCCATATCTGAGGCTTTTCACTCCTCAATTTCGATTGCTGACACATTTGACGACAAAAACAAGAAATAACTTCCTCTGCGTTTCAACGATTTCGGTATAAACGTCCGCCACCTCAGCGCACGCGACCGCACCGCATAGGCTGCGATGGAGGGGGCCGCTGTGTTTGCCCGTCGCGAAAATTGCGAGCTCGCGGCGACAAGCGCGAGTCGATTGTGATTTTCAAGCGAGTTTACGAGCTGCCACCGATTCGCAGCTTCTTTGCTAAGATTTGCACTCAATTCTCAATGGTGATCAACCCTATATGGTTTTCAACTGTTCTTGAATGATCTCAACTCTGCCAGCACCATCATTCAAAGTTTTGAGAGCTGTTTAGTACATTTTTGTAGCTTTCCTTGCAATTTTTCAGCATTTTACAGCCCCCGATCGCTCGCTCGCTCGCGCCTTTGCCACTATGCCGAGGCCTTTCAACGTTGCGTCAGAGCAGTCGTCTAACAGCACTTCGCACGCGACGCATCGCACAGCGCGGCGATAAGCCCAGCAGTTCAACGCATCGTTCTCATCGGGTCAACTCTTCCCACAAAATAGCCTCCATAGTTCAACTAGATCGTCTTCTTCCTCCCTAGTTCAACGCTCCAAATGTCTGACGTGCGCATGGCATCGAGCGTCGGTTGCGCCGCGGCAGCCGCAGCCGACGCAGGGAAGCATTTTATATGACGTCTCACACCGAAGAACGACCAATCGAAGTACACGCGTACGGTATACATACGAGGCGCTTCTAGATGATGTATACGAGGCGCTTAAGGGCTGGATGGACAGCCAATTTCCATGCATCAAAGTTCAGGGAAAACAACCAAAATATAGTTGTACACGAATGAGATTTCCTGAAGATTTTTCGAAATTTTTTCCGTTTGTTTTCATTCGTTCGAAATTTTTTCGTTCGTTCAGAAATATTTCAAACAAAATTTTTTCGATTTTCGTTCGTTCTACATTTTTTCGAACGAAACTTTTTCAAATTCAGTTCGTTCAAAATTTTTTTCGAGCGAATTTTTCTCAAATTTCGTTCCTTCGACATTTCGTCGAACTAATTTTTTTCCAAATTTCGTTAGTTCGACATTTTTTTCGAAATTGTACAACTATAAACCAAATCACGTGGAGAGATCACGAAGTTTCTTTTTAGGTGCAAGGATCTATGACTGAGGTGAACCCATTAGGCATTTTTTGAATCTGGAAGGTGTGCAGGCGTGGATGAACTATTTTAGTGCTTAATGATTAGACATCACGAAAAGCCGATGGATTTGGCATAAATTCTTCCTTGAAGCAGTTATTGAAATTCCCTTCGGAATGAGATTCTGTCCAGCTACTGTGCAAAATTCGGTCTCCTGTTGAAGAAAGGCAGGACTCTTACAAGAGAAAAACAGGACTCCTACAGCTGATGGGGCTAGGACTCGTGGGAATCTCCCGTAGGGGCCCGCTGTCAGTGTCGGAGCCTTCAGAATCTACGGACGTACATTTGAAAACGTAATTTGAACCAAAACACTTCTTCAGAGCACGTTAAAATTGCCCTGAAGTGATAACCCCCTTAAAAATCATGAAAACCAGAATGAATGGAAAGAATTCGTAAAGAAAACTCACACATTGCTGGTTTTTGCGGCCATTTCGCCTGAAAAAAGACATTTAAACAACTCGAAAAAAGCAAACAAATAACTGACAAAACAATGTAGTGCAAAATTATTAAAAATAGAGGGAGGAAAACAGAAGATATAAGAGGAAAGGGTCGGCAAAGAGTGGAAAACAGTGAAAAACTCATTCAATCAATGTCGCCGAAAAAAATTGGAAAGGGTGCGTCGAAAACTTGCGCGGTCTGCGCCCATTGCGCTAGATTAGACGCAATATTACACAACTCTCGTCTGAACGATTTAAGTTGCTCCGTCGCTCCTTAAAAAAGTCAGGCGTGCCCTCCTGAATGACCACGCTGTCTCCCCTCTTTCTAACCAAGAATTCAGTCAGAGCTGACTGCGTCCACTCAGTCAGCTCTGACTGAATTCTTATTTGTTGCTGACTTTTCTCACTCAGCCTAGGTCACTATCCTTCAACACATATGTCTGAAATGTGTGCCACCTCGTCTGAGTTCTTTTCAGAACTTGGACTCAGTCAGTTCCAACTGAATTTTTCGTCGGGTTTACTACGGGCCTAAGCCTCCTCCCTCCCCATTCAAAGTGAAATGCTCCTCCTAGTCAACTTCGGAAACCCATTTTTAGAGATTCCAATAATATTATATGTGGTGTGCACACTTTTTCCCACCTGATCCCTCTCTATCCATTCAATCGGCAGTTAAACCAGACACAACCGACGCATTAGTCAGGTAAACGGAGGGATCAGCTACAGCTCAGGAAAAGCTATAAGAAAACAGACTTCCGAGCAAGGAGATTCTCAGAATAAGTTGCTCAGTAAGAAGTCCCATTCAGAACCCCGTCCGCCCACATATAATACGGCGAGATATCCTTCGGAAGCTTATGTTTGTCAGATTGGAATTAGGAGGCTTCCCTGCGCACTTACCATGAGTAACTTAGCCTGCAAATCACCTCGCACAGAACTCTTCTGACAAGCACGTTATCATCTGGCTTTCCTTGAGCTGCTGCGATCCCTTCTGCTACTAGCAACTGTCCTCCAGACAGACAGACTGCAAAGATGCGTCTCTTTCTAAGAGCAACTTAAGCTCTAAATCGTCTTATCGGAATTATCTTTTTGGACTACACAACCTTGGGCGGCGAAGATCCTTTTTCTTACTGCAAAATACCTTCCAGAAGAACATTTTTATTAGACGTGGGCAGAAAGACTCGCATTTGCACCTGTTATACAAGCAATGCTGTGAATCACCTTACACAGAGTTGATATGATCCGATGCTTATGAGCTGTAGCAAATTCCTCTTCTTGAAAAGGATCATCCTCCAGAAGCATATTACAGTAATTGTCTCAAGAAAAACACCTCGCGACCCGGTTCCTTGTTTCAAACACTTCTAAAATTGTTTTTGTCCTAAAACGCGGAGGTGCGCAGAACTGTGATCTTTAAAAACAATTGACTGCAAGAAAAACGTCGATTGGAACAAGCTTTTCCCTCATATTTCTGGTATAACCTCGAATAAAATGACATTGAATGTTCATATGTATTGCATACCTCACCTCATGTGCTTCTGAGTTCACAAATGAACATCTACAGTTACTGGGAGGTTCTGAGAAAATTACACCAAGCAAAGAGAGATCTTGAGTTAAACTATGTTGCGTTACGTTATTTATAATATTTTATGTTAATGCACTTAAGGTAATGAGTGCTGTTATGTTATGTTATGTTATGTTATGTTATGTTGTGTTATGTTATGCTATGTTATGTTATGTTATGTTATGTTATGTTACGTTATGTTATGTTATGTTATGTTATGTTATGTTATGTTATGTTATGTTATGTTATGTTATGTTATGTTATGTTATGGGGAAGTGTATAGAAGTCTGTTGGTACCTGCTCGTTGGTACCCCTCCTTCTACTAAACCCAGCAGACGTTTGTGTGTACACAGAAAACGTTTGAGCGATGGAGCGTGCAAACTATATCGCAAAAGTATCCCATACATTGCGTAAAGGCGTCGCCGTCCGGCACACTAAGGCCCCTTGTCCAGAACAACATAGGTCTTTTACATAATGGAGCCTTTGGCCACAAGCCACAATGTCGCCACCCTGAATTGCAGGTCAATGTCGAGTGATATCCAACAATCTTTGCTGTCCAATATCCTGAGCTATTTCTATGCACCGTTTGCTGCTTTGCAGGAAATTCGCCTCAAGGATAGACCCAAACTCAACGTCGGAGAGTACGCCATCGCTGATGATAGGGGAGTGGGAGGCTGTGCGATAGCTGTAAAGAAGGACTGCAATGGTATGATCGAGGAATTTGGCTCAAGGGTTCAAACTGTGGATAGTGAGTGCTCCTGCGCCCACCGAAACCGCCGAAGACAATTCCAAGGATGCCTTCTACGAGGAACTCATGACGTCGCTAGCCAGGATACCTTATCAACATGCTGTTGTCGTGGGAATCGACGCAAACGCGAAGATGGGACTTGATCAGGAATCCGAAGTACTTGGTATATGGTTCCACTCAAAAGAGCTAACATCGGACAATGTCTACCGCCTTGTCGACTTGTGTGAACGCAGTGGTCTGATTATTGCATCGAAATTCAAGAGGAACCATCGCCGCCATCAGCTTACGTGGCAGGGACCAACCCAGCTGTCTCCAGCAGAGCAGCTGAAGATGACAAGTTTGAAACTCCAGCTCGACTATGTTCTGACGAGGAATATTCCAGTATCGGACATTCGACGATCTAGAGCTGTGTGGGATGTAGCATTTTATTCGGATCACCGTTCAGTTCTGTTAAACTTCACTGCGAGGATTCATAGGAGGAAGCGAGGGGCTAAGCCTCTCCAGAGGATTGACATGACAAGTCTCAGATATGAAAAATGCAGAATGGATTTCCAACAACATGTTTCTATTCGTATTGGAGTACGGACCAAGAAGAAACTCTGCGACGCGGACTCTTCCGCCACGTGCATCCAGGACGCTTCGAAAAAGGCACTCCTGGCTGTACAGCCTAAGAAAATGTTCGCCTACGTCTCGGAGGAAACAACGTCTGTTTCCAACAGAGTATGTGCTCTCCGAGCTGCAGGAAACTTCGTGGAAGAGAAGCGTGTGAGGAGGAAGTTGCGTCGGCAGCTTCAAGGCGACCGCGAACGAAAATGGACGTGTAGAGCTAAGGGAGTTTAAGAAGGGCTGGAAGGAGAAGAATCCGAGGAGAGCCTACACGTTGCTGCGACAGTATAGCGGGAAAAATGGAAAGATGTTCTCCCGTCTTAGGCACTACCAATGGAGTTGCAGTTGGTGATGCGACGCTGCCCAAACGAATTATTTCAGTTCACTAATGAATCGTCAGGCGCCATCAGTACCTGAGCTCCGGCATGTTCAGAGAGAACATTACGACGTCAGTGAGGAACCGCCGACTGAGGCTGAAGTTTTGAACTTTGTCCGGAAAATGAAGAATGGAAAGACAGCTGGAGACGACAACATCACTGCTGAAATGCTTAAAGCTCTGCCTACGTCTGGGATTCGTGAAATGATCAGACTATTTGTGCCATATGGATGAGCGAAAAGATACCCGATTCGTGAAGACATGCGATCATCGTACCTTTTCATAAGAAGTTATCCCTCACGGAGCCCAAGAACTATAGGGGGATCTCTCTTCTGCGTGTAATGTACAAGGTTTTGGAAGGTATCATTCTCGAGCGACTCATCAAACACCGTGAGTAAATTACCAGAGAAGAGCAAGCCGGTTTTCGACCTGGAAGATCGACCATCGACCAAGTGTTTGTCATGAGAATAGTAATTGAATCGTGGCAGCGTTATTCAAAGCCATTAAAGCTCGTTTTTTTGAACTTTGAAGCCGCCTTCGACTCTCCTCATCGCGATCGATTGCTCAACGCTTTGCGAGCCGATGGAGTCCCGGAAAAGTATGTTCGACTATTCCAGGACATGAACGAAGGAACAACAGCAGCAGTTCGTACACCTGTCGAATTTACGTCAGCTTTCGAGGTGAAATCAGGAGTAAGGGAGGGAGCTGTAGCATGACCTTTTCTATTCACCTTCGCTGTTGATGACACCAGTTTTTTTGCAGAGCAGTCTCCTGCGAACGTGATACTAACACCATCAGGACGCTCCCTTGTTGACCTGGAAGAACGCAAAAATGCGAAGGATTGTGAACCTCGTTTTGAAGTATGCCGCAGCCTATGGACTTCGTCCTGACAAATGCAAGCAGATGTGGGTCTCTCGGAGGCCTTCAACGGGAGTTTGTGTGGACGGACAAAGTATCAAACTGGTGGACGATTTTGCTGAAGAATGATGGTAGTTATTCAGCGGATATTCAACAACGGTGTGCGAAAGCTACATCTGCATTCAATTCGCTAAGCACGTGTATGTGGTCAACCCCCATCGCGAAGGAAGTTAAGTAGCGCGTCTACTTATCCGCTATTCGCCCTATCATGATGTACGGATCGGAGACGTGGGCAGCACCGAAGACACAGATGGAAAGGTTGGAGTTCACGTAAAGGAAGCTGTTAAGACGTTTGCTTGGGTATTTCCGGCCGTGTATGTGCCACAACGAAAATCTCTACAACGAAAGCGACGCCCTACATCAACGCTTGACGCGAGGGAGGTGCCAAAATCTCCAAACGCCATCTCAAGCGGCAACGGATGCTCGTCTTCGTTTTTTCGGACATATTTTAAAAAGATCGCCACATTGTCTTGTTCAACACGCTGTAATAATGCTTCCGATTCCTGTATAGAAACGGCCGCCTGAACGTAGGCGAAAGTTTTGGACGGATGTGGTGAAGGAGGATTTGAAATCACTCGGCTTTGAAAGGCAATTCAAGCGCGATGTGTTACTTCGTAGGAAGTGATATAGCGACCAATGGTTGGATTGTGTTCAAATTGTGGCTGAGGACCGTGAAAAATGGACACGGCTGACTACTAGGACGGCACACCTCGGTGAAGATGCGGAATGACCGCGTAAGGCGAAAGCCAACCGATTAAGTCAAGTAAGTCATGTTATTTTATGTTACGTTATGTTATGTTATGTTATGTTATGTTATGTTATGTTATGTTATGTTATGTTATGTTATGTTATGTTATGTTATGTTATGTTATGTTATGTTATGTTATGTTATGTTATGTTGCAAGACTTCGCAAGAACACTGAATTCTTAGACAGTCGGAAGGTTCGATTTGGCCACGATAGGCCTTCGATTCGACTACAAGCGGTTTAGACGACGATACGGCCGCGTTTCTTCCGTGCGCCACGTGGCCTAATCGTCGTCGAAGTGAGAAGGTGCCGCAAAAAATAGCCGTTCCACTCGGCCACGACACTCTTTCGATTCGTCTGCGATGCAGTTTGGGCGACGAACGAGTCACGATGCCTGTGACTGAACACGTTGATCGATCGCTCCACAATTGATCAGGCGCCTATCAGCCGCAGAGCACGTATAAAAGGAACCCTATCCCATAGAAAACACAGTCGTCCTTCTAGGACCGCTCCTGGAAGGTGACTACGAGTCACTTTCTAGACGCTTTTTAACCGCTGAGGGATTTCCCTTGCCGATCCTCGGCGAAGGAAGCTCCCTCGATGTCGATTGTGGCAAGCATGACGTCCTCGTCACGAGTTGCGAAGGGGGTGACTCCTTGCTGCGGGCCGTGACATGGACCGTATCCTTGTCAGAGAGACCCGCTCCTATCGAGGGAGTGGGACCTTGCCCCTAGCGCCACCTGCTTCTATTATAGGGCCACGTGCTTCTACGTGGCAAATTGGGTGCGGCAAAAGTTTTGCCTCGCTTCGCCACGTAGTCTTATCGAACAGGCCACATGCTGTCGCGTTTGAAACAGGGTGGCGGCAAGGGTTTTGCCTCTATGCCCCACATATTCCTATCGAACAGGCCATGTGCTCCTCGGAGCTGCTCGTGCTGCTGCGAAAGTTCCTTTCAACTCGGCTAGGTATCCGATTAGAAAGCCTGTCGTGGCCAACCCGGACCTCCCCAGTATCTGAGTGAGTGCCTCAAGTTAATTCTTCTTAGAGCACCTTCTCGTATACCCAGAGGCACAGATTCGAGAACCCCGCACGACTTTTGATATTCTGTTTGTTATATTTTAGGGGATGCCTAAGTGTTGTCCCACATTATAATCGAGAATCCACGTAAATTTTTGAAACCCTGGTTTTAATTTTGGGTGAGCTTTGTTCCTATACCCTTGAGTATCTATGAGGCAGGACCGCGACCTCTGCTAATCTTTGAGTATCCAAAAGAAACCAATTTATTAACATTATGAAATCCGAGGACAACAACGTCATCACACAACGGAAAGAAATTCTTCTCATGCATATGTTTAAAAAATTAATCATTCAAACCTAGGACTCTTATGTGCACATTTTTTTTTTCATAGAACCTGATCCAAAAATCCATTTGTTTGATATTTTTGCACCCGACACGAGGTTGATAACAGATCTTTATGGCTAAGGTTTTGGAAAAACCACATTCTTCAGAGCCTGAAAATATCAAATAAAACACTACCCGACCAAGCACCTAAACTCTACTAAAATCAAAAACCTATTTTCTGTCACGAAGGTAAGAGAGGAAGACTGAGATTTCACCGCTCCTAGCCAAGAACTCGCTAGTGAACAGAGCAGCGTGAATCGTCGATGAAGGAGAACGCCGTAAACCATCCTTTGAGATGTTAGAAGGCAATTCTTTCGTATTTCCTGAGCTCCCGGGTTATATAGAGGCCTTCTCCCTTCCGGTTGATTTGCGGATCATAGGCCTGTATTAATAATGCCTCTAAGGTTTTTTGCGCCGCGATTTCAGTCTTTCGGGCCATTATCTCGACATTGATATCAAAGTTGTAACCATTATGGACCCGATGCGCCCCAAGCACCGCTGCTTCCCACTGCCTCTTCTCACCGTCCAGGTGTTCTTTGATCCTAACATTACCATAAAACCATGAAGCCCAATCAATATATGTGCATCGTGCCAGCAATCGTAAAGCTCGATGAGGTAGATCCTTGTGAAAGAAATCTTTGAAAAAAATTCTACTGCCAGTATGCATGTTAGGTTATGTTCCGAAGTAGGTTGATTTGAGAGTGGCACAAAGCAGATTATGGCGTCGTATGTACATCAGCTGCCGAACAACGCAGCGAAGCGCCATCCTGATATATCGCGGCTCCGCCTGAATAATATGTCAGGATTGCCTTGTGCAGCGCAGCTCGGCGGTAGAAGTATAAGTGACGCCTATGAAGCACTTATAAAACCGTAGAACTTATACAAACTGCACTCTATTACTGCGGACTTCTCCGCCAGAACGAATAGATACTGTGAGAAACACTGGCAGCTGCTGACCCATCATGGTAGATGGTAAAAGAACTACTACATTCTGCGGCTATGGAGTAAACGATGGAAAACTAAGAATGCTGATGGAAAGTTACTATAAGACAGAATGCAACACAAGGCGGCACTGGACACAAGTACAAACATGTATTGGATACCGAGTTACACGTGATAGGGAAGGTGTTACTCACAATATTTAGAAAACAATAATGATACACGATTAGGTTCCCAAGAAAAGGGTCTCTACAGAAAAGAAAACTGCAATTTAAAAGAATTCAGCGCGCAGGCTCTCGTGAGTGTTAGAGAGACTGGAACTACGAATCGCTCGGAACTTGCCTCGATTAACCAGATCGGTTGTTTTTAGGGTAATTGAACGGGCACTTGAAGAATTTGAACTTCGAGAATTGAATCGTCAAGGCATAATCGTACAGAGCATAAAAACGCATAGAAAGAACATACGAGTACAGAGCTGAGGCCGCCATTGCAGAGGAAAAAATGTCTTTGATTCCGTCTGCGATCCATCATTATGCACCAACGGATGTTGAAACGTCGTCGTCGGACTTGTCGCTGCGAGATTTTTCAACGTAGAAAGAAATCGCGGTAATTCTTTTGCTACATCAGAGTACAAGAGTGACAGAGTTGGAATGTTTTTCGAAATCGGCTCTGCGTCCAATCTTCTGAACGGAAAAAAGCCACGAGCAGTGGGTTTCAAAGAGTTAGAGCTACCTTGGTGTAGAGATTTCGCTTTTCTCACAAGTTTTCATTGCAAAAATCAACGCCATCAAAATATGCGCCACCAGAAACCATACGGTGTAGTCCATCAAAAGTTGCTCATCTACTTATCAATGAGAAGCGGCTGGCCGGAGATCCATGCGCCTTTCAGTTCTAGATGTTTCTGCGCGCGATTCTGCTCCCTGTCTATCATGCGCTCTCTCGCTGTCTGTATTTAACCTCTGCTCCGCACCACCACGCGTAGAAACCATGAGAATTTAGCGGTTTTATAGCCTTTAAGTATTCGAATAATCAGAGAAGAACTTACTTTACAACCGATTCAGACGGTGAAGAATTTTGAATTGTGGGACACGCGACGAGGCGCCAAATAATTTCGAAATCCTTTGACGTGGTCATACTTGCCAAATGAAACACACAGACACCTTGTGTGCACCGTATATAGCGACGACGGGGCCGATATATTCGAAACCATTCAAAATTATTACTATTTAAATGCTCATTCGAATTGTAGGCTTCAAATATCGAATGGATTCGAATGACCTTCTTTTCGAGGTCCGAATTTCGAATATTATTGAAATGGCACCATTTTTTGAAAGCCAAATTCCGAATATAATTTGAAAGATGCGATAGTAAGAACTCCAATCTGAATAGGTTTTCGAATGACAATTATTTGAATAATTCGATTCGAATCTATTCGAATGGCACAACTATAGCATGTAGCCACACACCCTATGCGAGAATCGCCGAGAGAACTGGAAGATTTGTCGACCAAAGGATTTGCTAGATCGAATGCATAGTTCATTGACGAGAATCTGTCATTGCACCTTTTCAAAACATTGACTTTTTGAATGCAACGAGGATTTACGCATTTCACTCGACTAATCCCATTAACTCGAAAGAGATTATCTGATGAAGAGAATAGAAGCTCATTATTAATTTAATGACACTAATTATATGTATGAGACAAGGTCGGTATGTTTTCACAGTGTCATAAAGGGCGATAGCATAAGGGGCGATGATCGGAGGATTTGCAATGTGTACTGGGTTCCCAAAAAATTACTACAAACTGACCCACCTAAAGTCAAATGAAACTGAAAGATGATGGGCGAAAGTCTAAACTGAACTCGTCTCTGAAAGCGTTTGGAAAATTCAATGACATCCGATGGTCGGAGGAATTACATTGGCTCGTTTTCCACTAAGAATTATCTATTCTACTTCTACATCATAGGCGAACAAGATGGACATTGAGAAATCGAAAGTCGACTTTGCAAGGAACTCAAGGCAATTTGGGTAGAACGTTTGACAACTGAATAAAGAATAGTCAAGATTCAAAAGAAAGAGTGCTTCTCAAATTGGGGCTCAACCCACTAGTTTTTGTCTGTCCTACGAATTATTACAATAATCTCAGTGAGCTCTATGGGATACATTGTCGTGTGCCCGAACAAATCCTATTGAATTTTCCTCAATATACTGGTATTCGACGTAGAGTGCTATTCAGATGCCCCGTTCCTCCTCCCTCTGTTCAAAACCGCAATATCAAATACTGTCATCGATTTGTTGCAGAACATTCCGACCCAATAGCTCTATTGATTTTTTTCTCGAGTTCTTAGACTTGCGCTTGATTACTGGACGACCACTATGCAGCATAATGCACTTGTGAAATTCTGAAGAGATTTTTTTCATATCAAAAAATTATAGATCTTTCCTGTATTACAATTCGGAGTACGAACACACACTCTGAACCCGAAGCACAGTTCACCCAAAAACTGTTTTCCAGCTACTCCACCAATCTTGGAGAGCGCTTACGCTATTGAGTCTTCGCCCCCTACAAATCTTTAAGCAGCGAGGATTTGAGAGACAAATTCGTTTCTCAGGTTGACTTAGTTGTAGGAGAACTACAATACCGCTGCTAACGTAGACAAAAAAGGGCTAAATGGCGAAGTTTTCGCGCGCGGTCTTTTGCGGAAAAGAGCCACCGCGTGCGAATGCACACGTTATGACATGGTGGAACATTTTGCTCGAAAAAGGGGATTTTTCGTGAAGTTTTCCGGGCTCTGTCCCAATATGACTGGCACCAATATGTTGCGTTGAAGAAGATGTTTTTTTTTCAAATTTTAGACTGGGGCTCTCTAAAGCAAGTAAGCAAACGACGCTTTTGTGTCCAACTTTGCCCACTACGCCCCCTTTTGTCCTAGATTAGAAGTGAGGTTGCACTTTATAAAGTAATTGGAGATTCAATTCATGAATAAAAGGAATGAAATGCTCCGCAAAAAAAAAGTGAAAAAAGGTAGTGTTTGCGATGAAAACGAATTGTCAGCTTTTTCCAGTAATCCTAAGCTCTCAGCCCTTCTCAAGTTGGAGTGAATAAAGAACGGTGAAAAACGGATTGACATTAGGTCAAAATCGTGTGCTGCAGTCTGCGCACTGTGGCAGCCCGGCCAACAGATTAGCACTTCTTTTGAGAGCCTTAAAGTTACAGGACACCCAAGAAAATTTTCAGGTTTTATCGTTGCCTTGGAGAGGACCACGCTCTGATTACAATGGCATCTCTGAAATTATCAAAAAAACCTCTACAAACGGAGAAATGGTCTTTCGAAAATTCCTGTGTTTTTAGAGCGAAAATTTGATGGACGAGTGGTCGCGGGCCTGTAATTTTCTTCAATCGCAGTCGCTTCATGAGAGCGAAACAGGATGAGGAGATTAGGCCGGCAATGTAGTCAAGAACGAAGGCACGATTAGAATTCATCCGTTCACAAAGCCGCTAATAAGCTTTTTCGAAGAAAAGGGGTGTTGCCCGTGATGGTGAATTAAAGGGGTCGGGTCCGTGGTGGTCGCTTATACCTCGATGATCTAGAAGAATTGAAATTTAGCACATGATAAGTGTTACGCAGGAGAAGTCTTCTACACATTTCCATATATGTAAATCACAAAATACATGTCTGAGGGTTTACTCAGAAGACGTCGTAAGCTCAGCGGAGGATTATACACGTAACTAGCCTTTTCTGCCCTTCAAAAAATGGATTTTCTAAGCAAACTAGTATATTGAGTGCACGCGGTCGAACTAGTCCAGCTTGAAAGAGTCAAGTGCTCTAGTTAAAGGCACAGGACACCCAAAAAATTGATTTTCAGATTTTATGCTTATCTTGGAGAGAGTCACACGCTGATCACAGAGGTATCTCTGAAATCGTCCAAGACCCCTTTTGAACAGAGCTATGGCTCCTGAAAGGCGTCTAGGTCTTGAGGGTCGAAAATTGGTGGACGAGTTGTCTCAGGCCTGTATTTGTCTTCGTTCGCAACCGTTGCGCGAGAGCGATTCAGGATAAGGAAACGGACCGGCAGTGGAGTGAAGAACGAAAACTTGTTGGAATTTATCCATCCTTCGAGACGCTATCGAGTTCGAAAATCTGGTAGGGGGTCGGGCCTGTGGTGGTGAGCGAAGGGGTCGGGCCTGTGGTGGTCGCTTATATCTCGCTTATTTGGAGGAATTGAGATCTCGCATTTGGCACGTGTTATACAGGAGGGGTCTTCTACATACTTAAAGGCACTGTTCGCGATAAAAATCGTTTTTCTGTTCTTTTGCCTATCTTGAAAACGGCTCCATGCTGATTCCAATGATGCCTCTGTAACCGTACAAGACCCTTCTGGAAACGGAGTTATGGTCCCTCAAAGATTGAGCTAAAGAAACATGGCGGACGAGTGGTCCGGGGCTTGTAACTTCCGTCTTTTGCAGCCAATGTGTGCGAGCTGACCTGAGTAAAGAAAGAAGTTGAGAATGAAGGGAAGAACGGGGCTTCTGATCTGAAACCATCGCTCAACTCACGATTTCGAGTGTTCCTTTGTTCACGCTGAGGGGCGCAAGAGGCGGGACTTGCCCACAATGGCGGGGTTTTCCCACTTTTCTAAGCCGTTTTGCGGCTCCTGGGTAACTTTTCGTCCCGTTTTTTCGTCGCTGTTCTGCTTCTGAGAGCCACGAGAAGCGTTTGTTATGGAAAATTCCAGGATGAAGTTTATCGCGAACAGTGCCTTTAAATGAAATTCTCAAATTCATATCTGAGGGTGTACTGTGCCTTTAAACAACCGCCAGCTGATGAGCTGTATGAGTACAAAACTGTCGTTTGTAAAGCCGCCACGGAAAGTACTCAGTTATCCATTGCGTTCGGGAGATCGCTGAGGGCATCGATGAGACGTGAATCTGATTTCTCCTCGCGACGCCTGCCCATGATGATCATAGAGAGGAAGCATAGAATGTCAAAGGTTATGGAAATCATAACTTAGTCCCTCTCAGAAAAAAAAATGGATAAAGGAAGGAAAGCAGTGTCCCCCACTCATTTGTATAAATTCAGCGACTTAAAGGCATCGTACGCGCAGAAAACCGTATATTATTTTTTCATGTTTTTGTGTAGCTTGGCCTCTCTAGTTAACGAAAATGTCGAAGGGGCCCATGAAAAACCTTTATTTGTAAGGAAAAGTCAATTGGAACACATTGTAAATACGAACTTGAATTTAGCGCCAAAATCCTTTTTAAAGTTTTCCTGCTTTTAGAGGCCTCGTCACTGTCATTCTCGGAGTTTTCCTGCATGTGGAGTTCGTGCTGTAACTATTTTTCACGTTGTCTTACGGTCCCGCCAACATTCTAGAAAAATTTGCTAGATGACTGGTGAGAATTGGTGGCGGATCTTTATCTTTGACGCCTTCCAACCTCATTGCCCAATGTTTTGACGCGCCAAAGTCTACCAGTGTGGTCTACCGGGCTAAATCAAGAAATTGAGTCTGAAAAATGAAAGTTGATTTCCATCGCGAACGATGGCTTCAAGTTTTCAACTCTTGTATACTTTTTAAGTCTAAAAGCTCTGCGCACAGCATTCTGTGTTCTGTTCTTCAGTTCTGCCGACTTACTGCTCTAGGAAAGCATGTGGCAGCTCCTAAATTTAGCTTTTGAAAACTTCTCTTTGAGAAGAGTGTAATGTACCGACATTGGGATTTTATCCGCCAGCAAAGGTTGAGGATGAGCTAAAGAAGGCCGCGAGTAATCACTAATCCGCAAGGAGTCCCTCAAGCTTATTTCTAACCCTGCCACGTCATCATGGTCACCAGTACTAGTCGATCCCTTCAAGTGAGGGAAATCGTGCCGCGTGATAGTACAACAACGAACCCCGACGGCCAGCTCTTTGTGGATACGCGTGTGGATACATGTGTCAGTGCGAATCTGTCCTTTTGCGCTCAAAATTAGCCCACTGAATACCGGCGCTCTCTTGCTGCCACGCATCCCATGCCATTCAATCAGCTGGTAAACGTCAACATCACTTGGACTGCCCTTGCATACGCAGCGAATTCGCGCAATGCACATGATACGGTAGTTCGGCAAGAGAGGGAATGTCTGGGGCGTTCAACACTTTGATAAGGCAGTGAGGCTCTCTTCAAGAGTAAGCTTTTATGGTCCACCAAATGTGGGTGCACCTACGCATGTTATGTTCACGTAAGCACTACAAGAAACAGGTTTTCCGTCGTCAAACGGACATATGAATCTGAAGATCAGAAAAACAGGGTTCACATGTTTGCGCCTTGGCGGCTTCAGTTTAACTACAGTGCCGATAACGTTATGTGGTTGACGGAACAACACTGAGGGTATCAGATACTCAGAGAAGAGTTGAATGATAAAGCATATAGTGCGGTCCTCCTAATTTTTCACATTTACTTATCATGAAGAAGCGGTCGGCAGAAAGTCAATATGCATATGATCTTGTTCTGCAATCGCGTTCAGTCCGCGGCTCTATCCTAAGGAGAGGGGGGGGGCACTCATAGAAATGAAAAGATTATACCACAGTCACTCACAAGATCATTTCGTATCACTGTGATAGCAAATGTTTTTGTTCTAGATATTTTGTTGGGTCTTAGTTGAGAGTAGGGTTCACTTTCATTTCGTGGTCTCTATCATGTGGTGGTCATGAGTGCCCCCCCCCCTCCTTAGGATAGAGCCGTCCGCAAAGTCTCATTATCACAATCGTAGTAGCGGAGCGGTTGTTTTGAGTATGATATCCTCATTTTTATATTTGAATTTTTTGAAAACAACCGCTTCGCTTCTACAATTGTGATAATGAGGACTGAACGCGACTGCGGAACTGAACTATGCACTCCTAGGCAACACGCTCACTACCGAGCACGCTTAGGTTGGGAATTTCTTGTTGATTAGCTTGATAGTTTGAAGTCTATCATCATGGGAGATCCTCCCGATGCGGGGCACATTCGCTCCAGATTTTGGCGGAAGAAGCAATGGGGGGCGGAAGAAGCATTCAGCCATCCAGTTAATTCTGGTGATTCGCTTTCGGACCTCTTTTTTACGAAGTAATAAATACATTATGGAAAAACAATCTTTAAACACTTTATAGGAAACCCATTCCAACCCCAGTTGAAGAAGTCATCTGAGAGCTGAGAATTGGAAGCGCTCACTTCATTGCTCTGAATAGTGTGTAACCTCATCATAGGAGTTGAAATATCGTGAAAAATTTTGGACAACGGAGCCCAACTCAAGTATAAGTCGAGAACAGGCTTACTCGTAACGACATTGGCACGCAACATCACCTAGATCCCCAAAGAGGCGCAGGATCATTGTCATCGAAAATGTGACCTCCAAATGTCCGCCATCTGCTTAAAGGTAGTGCTCGCGACGAAAAATAGTTGCCGAGATTTCTTCACCAATGCCTTCTTTGGGTCCAATGTTTTAGGGTCAGCACAGAAAAAAAGCGAACAAAGTCCAATTCGGGGTGATTGCCTAAGCCTTAACTCCGAAGCGAGCAGCGTAATGCATATTTTTGACGTTTCGTCTCTCTACACCAAGGTACAGAACGAGCAAGTTTTGCAAGCTCCATAAGTAATGTTGGACGAATACATCAGAGATATCGAAACCCTTGGACTTGACGAAGCAAGCACGATATTCCTAATTAAGGGATGTCTTGGCTGCAACGTGTTCAAATGGTTGGATCGATACTTCTCACAGGTCAAACTTCTTGGAATGGGTCAGAGATGACACCAGTGCTTGTTGTATGCTTTACGAACTGAATCGAGAAAAACAGCACTGAAACAACTACACCTTGTGTATTGCCGGTACATCGACGACTGATGTGTAATTCAGCACTGGATTGAAGATGGGCGAGTGTTGACGGATTCTTCATCAGCGGTCACAGCACAACAATCTCAAACTTGGAACTCCGCGAGATGGCTGGCTGCCTTATATGAGCACGTACTTAGGTGAAGTTGCCCTGTTGCCTTGTAATGGTTTTGCAAGCCAAGTGCGAACAATATTTTGATCCACCCGAAGTCTGTGCATCCGAGCAGTATGGAGCGGGCGGTCATACGAAATAAGTTTCGGTCGGCTACAGGAGTGTGCACGGGAAAAGATGAGCAGCGGGGATCTGTCAAATTCACGTCGGAGTTCGCCAGACAAAATGACTGCGCACTCCCACTACGTCGCAGAACAGCCCCAGCTCACCGAAGTAGAACGCGTATGCGGGAACAGGATGACATTTTGTCTTCCCTTCACTTCTGATGAAGTCAGTACCGCTATGCAGCTGTGTCAGACTGTACGATAAACAGTGCCTGGCAGAAAATTTTGCTATTTGTCCAGTGGGTAGAACTGAAGATTGCTCTAAATCAGGAATAGTTTACCAGATAAAATGTTCGACTTGTAACTCCTTATATGTATATCGAGGAGACTAGCAGGATGCTAAGCGTGCGGATGAAACAACATTCGGCTGCGAAAAGACACTCGAACCAAATCACTTTACTGAAAGAGATCGAGGAAAAACCTTTACGACAACGAATTTGAAGTCAAGTATTGAATTCTGGCTCGGGAGACGGCATCTTTAGTGCTGGAGGCGTTTAGAATATTCTCGAAAAACCCTCGAATGAGAAACCGGAACGAGTCTATCTTATACAAAGAATCTTATGCCCTTTGTATCGCAGTGCGAGCTGTGGACCAAACATTAAAGAAGTGGGTTTCACTCGCCCTGTTGGTCATCAATACTACAGGGCGAAGGCGATTTCTCTCTGCTCTTTCAGTGGATTTTAGTGTGACTTTACCTGATTCTCTTCGCGAGGTTTTTCTGGTCTGCCCACAAAAGCTCTGAAATACCGAAGGGAAATTTCGTGTTTGACCGAGTCAAGTACTTGTCGTACCTTGCACCACGTTTAAGACCCCTGTCTTATTCGGCCAATAGGCTGTAGCCAGCACGGTCGATACTTATGCAATGCATTGCTCACTGAGGTTGAAAAATTCCCCCGATGAGTCCGTACTGATCTCTTGTGGCCCGCCCGTGGCCGCCCCGGTAAATACCTATGCTTACTGAGGTGGGAAATCTCCCCGTTGCAGCCGGACTGCGCCGTTCGCAGCGCGCTCGAGTGCGCCAGCCTAATCGATACGCATACAGCCGATCACCAGGGACGGTGGAGGACGGCGCTGGATCACTACGGACGGGATAAGAGGGCCGAACGACTATGACGGGGGCTAAGCCTCTGGGGCCTGATGCATCAACGCGCCGGGTTGGGGTATGGGCAGGGCATTCGGCATCATTGAAGATCGCAGTGCGAGGGCAGTAGATCATAAAATCAATCGTGCCCAAGCAGGGTTTCCGCTGCTCTAGCTGCCCCAGCCTCCTAGCTAGGGCAGCACGGGCACGATTCATTTGCTGATTTACAGAGTTCTTCAAGGGCGCAGACTGCCCTGCCCCTGCCCCAACCCGGACCAATGATGCATTCGGCCCCTGAAGACGACAATGAGGCCGAAACGTCTGGCCAACCAAAGATCCACTGAAGACCTCTTATGGCATAGGAGACTCTTACAATACAAACCTTAGCTTTCGATTTTTGCTAGTCTATTAGCCCATTTCCCCGTATCAATATTTTGTAGTATCAGGGGTTATCAGATGGCTTAAAACCTATATGGAATCGGCGACCACTGGCCCTCAATCTCGTCTGTTCGGGGTTCTTCTCTGAAAGAAAATGCTGCCAGTGACATTCTTGAACATAGATCCATCCCGCAATACTTTTTTCTCGTTTCACTCCTATTTTTTCACTAGTCGTGCACGTCCAACAACTTGGATCACGCATGACATGAGACTAATATTTCCAGGGGTATTGTAATGCATGCGTGAGCGGGTTTCAGAATTTTTCAGATCTTTTTTTCCTACCAAACAATATATATTAATTAACTCGACAACTCTTCCCGTTCACTAACACTGCCTTCAAATACTGGCTCGAAGTCGTGTGCTGTATGACTCGCAGAACTTATGGAGGTTGTCATTCATTTCATCCCAGGCTCTTATTAGTGAGATCCTAAGCAGTCGGAATTGGTGTCGAGAGGTAAACTAAGGATTACTAATCGTTCATATCATAATTTCGCTTGCATTAAACCGTTCATCTTAATCTCTATTCTTTGTATTAACTCTAAGGTCACGATAACATTCCTACATAACATCGGTGCGTCTCATTTAACTTGAATTTCTGTATTATTTTAACTTCATGTTACCGATAAATCTATTATTATTAAACATATTATTATTATGAAAGTTTCACTCAATAGTCGATCACATAGAAAAGTATTGGGTGTTTGATCTGGTGAGCAGGGCGGCCGCTCTTCCTGCGAGATGGAGTACGGGAGCTTGAATCGGCACCAGTCTTCAAGATAGTTGGCTTGTGCGCTGGAGCCGAATCGTGCTGAGAGCCTTTCGTTCCGTCACCGTAGTAAAAAAAGGTACTGGGGCTTCAGGCTTGTGTGTGGTACCTGCCCAAATCATCAGGTTAGCAGAATTAGCCTTTTTTCAGCGATTCTTCTATGAGACAAGGCCCTCTTGGCAATAGTCCTTGGTTAATCGCCGACCCGAATTCGAAGATATTTTCATCGAAGAAGACGTCTGAGCGGTGAGGAACTCCGGTTTAGCGGCGCAAGAGCCTAGTCGAGCCTGTATTAAAATAGGTGATTGATGTTTTGAATTCAAATTGCTCTTCTGTGTTAAAGATCTTATGAATCGGATCTGTTGTTTCATGTATATGAGGTGCACTCTGATAAGACTGGACACCTGTACTTGGGCTAGAAAACAGACGCTGAAGCTCATGTACTCAAGAACAGTGCGCAAAATCACAGCGGGTAAGGTGCCCCGGTAAGACCATATCCGATATTTGGGCTGGGTACGCCATTGTAGGAAGCTAAGCTAACGTGAGCGGCGCGTAGTGTGAATCAGGACTGAACATGTATGTTCTGCTTTCCAAGTCTACAAGCAATAAGTTGCGTTGAGAAGCCTAAAGGCAGTGTTCACGATAAAAATCGTTTTTCTATTTTCCCGCCCATCTTGAAAACGGCCCCATGCGGATTTTAATGATGTCCCCGTAATCGTAAAAGACCTTCTGGGAACGGAGTTAAGGTCCCTCAAAAATTGAGCTAAGGAAATATGATGGACGAGTTGTCCGAAGCTTGTAACTTCCGTGTTTTGCAGCCGATGCGAGCTGACCTGAGCAAAGAGAGAAGTTGAGAATGAAGGGAAGAACGGGGCTAGTGATTGGAAGTCATTACTCATCTCACGATCTTGAGCATTCATTTGTTCACGTGGGTGGGCGTGTGTTCCGCTTTTGGGGTTTGCCTTGCGCTCAAAGATGCAACTTCGGGCTCTTTTAGAGCTTTTCCTGGCTCGTTTTCATGCGTTCTGTCGACGTAAACGTTACAGTGTGCCCCTCCACTACCCATTCGTAGTAAAAACTGAGACACTTTTTTTATCGTGAACACTGCCTTTAAGTTCCAACTCGGCTAAGGCACACGTTTTGTCAGTAACCCCAGCACCTTATGTTAATTGCACATCCCATCCACACGTGGATGATCAATTAAGAGTTCCAAGTAACGCTAGCCTTATGGCGGTGGCCTCAGACTGTTTGCTTCATATTTATTCTCAGAAAACTAGAGAGGAGAAGCAATTATGAAACAACAATTGACGACTTCCAACAACCCCACAGCTCTCAGAAGCGCGTTGTGCTTTAGCTTAGAGGTTTCTATAGCGGCCTTATTTATATGATGATTTGGTAAAACCCTTTTCGTGACCCTTACGACTGGCGAAATGCAAGATGTTTACTCCTTCTCTAGATACTGCATCGCCGCCCATTTTCTTTTCCCATGTAAAGACATCAAGCAGCTGCTTGATATAAGATAGTACAACTGGAGATTCTCTATCTTTTTATGTCTGTCTTAACAAAATCCAAGCAGATTTCACAAAAACCGATAATTTGATTGTTACCGGCGCAATCAATACAACGAATGTTATCGCAATGCTGGCTTCTGCCCTATCTGCTTTCACACATCCGCCAAACTTCTAAATCATTTGGCTTGTACTAGTGAAGCTTGATTTTTGGAGGGCAGTCGAAAATGGATACAACTGACCTAGAACGTAACAAAACTGAATAAGGACGAATTCTTGAAAGATGAAGATGAGAAACTGGTGATGGAGAAAAGGCATCACTCGATCTGAGGAAACGATAATTGCAAGTATTTCTCTCTAATACTGTTTGGATTTATTTGTTGGTGGACTTAAGACTTGGAGGGAGAGTGATTAATCGGGCTGCTACTGTCTCTTGTTTTCCGTGTTAGGTTAAGATGGATGGCGGTTTCCAGAAGCTCTTTTCTTAGATAACTTCCCTGATGTCAGAAGAAAGGTGGTCACCGCAAACAGAATTTGGTGGGGAAGAAGTTGCCAAGAAGAACAGGCTTTATTTTATAGCTCGGTCAAGGCTAGAACTGTGAGACGTTCTTTCAAAAGAAATGTAAATTGCCCAATTCTGTGGTGGTCTTGCATTCGCTATTCGAGGAAGCAGAGCTGCCTCTCAAAGACTCCTAGTATGCATATTCCTAGCTTCCGGAGAAGATAAGAAACCTCTCTGTAACCCTATGTCGATGTTCATAACTTTCGTTGCTAGTTCAGCTTTTTAGGGACAGGGGAGTTTCTGAAACAGCGAGTTTAGACAAGCTGATTTTGATCAATAAAGGAATATTGAGTGTTGGGTTGCGACACCATGGGGAAGACCTGCAGTCGAGAGAACAACGGAGGACCTGCTGTGAGAAATCTGTTTGATCTCAACGATTTGGGGGGGGGGGACTCCCCCATTGTATCAACGAGAATCTGTCGTCATTCTCGGGAATTTCCCCAGACGAGAGAAGCTATAGAGCTAATATCACATGATCTGAGCCTATCACCTCTCCATCATGAGAGAGGCATCGAGTTATGCCAACATTGCGCCTTTGCAAGGCCTCTAAGACTGCTGTAAGCGGAAGCCTGAGCATGTTTGGTTTGACAAATGCAAGTAGATGCATGCATCCGTAGCCGTTACAATTGAACGACTTTGGCAAACTTAGTTATCAGGGACTACGTCAACTCTCTCCAGTTCCACTCCAGCAGATGCGCAATCCCTCGAACGCTGCCCCTCGTTCAAGTTCTTTGCAACTAGAATAAGACGCTGATGTCACCACATCGCAAGGTCATGAAGGATGGAGTACTTCTTCATCCACCTCGCGAAACCTACTCAAGCAAAGAAGCTGGAGTTGAGAATGAAACACTACGAAGCTTCTAGGAGGTTAATCTAAGCAGGATCCAGTCTTACCCCTCCCAAGAGTGAATCAGCATTAGGTCTCTTACAGGTTAATCCGATCAAACTAGCCATATGATGCAGCATGTGGTGGAAAGACGCCAGACAACCAGGGTAGCGCACGCACTGCTTCTCTATCCGTATTACAGTATTTGTGATTTGGGTCCACACACGTCGCAGAGTATTATGTATGGAAACAGGATTTTACAGACGCTGAGGCAAACGCTGTGGCAGTTATGGAGTGAGAAGTATTCGCCTGAGATACTCAGCAAAAATTGATTTGGATATTTACAAATATGCTAGGCTGTGACCTTAGAGCAGACCTAGGAGTCTACAGCTATGTAAGTCGAATGCTCTCCTTGCATCCCACAGGAACAAGGCAACAACGGTGAGGAGTGGGAGAAATTCCCCAGTTACAAGAGGTCACCAGAATAGTGGGCACGTTAGCTTCCCCGCGTCCATCGCATTAAGGGGTACGAAAACAAGGCGCAATTCAAGGGCCAATTTCTGATATACTTTCATTGTTCTAGGTGGCGTTTGCGTTTCGCTGTTCTAACAGGCGCGGGGTACGAATTTCCACAAACTCCGCAGCAATATGCCATCCTAGATGTGAGAATACTCGCCGTTACTGTCGATCTACTATTTTTGATAAGTCTTGGTTTTGAAACAACACCCTGATCCTGGCAGATTAATTATACAGTACCGTTTTATTGCAAAAACGGCGTTTCGCGGCGTTTTTTGTGCTCACAAAGCGCCACATCGTCATAACTCACTTGAAATTTGACGAAATTAGATTTTCTGGGAGTTTTCGTGTTCCTCTCAGTCAGGAAAATGCTGCGATATGTGTAGTGTCTTTTGGACTCCGGTATTTTCTTCAAAAATGCGTTTTTCTTTCTGAAATTCACGTTGCCCACAGGTCAAAACATTGCGGATGTCTGCAATCATGACCGTCTGATCAGTTCATAGTGAGATATTTTGTAGTGCAATTATGCAATTTTTTAAAAACTTCTGGAGTTGAATCTACCTATTTCTTACACTATCGTGTAGCACTCAATGACAGCAATTCAGAAATGACTTCCAATTTGAAATCGGACTACTTTGAAGCTAGTTATGGTGATGCGGCGATTTGTGAGCGAGAAAAATGCCGCGAAACGCTTTTTTTGCAAAAAAAAAATGCGCGGTACACTAGCTGCTAAGGGTGGCTCGATTCCTGGCCATGGTTAGAGGATTACTTAAAGAGGAAAAGGTGTTTGTGGATTATGGAAGGCACCAGATAGTCTGCAGCAGCAGCATGGTTCAAGTTTAAATCTGATGACCTATTTCCTGGTAGTCGTTCAAGTCGTTCATTAAGCACAAAAAGGGCAACACGGGTGAGGATAACCATATGACTCGCATATTGTAGGACGTAGAAGTCAGCCATCTAGGAAAGACTAGCACACAAAGACTTTATCTGCACTACCGTACCTCTCGACTGCGCATCCACACACTCCTCAGCCCACGGTGAAAACGCACGTAGCTACGAGAACACCAACACGGTCACCAGAGTTGGGCAACGTTTGCTGAGCAGAGGTTAGCATTGAGGTCAAACTTGTTGCTGCGCTAACTTATACCACAGATTTGTCAAGCTGTAAGAAGCCCTCCGAAATTGTCGTTAGGTCGATCTTTCTGCTTGAAATCCACAGCTTTAAAAATGGAAAGTAAGAGAAAGATCCTTCTCTCCAGCAGAACTATAAAATGCTTGCGTCACCACTTTAGGCGGGTTAGGAAGTACGCATCATGCATATAAGTCAACACTAAGCTCACGCCCATGGCTCCTGCATAATGTCATTTTCAAATATAAATGTCCGCTCGAACATCTCACATTCAGGGGTGCGTTCCAAGAACGTTCCCACGACGCTGTGGGAGGACAAACAACCTTCTCATGGACAAATTTGCTTTCCATGGATGCGAATTAAGACTGAAAATTGTTCCCACGTGGCCGTTGCTACGTTTCCATGGACGCGTTTTGCCATGGGAATGTTCTTGGAACGCACCCCTGTGCTCATGCAGACAGTGTTGCCTTAGAGGTGAGCCTGGGAAATAAGGGTAACGCTCCAGGTCATCGATAGCAAATGTGATACCAATTCCCTCGTCGAGAAAGTCTGGTCACACTGAGTGGCCTACATAGCTTGATGAGAGCAACTGTGAGCCAAGCGAGGTAGTAGGTCAGCTGCTGTTGAAGCTAAAGTAGGTCAGAGTGACAGAATCAGAAGTCTAGGTCAGCTGCAGTCGATCAGAATGACCATATGGTACAATAATTGTTGTCAAAAGGAGGTGCAAGTTGTGCTGGTGCCAGGAAGAATGCTGGATGACGTTTCCAAGAAACGTTCATTGTCACAGCTCCAATATGACTCCATTGGGTGTTGGCACACGTTAAGTGAAGACAGGCTATACTGGCGCAAAGACAAGTTCGTCGTCTTTACTCAGATATTTGTTTGGAAGTTTCCGAGGACAGTAGAGCTGATTTCTCAGATATTTGTGGGGAAGTTTTCGAGGACAATAGACCTGCTTTGGTCGTTAACCCTAGGTCGGGGGGAAGGAGCGAGATGTTCCCCCGGAAGGGGACGTCTTGCCTCTCTCCCCTCGAATTATACGCAAGGAATGACGTTCGCAACAGTCGACTCGGGGGGAGAACAAGGGAAGTTCTCTTTACGGTTGATCCCATGGCCTCTCCTCGAGCATAATGAACGAGAAAACAAAGCCGTAGCGTATACGGTGATGCAATCTGGCTAGTCTCGAGGTGGTCTCACACTTCGCAAGTTGAGGGGGCAGATCTGCCACTCAAGGAATGTGTAAGGTATCTCTGTCCAGATATCAGGGAGATAACAGGCTTCTCTGTAACCTACGTCAAAGGTCAGTATTTTTGCCCTTATTCCAGCTTTCCAAGAACAGGAAACTGTTGAACAAAACAAGTTTTGGGTAAACTGATTTTTGATCAATCAACGAACAATGGGTGTTGAGTGGGCAAGATCAGCGATCGGGAGAATAAGTGAAGACCTGCTAGCCGGAGGTCCCCTTCGCCTCCCGTCGATCCGGGGGAAGTTCCCCAGTTGTTTCGAGGGAAGCGCCGTTGTCGTTCTCGGGAACATTCCGACGAATGTCTGAGTATAGCACAGAGAGCGTTTCCATGCCACCCAGATCTTGCTCTTTTTTACCATAGTTTGAGACTGAATTTAAATGCAGACTAAGTCCTGTGAGACTTTTTGTACTAGCGTATACCCCGCATGGGCAGCATTAATCAGACCCCGGAATAAGACTACAATCGAGCTTCTTAGGCGTATGGGCAACGCTCTGAGACTAGACGTCTTCACCACGTGTCAAAGGGGCATCTCATGTTCCTATAGTTAAAGGCAGTGTTCACGATGAAAAATGCGATCCGAATTCTGCTAAAAATTAAGATCACGTTTTGTGGAGGGGCACACTATAACGATACCGTTGAATTAATGCATGAATACGAGCCAGGAAAAGCCGCAAAAGAGCCCGAAGTTGCCACTTTGAGCGCAGGGCAAACCCCAGAAGCGCATTGCCCGCCCACCACCGTGAACGAATCAAAGCTTGAAATCGTGAGATAAGCAATGGTTTCCGATTATTAGATTCGTTCTTCTATTCAATCTCGACTTCTCTCTTTACTCAGGTCAGCTCGCATACATCGGCTGCGGAAGGCGGAAGTTACGAGCCTCGGACAACTCGTCCACCATGCTTCCGCAGCTCAATTTTTGAGGAGTCATAGCTCCGTTCCCAGTGGGTCTTGTACGAATCCAGAGGCATCATTGGAATCAGAGTGGGATTGTTTTCAAGACAGGCTGAAAGGCAGAAAAAGGCTTCTATCGTGGACACTGCCTTTAAGGGCTCTACACACGTTTTGAAAAATTTACGATTCTGAGTTTACGTCTTAGGTGACGAGTCCAATAATCTGCCTTTGGAGGTCAGTACATCCTCCGCAACGAATAGCATCAGTGGATTGGCTCATAATAAAATGTTTCCTCGTTCACTTGCCCCTCTCTAACCCCTCGAATCCCCTTTGGTCTCATGATGATGACCTTCAAACGCCAACTTTATTTGATCATTTGCTTCACGGAAGATTCTTGCGCTCTGCTTTATGTACAACAAGCGCAGTCAGCCGCTGCTGTCATAAATATTAAAGAGCGATGTTGTGAAAGTCGCTGAACTCGGTGACGCGACGTGGTGTGGTGTGCCGCTTCGCTCGTGGTTTTATATTTGATACAGTCGATCCGTGAACAGAGAATAAACCGCATTTTCGTTCTTGACACACCCAAGATTGTTTACTTTCCTGATTGAGGCGCATTTACTTAAAGGCAGCATACACGCTCGTAAACGTGGTTGAGATAGAGATAGATAGAGTCGTACGACTTACAACATAAGGTCTACGCATTTTGAAGTATCAAAAATGACCCACCATGCCGCCACATGAGTTAGAAATTGGCCCCGAGCTGTATTTTCACGCCCCCTAAATTTGCTCTTTTCCTCCATGGCAGGGTTTTTAAGCCATCTTCGCCGTCAGTGACGTGTGTGGTTCGCTTGTTAGGCCATCCACCAACAGTACCGACGGTGAAGATGACCCAGCAACCTTGCGTTGGAGGAAAAGGGCGAGCACAGAGGCGTGAAAATACAGGCGGGACCAAACTTGCTACTCGTGTAACGGCATTGTGGGTTGTTTTCGACGCTTAAAAATGCGTAGGCGTTGTAATCTGAGCCATACCATTGTATTTCCGTAGTTATCTCAATCACGTTTACGAGCGTGTATGCTGCCTTTAAGCTGATATTCTGACAAGTAAGGGATAGTTGCAATTGGTCGCTCAGAAAATTCACAGAAAGTCCAATCACATTACCTGATACTGATAATTGCCTTGCTAGAGGCATAAACAAAGAACAAGTTAAGCCTTCCTCTTTTTTTGACAAACCCAAGTTAGGAATCGATTAGACCTCCAATCAACCAAGATAGCGTATTCGTTTGGATCTTTCCCAAAACCATCCATCCTACATTATGAAACCTGAGTAAGTAAGACGATGTAATCTATGACGGACGCAGCAAATATACTGCATCCGACTTCAATCGGGGAGTCAATCGATATTCACCTAAATTGTAGCATGAGCATAATATCATGACAAATAAACAGCCAAACATGCAATACAAAGTACGGTATTTCAAAGATACTTATACACCAAACACGCAAATACTGGAAGATTAATGAGGATTTGGTGAAAAGGAAAAGAAAGGACTAGTATGACGCACAATAATCCTCTGGGGATCCCATTGGCAAGCTCACAGTAGGCTCCACTTAAGCTGGCTGTACTATGCTGAACACCAGTAGCATTAGAAAGTATCATACAACAACAAGAAATAATTACAGAAAACGGTTGTGGCAGGATGTTAGAAAACGCTCTGCATTGATTCAACCCAATCAGCGGGCGCCTTCGTTGCGGGACGGATTGCGCCGTATACTTTCTTGAAGAGCGACACCTCGTGCTAACGCGACTGTTTCTGACACAACAAATTTCCGGAACGATCTGAAGGCGTGTTAAAAAAATGCTCTTCTGATTTCCAAACTTACAATTAAAGAGCTCCATCCTGTCTAATGCAGGTTAAACTGTGATTCAATTGTTGAAGAAGCTCTTCTAACGCTTTCAAATACTTCCCCACAGCAGGCCGAGGCGGATAACGATTATTTTTTTAGTTCTGCTATACAAAGAAACCCTCAAGTCAACTTTCGCTGTGATTTATTTTGAATTAACCACTCCAGTCATGGGGAAGAATGGCTCAAACTTTGAGCCGCATATGAAGAACTTGAAAGCCACGAAATTTAAAGCGTACGAAGTGAGACTGCTCATGAAACTGAAGACGGAGTCATTGAAAAGTAATCGTAAGAAAAGGTGCATGCGGTGACGCACTGGGCAGGATAAGTGCTCGAGGGCTGCAACAGCTCGACACTTCGCGCTAAGGACGCTGGTCGATCCCTAGCCCTATCCGTTGCCATCCCAAGGGAAACAACCAAGAAACAACACCTGCAGAGAGTGCTCATATACGAGCCATGACTTCTAGCCGGAAGTCGGACTTCGCCTCCTAATCAGTCGTACCGGCAAGCCGCAGGTCTCTCATTTGGAATGAACACGATCATGAACCTTATCGAGAACACAATTTTCGAGAGCTAATAAAGTCAGCTATAAATATTTCATCCCTCCTTACTGATGAGTTCCGGGGATGATCTCACTAGTAGCATATGCACCAAGTCTTCGTCTAAGGGAAGGAACGAAACGACTAGGGTCCATTTAGAGATGAACAAAATGGACGTGAGCACAGTCGCAAAAGTCGCATATGTCCTTTCTGGCCTTATATAAAGTCTACCATTGGGGAAAAAGTGGGTAATGCGATTAAGGTCATTAGTAAAAGCTATACATAGGCAGATCAAGGAAAATTTCCGATTCTGATATTTTCCTTTCGTTAGTTGCTCTGGCCCTTGTTTGTTCCACAAATAACCCGGAAACAGCGGGAAAACGCCTCTCTCATTCTAGTCTTAATCGCGCCGCTAGTGCTATTTGCCAATAAGCGCGTACGTGGCTTTCCGCTGCGAAGCCTCGTAGAAAATTAAGGAAATGGACGCTCAATATTTAGTTTAAAAATCACGACAAGATTGTTCGACTCACCATAGGTAGACGATTGTCCGACGTAACCCTTCATGGGTCGTCCACGAGCAGGCCGTTTTTCGGCCCCCAAAGCCCCCGTCATTCTCGGCCGATCGGCTCTAACCAGCCCGGTACAGCGAATCGGTTGTTTGAAAAATTCACCCGTTGTGACCGATCCGAGCACGCCTGTGACGTCCATGGCCGTCCTGGTATACACGAGTGTAATACACTGCTCACTCAGGTCGGAAAATCATCGCGATGTTATCGGACTGAGCCTGCCTGGCCCGGGCTAGTTCAAATGTGGCTGTCCCTGTCGATACGTATGCAATGCATTGCTTACTGAGGCGAAAAATCCTCCCAATGTGGCCGGAATGAGCCGGGTGCAGCGCACTCGAGCACGTCTGCGCAATCGAGTGGCATGCGGCCAACACCATGCGGACGGCGCAAGACGGCGCAGGATCACTAGGCGCGCAAGAAGAAGGCTCAGAATCGCTAGAGACGAGAGAAGTACAACCTTCGGCTGAATATCACGGATGAATATCGTCTGGACCCTTGCTGGTTAAAAATTCTATTGCGGCATGCACGTACGCGGCGGGTTAGGTTGTGGTTAGGCAGGGTTTGGGGCGTCGGCGCGCTTGATCATTGCTGTGCGAGTGCTGGACATAATCCATAGTTGGGGTCTCAACGGGGTTTTGGCTGCCCCACCCTCCTACCATTCATTCCCACGCTACTCGCAGTCGCTTTATCACAATCGTGAATGCGAAGCGGCTGTTTTTCGAAAAATTCAACCATGAAAATGAAGATATCACTCTGAAAACCGCACCACTTCTATGATAGTGATACGGAAAAGTGCGAGTAGCGGGGAAATGAAGGCTACGTAGGGTTTGCGAGGGAACGATTTTTCAGTGCTTGCCTAACCCCCTTTTAGCCGTCGCGCTGCTATCATCAAACGCGCCGACGCTTTAGACCCTGCCCAATCCCAAGCTAACCCGCCGCCTACGTGCACGCCCCCCTGAAGGGATGACACCCGCTGGATAGTTATGGCGAAAACCGTGCGATTTGCCAACGTGGCTTGCCAACGTTCGCCGCCTTACCTCTTCTAACTTCTTGTACACCAGTCGGGCTGGGAAAAGAAATTATGGCAGTTTATGGGAAATCCTAGCTGAAATTCAGCTATTTTTTCCTGAAGTTGAAAATTTCACTTTCAATGGAGGGTCGTACGTCTCCTGGTGTTTTTTTTTTCAAACAAAGTGTAGCAAATCTACGTTCACAAAGGCACTGAAAACAGTTGAGTGGACCTAAAACTGAACTTTTCTCGGGCTGTAAACAATTGCATTTAATTTTAATTCGCAAAAACCACATTTTCACACAGTCTACAACGTTTTTTTCATATGTTTCTTTTCACCCGAAAAACTTACAGCCCCTCCAACTTTTCTTTCTTCCCGGAAAATGTCTACGACCCCCCCCCCTCACCATCTCTCAGACAGTAGTAGGCCCGGAGCGCAACCGGCTCCGCCTCTCCCCGCCCACTGCAACCGAAACGCAGAGCAGTTGATATGCGAACTTGCGGTGCGTTTCGGTTGTGATTGCAACGTGCAGTGCGTTCAGGTTGCTCTCCGGGCCACATGCGTTGACTGACGCGCCAATTTCTAAACTCAGAGACTACGCCTAGTCATCAAACTCTACGTTTCGGACATTGATCGATGTCGACACATCCACCCCATTTCCTTGTGAATGGCTCTTTGTTGTATCATTTTCATAGTCTATCTAATGAGTTTTTTTTAGCATTACCGACGTATCATTCCTGCGGTGAAAAATTAGTGTGTGGCTACATGTAGTTTTGATTCGATGGGATAAAAGATGGTTTCTGAGAGCACCCCTCCTTGCAGAATCTCAATTCTGACAAAAGTTCGAGACTGAAGAATGGGGCATTAGAGCAGTAGAGAGGAAACAGCTAATAATTTTCCTCTGGGTTATGTTTTTTTTTGCTTATTAGATTTTTCCGTATTTTTTCTGAGTGTTTGCTTAGTAAAGGCTGTAGGGTTATACATCAGACCGAATTTTATTATTACAGAAATATCCGAGTGATTTTTCGACTTTCGAACTATTCGAAAATCGAAAATTCTGCTTTGGAATAATATTCGAAATTCATGTGCTTTGAAAACAGCCGTTTCGAATAGTATTGGAAATTTGAATAAATCAAAATAGGCTTTCGAATAGGATTCGAAATTCGAATATTGCGGAAGCAGACTTTCGAATAGTATTCGAAATTCAAATACTTTAGCGTCAACACATTCGAATTATTTTAAATTTCAAATGACCAAAACACTCAATCATCATCTCATCAGTGTTCTGATCGAGTTCTGAAAGCATAACTGCAAACTCTTTCGACTCAAACCTCGAATCGTTAACCAGTCTCGCCTTCACGTTTCATGCACACTTTGGGACTTTCATTAATCAGGCTGGGGTTCGAAACCTTGTTATATTCCGAACTCAAGTACATATAAATGAATGTCTATCACCTCTTGCCCGTGAAGGTTCCCTAGCTCAGACTGTCGTGGGGTAGTACGTCAGCGAAATAGGGGTCGAACCCGCGTAAAAAGAGGTTAGCAGCACCCTTGCTGTAGCTACTGCCGATAGCAGGAGCTGCTGCTAATTAGCGGCATATCCTGTTGATTAACCCCTTTGTTTATCCTGGATGCGCGAGTTCGCCACGCGTGAAAAGGATCATACCCAACATCGCTGGGGGAAAGGGGGGAGTGATAGTCTAAATTCTTTCTCCGTTTGTTAGACAGGCTGCCGATGACGATGGGTTGAACACCAGCATGCGTTGGCAGCATATACTACTGTTAAAAGCAGCTGATGTTTGTCCTGGGGTGCGACCCCTATTTCTCTTTCTCGATTCTTAATACAGTAAACGGAAACGGGAAAAGCGGTGGTGCAGTTGCGTACTTATACTGTAGCCATGGCTGTCTCGGTTCCGGGAATCAATTATGAACAGCTGATAATTTTTTCTGCTATTGTTTTTTCTACTTCTCTCAATTTTTCGTGTTATTCTCGCGTGTATCTATAGTAAATACTAATTTAGGAGTATAGTGGTATAGTGAAGTTTGGGGAAGAACTTTATCTTACGTTCACGGTGTTTTTTTCCTCTAAAATTGAGTTAAAAAATTAGTCTTGCCGACCGCAAGGGTTCTCTACACCTCTGCGTACGTCACGCCATAATCGACAGCAAACTTTTTATTTTCATCACAATTCCATAGAAAAAAGCACCGGTTACGTTCAAAATGATGAGTTTTCTCCCAACACACTCAATATCAATACACCCAGTTTGTTTACTTTGGATACACGCAAGATATACACGAAAAGTTGAGGAAACTTAAAAACATTACGAAGAAAAAAAATTATCAGCTGTTCATTATCGTTTCTTTAAACCGAGTCAGCCATGGCTACAGTATAAGTATGCAACGGCACTACGGTCTTTTTCCGTTCTCGTAGGCTGTATATGCGCAATATTTAGACAATATTCAAAAGTTAGAGCATTTAAACGACTTCTCGAATGCATTTCGCGAAAGTCCCAGGAGGAAAGTTCATTTGATTATTTTCAAAAAATTTGGAAAAAAAGAATTGTTTGGATCCAGCCATTCGGGAGTTTCCTTAAAACTGTATTCAAATATAATATTTCACTCTGAGCAATTAGGAAGTCCTTATGTGGAAGAAATTATTGATTCGGGAGTTTCTAGGAGGGTCTATTGGATTCATTTACACATTTTAAGCTTTCTAAATAAGCTCTGGTCCGGCCATAATGACCTGTTGATTTCGATTATCACCAGCAGCGGAGCGGTGGGCCTCGGTGAAATATAACTAGTGATAAGGAGGTTTTGACGAAAAAGACACCGCATCGCGCTGTGATAACCGAAAACATGAGTTCACTTGGAATGAAACAGGGTCTATATTTTATTCGGCTTATTCATTCATTCGCTCGAATTTTATTCGAGTATTTTCGCCCGAAATTACTCATTCATTCGCACGAATTGTTTTTATTAGGGGCTGGTACTTCGGGACTGGAAGGTTGCTGTGGATACCTAATAATTCGGGAAAATATACTGAATAGTTGAGGAGAGTCAGGTTAAGTCAGAAGATCAGCGGGGTTAATAGGGTTAATGTGTGAAAATCGCTGGATTCTTTTCTGAAAAGTTGTCGATTAGCCAAAATGCATCCGAAAATCGATTAGCGAAGGATCTGAAATACATTGAAGTATCGATTTTTGCAACGGTGTTGCTAAAATCGGTTTATAGAAAGCGCCCGGGGCGCAACTGTCTCCGATGGGTGGCATACTATTACGCCATCAGCCGACAGGTGCGCTCAGGGCGCTTCGTGAATCAATTTCGTCGGTAGCACCCGAAGCGCAGCGTATGTGGCCTGCATCGCAACATATGTGGCCCGAAAATTGCCAAGTTTGTCACCCTGAGCGCCACATGGACGCGGCTCCGGGTGCATTCGGGGTGGGCTCAGGGCCTGCTATCGTCTGAGCCGTTGGCAAGCTATCCACTCATGCTGGACCCTGGACCTAATCAATAAGGCTGCTCTGCAAATCAACGGGCGGGGCTACGGACATCCAAGACTGCCCATTGGGAGACAACTTTCGCTTCCGTTCTGCGTACTTCACTTGCATAGCGACCGAGTGAGACTACGGCCTACCGTCCAGCAATTACGGAGGTCTTGAACGGCATAAAACTCGGATGAGAGGCGGCTGTCGGTCTTCGAAGAGCTTAGAAGAGCTCTCTGAGCATCAAAGTAGCGCATTCAATTCACATATCTCGGGTTTGAGTTACTACTGTAGATTCCACTCCTGGACATTCACCGATACTTGCGAGAGAAAAGAGTTGGGTTGTACTATGCAACCTTACTTTTTCTTTAGCACGAACCCGTGAATGTCCAAGAGTACGAATCATAGGATGGAATTTCTGGCTGGACCTTGCCTTTGCCTTTGAATGCCTTTTAAGATGACATCAGTGGGTGGAACTATTTAACGCTAGAGTGTCCCGAACCTTTTCCAACACCTGGTCACAGGGTAAGCAAGCTGCGCAATTTGTCCGCAGGTGTTTTGTGTCAGTGGACCGCGCGCTGCTCTCGTTTCCCATGCAAATTCTCATAAAAGATTGTTCATATTAATCTGGTAGTGGTGCATGCTGTCACATTCGACAAGAGTGATGAGGGGATTATGGTTGGACACAGCCTGGGAGAGTGTTTGGTCTCACGTATGCTTCTGGCTCGGCTGGGCTCATTACAACAATGTTTTACTACTGTTTAATAAAAATATTGGTTACCCTGTTCCCAAAAAACGCCTGAGCAGTGATTCATTCTTCAAGGAAGATCGAATTAGTTGCCCTGGATGTCAGGCCTCCGTAGTTATTCAAAGAACTTTCTAGGTCAACTGTTGATTGCTGTCGTTTGGGAAATCGAGTATTGTCTAATACACTCAGCCATGACATCTCAAAGAGTTTTGAATTCCTTCAAATTCTTATTTTTCCATGATGATATCCTGGCTGTCAAACCTTTTCTGCGCCTGGCTAAAGCACGTCGCTTGAATATGTCCCTGCTGACGGCCACTTATCCAAACCCCGAATTCAATTGCCGATTATTCAAATCATGCGCTGTTCGTGTTTCGTTTCATTGCCTCAACTAGCCGTTTCAATCTGGTGCCCATTTTTTTATTGCGGTGTGTTGAAAAATCCTTAGCTAGTGCCTTGTGCATAGCACCGAAGGATCATATCGATGATATTGTTGGAATACGGGTCTTAGTTTCTCCTCCTCGCTGTCCGAACACTCCCTTCGTCTCAATTGTGTCAGTGGAGACATTTACATTGTTCAGCTTTCTATTTCCTCATTAAAATGCAGATCTCCTTCTGTGTAGTGCATTTTTTCTTCGACA
The DNA here is from genome assembly GCA_029168955.1 of Aplectana chamaeleonis. Taxonomy (NCBI): domain Eukaryota; kingdom Metazoa; phylum Nematoda; class Chromadorea; order Rhabditida; family Cosmocercidae; genus Aplectana; species Aplectana chamaeleonis. The sequence goes on along the minus strand of JAPDOI010000056.1, from coordinate 1,681,084 downwards.
TTATTCGTGCCTATATCGATTTATTCGGCTTTCATAGCGAAATTGGTACAGCGTAGTTTCATGTTTTTCTATTTGCTGATTTAACCTTTTTTTATTGGTTTTTGCTTGAAAGCAAGAGCTCTTGCTGAAGCAGTATATTAGTCCTCTTTTCGACCTATTCTACTGCTCTGGTAAAGAAATGGAAGTGGAACGCAAGCTCAAGAAGGGTGTTTTCCGATTCCACCCGGCCTTGAAGGTAGTAATCGCGCTACTTTCCTTCAGTCAAACCTTTTCTTAATTCTGTATACCGGTTTTTCAAAGATGGACTAGCCCACTTCACTTTATTGACATCGATAATATGTACTAACAAAGGTCGTCAGCTAGCTTGACACCAAGGCCAAATCAATCTCCTTTAAAGGCAGTGTTCACGATGATAGAGTTCTCGAGAAAATTACAGGAATCTTTCGCTCAAAAACAGTTGAAAAACCGCGAAGGCTGAGCAGCGAAAACTGCACTAAAATAAAGTTATTATTACACAAAGATGCCAAGGTGCACAACGCCTCTTCGGAACTTCGAGTTTTATGCTGTGCCTAGTCAAGTTTCTGCGACGAGCTACACCAACTATTAAAGTAGTTCAGGAGCATACAGAACAAGAGTTTTTGTGGAAAACAAGCACAAAACTGTTAGCTATAGATTAATGTAAACAGTAGAGGTAAAAAAAACAAGTCGACGTCCAGAAGTCATTTATTGGATATCTGTTCCGAGCCACCTGATGACCCTTGGGGCCGGATGCATCAACGCGTCGGATTGGGGTAAGGAAGGATAGTTGATGCCAAAAACTCCGTAGGTCACGAAATCGATCGTGCCCCTGCATTTTTGTTCGCTTCGCAGCCGTCCCAGCCAGGATGTTAGGCTCCGTCCATAGCAGACGACCAGCGGCAAAGCGTCAAGGCTTCGGAGCATCGTGCGCCAGCGCTGAACACTGGCGCATGACGCTCGACGGCTGGCGCATTCAACGTGTCCGAGGATGGCACGTGTTTAGCGATGGTATCGATAATATTAGTGACCGCCGTTACGGTAACTATGCTTCCACCGTCTGCACAGGAACGGCTGAAGTGGTCGCTGGGGAGTCATATCAATAACAAATCCTGAAGATGGAAACCCCCAGCGTCACTTCATAAGTTCAGACGAAATGAGCTTAGTGAACGTGTGTGTATTTGAACGCAGCAGAGCTGTGCAGGCTTCTACTGCGTTTGCTTCAAGTGGCTGCTTTCTGTGGAGGTAAGTCAACATATCGATGATGACTAAAGCTCTGCTGTATCAAACATTGAAAATTTCTATACTTTACTACGGCTCAGAACCGTGTATGCTGCTCAAGTCGTGTGAGATGGAACTCGATTACTTCCAGATGCTATGCTTGCGTCAGATCCTCGGGATCACACTTTGTAACCGAATACGCAACGAAGTCATCAGGGAGCGATGTGATCATCAACTCAGGATCGAGAATCAACTTTCAACCAGAAGGTTGCGACGGCTTGGACACGAATGCAGGATGGACGCGAGCTGATTACCGTACCACATACTATGAAGGAAACGTCGAGCGCAGTGGGAGATCCAACGAATGGCCCCTAAAAAGACATGAATGAAACAAATCGAGGTTGGTCTGAAGATTCAGCGGTGCAGTGTCCTTTATGCTAGAACTACCGCTCCGAATCGTTGACAGTGGAAGCCTATCGTTCAGCATGCTTGGGCTCCCATGGCACCCACACCAGTGAGAGGTCATCTCGCTCGATCAGACGCCAGCTAAAGGGATGAGTGAGTGAATGAATGAGCGAGTGAATTGTGTTTTTGCCTGCTGAACGACTGCCCTCAACGCACCTCACCTGAGCTCTCCTCCCCCTCACTGGCTTCGTCTGTGCCAAGAGAGCAAGATCAAGTATGGTTTCACTGTGTTCGAGATACTACAAACAAAATGACCAACGGTACCGAAAGTTAGATGCCGCTGCAGAAGAGCAGGACGCTCCCTGCCGACGTACACGCCACCCGGGCTATGCACGGGAAGCTCGATAGAAGTCTCCGTCTAACTAGAGAACACGGGTCCTCTTGTCAGCAGCCATAGCTGAGAGCACCAGAAGCAGGGCTGGAAAATCATCTTTCATCCTCTGCCCAAGCAACCTAGCTTCATCAAACTATGTACTACCCATAGTGGTTTTGAAAGACAACCCAACGGAAGAAGAGGGTTGAATAGGAGCCTTATCAGACGACATCTTATCTATTCATATTCGATAAGCTATTGCTATCAAGGTCCTCTTCTAGCCCCTGGGATTCCCCTTCGCCAAGTGGGATGAGGAGTATTCCACCGGTTGTACTTTACAGCTGGGAATAACAAACGAAACTTGACGCCCAAACTCTGCGAAATTTGCGGGAAAACTTTGTGTTCGTCAGCTGGCACGAGGCTGAAGTGCGCCTTCATGCACTGTGGCTCTCCATCGATGTCCCGATGTCTCTCTGATGACTGCATTCAGCCAATGAATGAATAGCCAGCAGGCAGAGTCAACTGCGGCTGCCATTTACCGTACAGGGCGAAGGCCATTGTTATAAAGCATCAGTCTTGTTGGAAGCCGCTGCTTTATCAGCTCTCCCGCTGCAATCACTCTCTGATCACTTCCTCTACGATCTCGAGCCGCAGTGTCCACGATAAATTTCGTCTTTCCTTTTTGAAGGAAATCGAATACTCGGGGTCTCTTTGAAGCAATAAGCTCGCAAGAACACACAAAAAAGAGCCCGAAAGTTTTCTACGGCCCCGCAGTCTGCTCATGCTATGCCTTTTCGCTCGCGGACGTGTTTTCCACGGACGAGTTTGGCCAGTTTCATGGTTCGCAGTAGAACGCGAGCGCGGATGAATTTTAGCATTGGGGCGTGCTTGAAAGTTTTGCAATTTTTTCTTTCCTTACATTCCCTCTATTGTTGCGCTGCTTCTTTTCCAGCATATTGTTCTCGTTCTCAGAAGTTCCCCTCTTAATCTCTATTTAACATATTGGCGATAGAAATGGTGCATTAATTCAAACACGTCCGTATCTGGCTCAATCCCCACGCAACTAGCCCAACATCGGAATCTCTCTTTGAAGGAAGGCACCATCTTTTGAGCCTCACCGTCTTTTTTTCTAAGGTTCTTCCTTCACTATTGGGACAGTCAGGTTCCAAACCTTCTATTTCTTGTGCAAACTGGAAAGCGATTTTTTTATCATAAACACTGCCTTCAAGGTTGCCCTACACCTCCACTGATTACTTCTCAGAGTCTTCGAGACATCTTCAAACAAAAATCTTGAAAATAGTCTTAGGAATAGGTACATCCGGTCCCCCTCTCCACTCTGCCGCGTACTTTTTCTGATGTGTTTGCGGCTAACCCGGAGAGCCTTGTATTTTTTCTCCGGTTCATTTAACGACGTCGAGTGGTGGACTTTCTGTCTCATTTTATGACAATCGCCAAGGTCAAGACCTCCCACAACGCTTACAATCAAAAAACGAACTTGAAGGATCACCCGAAAATTACTATTGGTCAGAACATCAAACCTCTTTTTTGAAAACTGTCTTTCTTTCAAAAATTTTTGATGATTTGTTTGGGAGTTTCCATAAACTCAGTCTCTAGTCTCTCGGTCGGCAACTCTGTACATTAACTATCCATGAGCTGCAGAAGTAAGTATTTAGAATTAAGCCATCGCAGCAGATTACTAGCCAGGTGATTGAGTGGATTCCTCAGACTTCACTAAAACCCAGATGGACTGAATAAGCTCGAGTTGAGCTCCTAGTGAGTGAGAAGATTTGTGCAAGATGAAGATTTACTCGGGATATGTATCTGTGATTGAGAACTAGCACCCACACCTAATACCTGGGACTGAGATTACTCCGTGGAAGGAGCTACTAAGTGGGCGATAAGGACAGATATGGTGGATGTAGCTCCTACAACTCCCAAGCGAAAGTGCTTGCTCCAGATAGGATCTAAAGTAATCGAAATCATCGTGGAACACGACGCAAAAATAACAAAAAAGGAGACAAAACGTATTAGCAGTAATAATAATGAGAGTGAACTAGATCAAAACCTCCAGCGGCGCTCACAGCCAAAAAAATGATCTGAAGAATCACCGGAAAAACACATTAAATCAGAACATCAAGCCTATTATGAACGAAAGTATTTCTTTTGAAAAATTTTAAAAGGCAGTTCCCGCAAAAAAAACTTTGATATTTTTGAGTAGACAAGTTCACGAGGCATAGGACAACAAGGTTAAGTCTCGACAAAGCTCTCAATTTTCGGAGGTAGAACCGGGTCGAAGAGGGCTCTAAAATTTCTAATTACGCCTGCTTGGTGTGTTGCGGTAGACTGCAAACCTAACGTCGTTAATGGTTTTGCGCTTCAGAATTCTTAGGCACTAAACTTTTTTTGTGCTACTTGTACCGCAAACTCTGCAAATAAGATGGACCAATACACATGCTTGGATGTTAGAATCTATTCAAGCACTAGGCAACTGTTCCTCTGTTGGAACGAACCCAGGACAACTGTTATATGACGTGGGAGGGGTGATCCAATGAGTCGGCTGGTCTACGAGATTTCGACCCCAGTCTTGGCGATTTTTGTCGTACTTCCGCCCTTACTTTTCTTTAAGGATCCTGAGCTTACGTTCCCGCAAAAAAAGAACGGGCCACTTATTAAGCGTAAACACTGCCTTCAAATGATTTTATATATTCACCCCTAGTTCCAAATCAACTATCCATGCTCTGCAGAGGTAAGCGTTTAGAGCTAAGCCATCGCAGCAGATTAGTAGCCATGTGAGATGAAGAGAGGATTCCTCAGACTTCACTAAAACCCAGATGGACTGAATAAGCTTGAGTTGAGCATCTGGTGGGTGAGACGATTTGTGCGAGATGAAGATTTACGCGGGAGATATATCGCTGATCGGGAACTAACATCCTGTATCTAATACCTGAGATTACCCCGTGAAAAACACTACCAACTGGGAAAAAAACCAAGGAAGATTATCTATATGGTGGAAAGGGCGTCCACAGTTTTTAAGAGAAAACGTTAATTTGTAGAAGTGACAATAAAAATTAAAAATTAAACAAGTAATCAAGAGAAAGACAAAAATGAGAATGTCGAATAGTTGTTTTGTAGAGCATTTTTCTCCTTTACAATCACTGTTTAAAGGATTTTCTTAGCATTCAAGTGCATTCAAATGAGTTGTTGGTTAATCGTTGTAGTTTTTGTGCTAGCTAGTTTGGAGTTACAGAGGTCTTCGCAAATAGAGGTGTGGATAAATTGAAGAATCCTTTTGTAATCACTAGCTTGAAATTTCTCATGCGTAATTTAGTTATTGCTTGTTTTATCCTAACATGAACACAAGTGCAGTTATCTGCATGGTTCTTTTTACATCACTATTCATACAGATTTTGATTTGATAATGTTTTAATAATTATCGAAGTTTTTCAGAGGATTTAATTAAAATAACTTGCTGGTTTTTCATCGCTTTGTTTTACTTTTCGTCTTTTTATTTCAGATACAGTTATGTATTTGAGTTAATTGTCAATCAAAGTTTTTCTTACGCTACATGACTAGAGATTCCCATATTCTTAATAATTTCCTAAGTTTTACTAAAATAGAAGTTACAGCACTATTACTGCTTAGATTGTTTTTCATGTATGATGTTGCTATTGTATATGTTATCCTAATCATTACGAAAGTTTATAGCTTAGCGTGTTCATGTTTAGAAAAAAATATCCTCATAGATTTTTTCATTTTCATTATACGTATTATTCATTGAATCATATCTCGCATAATTGTGTTTTATTATTTGTATTATTGAAGATTTGTTATTCATTCGCATTTAAATACTCGTTGAGTTATTTTTTTATTGAACTAGTGACCATCTTAGTTTGCTTCGTTTGTCAAAAAAACTAGCCAAGAGTTTCTGAGCACAAAAACTCGCGGCATACATTTTTTGTGCCTCAATGTCCTTTGAAATCAAAGAAAATCTCCCTTACGATAAACCAGTCTCATCTCTGCCGTGAAAGAGTGTTTTCTGCCAGCAACATTTTTTAACAAACTCACAGTAAAAAAAACAGTAAACAAATCTTTCTTTCTACCAAAAAGAGCTCGGCTGGGTTTTTTTTTGCAAAAACATCCAGCGTTTTCAAACGCCAGCTCACGGAAAAAAAATTTTGTTGGCGTACGGATTTTTTTAAGAGAAACACGCTTACGAAAATTCTTCTTTGTCGGAAACCATGCACATTTAAAACAATGCGAAAGGAATTCATGAAGAATCTCAAAAGTTCGACAAATTTTTAAAAAATGCATTTTGCGAGAAGCGTTCCAAATTATGATAATAGACTCTTTAAAATTCCCGAAACAATTTTAGAGAAACACGATTCATTTTAATATGCAAGAAAATAAATACTTGAAAAATTCACTAATTTGACTTCTCAGGCATCCAAAGAAGTGATTTTTTTTTATAAATTTGGAAAAAAATTTCGGACCTGCAAATCGAACACCACTTATGTACCTGCGAATTTTATGAGTACTCGAACCTGCAGAAAACGCGGAGATTATCTTTTATATTTCGCTAATAAACCTGAAAAAACTCTTTTAAGCTCTAGTGTCAATGTCATTTGACTGAAAACCCATCAAATTTTCTGAAACCACGTTACAAATTATTTCTCGCCGAAAAACCCCATGAGTTTTTTTTAAGAGATGTGCCGTCAAAAAAAACTCCATTAGAAAAAAAACCTGCAACTTTTTGTCGAACTCCGGTGCAAGAACAATGCCAAAAAAGTTCAAATATTGAACGAGCCCCGTTGTGAGGAAATCGGTATTTCATCAGTAAAAAAAATTTCAAAAATATGCGTCAGGAGAAAAATTCTTCTTTTGGAAAATAAAACAGAACAGAAAAAAATCAAAAACAAAGCAGGAAAAACACAAAGGTACAAAAAAACAGAAGAAAAGGCAGTATAAGGAGAACGAAATAAAAACCTATACGGAAAACAAGCAAAACGAAATAGGATAGAACAAAACAAAACAAAGGAAGAGATAGCATTGTTTAAAAACAGAACAAATCGAAGCACAACCCAAGGAAACAAAACACACAAACGCAACAAAGATTGACTTCTGAACATGAAAAACCAAAAGAAATCAAAACAGGATTTTGAGAAAAAATTATGATTAGTAAGATGTACTGGCGCCAAGCGCGTCCGCAACAACACGCAATACGTACGTCGCCCCTCCGCATTTCCTGCACTCTCTCCGCACACTTGTGCAGAAGCCCACTAACTTTTTTCTGATGTGGGTGCCTTTCGTTTCCTTATAAGGCCTCTTTCAGAGTTCGATCGCCGCGCGACGCGACGGGATTATAACCATGCGCATCGATCGAGATCGCGTCGCACGTCGATACGTACTCAAAATATGCCAACGCGGCGATCAGCGATGGAAGTGTGAAATAGGCCTAACGTCGGCATGGATCCTAAAGACACTTTGCGTTCTCCATTGAAAGTTGGCGCAGACTCGGTACCATATGCTATAGCATAGATGCACCGAGTTTCCTCCAACCCCAATGGGGAACGCAGTCACATTAGGATCCATGCCGATGCTACGCATGATTTGAGCTTTTAAAATTTTTACTGCTATTTTTATCCGTTTTTTAATCTTATTTCATGTTATTTTTATTTATTTGAATTTCATCGCATTCAATCAGGCTATAAGCTGACGGGCGAGAATGGCCGAAAAGAAAGATAATTTGTATACGCTGTTTATCTTGAATTGCACAAAACACGGTCCGCCAATAGCCCTCTAATTGGCCCGCTAGTACCGTAGTGTACGTCCACGACGCGTTCTCGGCAGACCCGGGTGTGCACCCGGTGTGCAGAGCAATCGATTCGTCAATGCCGTCACTCGGCCACCCACCCTGCCACCCGGGTCTGCCGAGAACGCGTCGTGGGCGTACACTACGGTACTAGCGGGCCAATTAGAGGACTGTTGGCGGACCGTGTTTTGTGCAATTCAAGATAAACAGAGTATACATTTAACATAAGTGTAATTTACATGTAATATAAATCTAAGTCACATGTGATATAAATCTAAGTCACATGTAATATAAATGTATGTTACATGTAATATAAATTTTTCGGCACCCTGAAGAGTCTTGTCGTCAGTTTGACCTTAGGCTAAACAGAAAGTTTAGCGAAATTGTATGATCAAGTGACTAAATTTTAATTTAAAAAATTGTATGGATGAGTTTTCGTGGTGGCTGGCTAGGGGCCCACGAACCCACCAGTTTCCGCCGCCGGAAGCTGCAGCCCTCACCCCTCTGTGATCGCCAAAGTGTGAGTTGAACCCTTGGCTATAGAAAAAGATCTCCTCGAAAAAGTTAAATTAAAAACGTGAGAAGTTAATATTTGCTGTGAAGAACCGCAGTGCAGCATAATGAGAAGCCCATTTATGTAATAGACAGGATATTCAACAGCACATTCAAACACCAGCTAATCCAATTGAATCCAACAGCGTCTGATAGATACGGCGATTTGCCGGAGATAGATTATTTGAGGGGGATTCCTGTTGAAAACTCCCACCCACACACACCTGACTCGATAGATACTCTTTGAATAAAAGTACTGCATTGAAGAAAGAAGAAGATTACAAATGGAAGAGAAGCTCGGACTGCTCTCTAATTTTTATGAGGATCCCACAAAGAATTTTGAATTTCAAGTGTGGAAAAATTGGATAAAGGACGGCAGGCCAAAGTGGAACCTTTTATATCAGAATAACAGTTCAGTTTAACAGGCCCTCAATTCGAATTCCTGCAGTGAGTTTAAGGTGCAGATGTGTCAAAGCCAAGTCTCTCTCTAACGTATTCTTAAAAACTGTGGAAAGAATCGCTTCTTTGACTAAGTCAGTAGGCAAGTTAAATGTAACATCAATCTCTGGATGGGGGGAAGCCGCAACGCTGCTTTGCGGGAAAGTTGCGTGCGGGAAACCAAAGCGAGGATGGTTATTGATTGGATGATTTCGCCCCCCGGTTGCTGAGCGCGGCTTCCTACTTCATAGATAGGGATGATAAAGAGGCCCACATAATGATACTCGAGACGGAAAACTGCAAAGGCCATATGCGTCGCCAACGAACGACAGTAGGTCCTGTCACGACCGGGGTGTGCGGAATTTTCTGATTTCTATTTTTGGGCTATTTTGGCCTTTCTGTTACCTGTTTTCTGAATTTTCTGAAAAGTTAGCTAACCTAAGTTACATTAGGGGGACCGAAAAGTAACGTCAATACTTGAATGTCATTTATTAGCTCACTGTTTGGTTCAGAGGCGTGCCAAACACATTGTGAGGTTATAGCGACTTCTTCACTTATTGGCATTTCGGTGAAATTGGGCTAAATGGCCGCCAAGTACCAGAAGAGGAGCTTATACGGTATTGCACGCCTTTTGAATTCCGCATATTAAGTAACGCAACAGTTGCTACCAAAAACATTTGCGATGTTTATCCAAATATCGTCAGTGTCTCACAGGTAGGAACAGGCTCCGGCGCGAGGTGTGATACAACCCAACATTGGTCCAATCCCCCACCCAAGTCAAGGGATTTGCTCAGCCCCCCCCCCCCCCTGAAACAAAGTGATGTTTAGTGACTGAACAATCATTAGTGCCCTGAGCGCACATAGGTGCGGGTTTGAGCATGAACACCACATTTCGCAATTGGCTTCTCAGCTGTGAAAACGAACCCAAAATTTCATGGCCACAGCTTTGAGCCGAACAGCGCTACATAGGGTGGGCGGAGCCTGTTTTCATGCCCTGAAGGCACATAGGCGCGGTTTCAGGCATAGAAACCACATTTAGTAATAGACTATCCGTATGTGAAAACGAACCCAAAATTTCATGGCCACAGCTTTGAGCCGAACAGCGCTACATAGGGACGAGTCCATGAAAAAATCGACAGCTGTGAAATATTTACAAGTAGTTAACGAAATTTGAATTAGGGAGTTTCGCGTTGCTACAACGCGCGGAAAACCTAGTCACGGACCCAAGTAATTGATTTCATTCTTTTGACCGGTTAAAAACGGTCTTTGAAGACCCATTTTTAGGTGTGATACAATCGTTTGTATCACACCTAAGAATGGGTCTTCAAAGACCGTTTTTACCCGGGTAAAAGTATGCAATTGATTACTTGGGCCCGTGACTAGGGTTTCCGCACGTTGCAGCAACGCGAAACTCCCTAATTAAAAATTTGACAAATACTTGTAAATATTTCACAACAATGCCACACACAACAAGACAAAACATTTTTTCATGGACCCCGCCCGCCCTATGTAGCGCTGTTCGGCTTGAAGCTGCATTCATGAAATTTTGGGTGCGTTTTCACATGCGGACATTCGTATTCAAAATGTGGGTACCGCGCCCACAACCGCACGTACTGTGCTTATCTGTGCCAAATTCCGGTCCGCAATTGCGTCTCGACACGCTTTGCGGCCGAACGCGCTGGAGTCAGTCGAGAAAACAGCGCCAAAGCCAATTTTGTTAACCGTCCAGTTTCTAAAACCCACCTAGAGTCAACAGGTCGGCGGCTGCGGCGCTTGAAACTGTTCCGACTCGAGTGCGTGCGGCCGCAAAGCGTGTTGAGACGCAATCGCGAACCGGAATTTGACCCAGATAAGCACAGTATGTGCCTTCAGGGCATAAGAATTCTATGCTTCATGGGGTATCGCAGCTTGAACACGAGTAAATTTCGTGGAGTAAACTGCAAGAGATATAACAGTGAATAATCCTCTTCTCAAACAGTCAAGAATCCATTATTTCTAAGAATTGCGAAATTTTTTAGCTTCAGCGGGATCAAACCTGTAAATCCTAAATCGCCTACAAATGCAGCTTCGATCACAAAATTTCAGAACATCTTGTGTCATTTCGTTGACAGGATAGTCCGCTTGTGATGACCTCGATGTCAGCGAGTACTCAACACCACTGCTGCTGACATATCCAGGAGCGCTTCGGTGACATACTTCACCTGGACACGGCTCCTTCTCCATGTTAGCGTCATTAACGATGGCCATGCTACTGTCGTCTATTGTCTTGCATGATTCATCACCAGTGAATTGTAAGCTCTTCTTGTGTGTTCCTGCCTTATTTTTACATTTTCATTTCATATCTTGCCTCATTTGTTTTTCGCAGTTGTTTCTCACTATTCAGTTCCTTTTTTGATCTACTGTCTCATTTTGCTCTCTCAGTATGATCTCCAGTTTAATTTTGACCTCTTATTGTGATCTCATTTTGCCGTCATTTTTATAATAACGGTATGGCTCTCAAACCTCCCCCGCCCTGATAGAAGTCCATCTTGGTTCTTAGTTGACCGAAGGCCCGACCCCCATCCTATCGGATGTCCGACCCCCCCCCCTCTGTGATACATTAAACCTCATGCTGAACCCTGGGTAGGAAGCCGCACTCAGCAATCGAGCTCGAAATCATTCGATCAATAGCCGCCCTCCCTTTTCCCGCGCAAAATTTTTCCCGCCGAGCGGCGTCTCGGCTACCCTTCGTCCAGTGACGATACCTTAGAGATTCGTAAGTGCCCAAGGTGATTTTCAAAGTCCAAATCGGGTTATTTTGATCTTTCCGTCTCGTATCGAACGGAAAGACCAGCAGCGTTAGACTTATTATGGGCGGAATTGTTAAATAGTCCAAAAGATTATTGATAATTATGGAGAATACATGATTGATTAAATATAAGTACTCGTTAAAAATTTAGGTGTTTCTATTTAGCGCAATAAAACAACATTACTTTCCGGTTCCTCTAATATAAATGAGGTCACAACTACATATAAATGATGCAATTGACTATAACGTCGGCATGAATCCTAATGAGACTTTGCGTTCACTGTTGAAGCCTGGCGCTCGGTGCTACTATAACATAGGTGCACCGAGCTTGCACCGGAAAAAGTTGAGATACAGTGAGAATATGCGTACAGTCGGCATGAATCCTAGTTATACTTTGCGTTCCCTCTGAAAGGTTGGTGGCGCAAACTTGGTGCCATATGCTATAACATAGGTGCACCAAGTTAGCGCCAACCATCAATGGGGAACGGAAAGTATCGCTAGGAACAGAAAACAGATAATCGAGCCACTACTTTACCCCGTTGCTGATTCAGTGCCAGCAGCAGAAAGGTCAAGCTTCGTGAGCTACAGTGATTCTCATTTAACCGGATCTCGAATACCTCGGATTAAGCATTTCCGTCTGATCGCTTTTTTGAGTCGGTTTTTCTGCCGATTCCCTGTCGCTGATCATCATTTGATTCTTTTATTTTGAAAATTATTCTGTTAGTGTTTCAAGACTTAGTCGTTTACAAACTAAAAAAACTGTGAGCGGAAGGAAAAAAGAAAGGTTAACAGATCCTCTTATGCTTAGATTCCTTTGCAGTTACGTTTTTTTTTTTGATTTTGCGTAACGGTTTTTCATCTTGTAGCCCTAATTTTTCTCCCAGTTAGCGCTTATTGCTACGGGATAATCCTTCGAATTAGATGTGGCTGGAGAGTCTGCAACACTGCCCTGTATAATCAATCTTCAGCCTGCTCGAATCGCCTTACCCAGAAGATATCAAGCTTATTTAGTTTTACTTGGCTGTTGATGAGCTCTGGAAAATCCGGTCGGGAAGATGACTAACACCAATAAGACTAGTGTGATGGCTAAGTACTACTCACCACTGCAGGCCGAGGACTCCTTAATAGGAAATTCAGGAACTTTTATTCTTCGAAAAAATTATTCTTCTATCCACCGTTTCGGTGGAGTCCCCCACTTTAAAAAATGACGAAAAGGAATTTTCGCAGATATTCCGTGGGAATCATGTAAACAATTAGGTTCTGCTCACTGGATCCGGAAACCCGGAATTCTCTGAGGATTAACTTAAAAAATCAAAATATTTTTGTATGATTTACCCTCTTTTAGGTAGATGCGGGAAACATTCTCAATTCGCTAATGAAAAATCCGCTGTTTGCAGTGGGAAGAAGTACTCAGCCATCGCAATAGTCTCATTCTGAGCCAAGTGACAGAGCGGATTCGCCAGAGCGGCACTTAAAGGCAGTGGTCGCGATGAAAAACGTTATCTAAAAAACTACGAAAATCGCCTCAGATCGAAAACAGCTGAAAAACTTGGAGGGTTGTGCGGTGAAAAACGGGCTAGAATTAGAGTTTCTAAGGCCCGAAGATCCCAGTTTGTGCACACGTGCACAGCACAGCAAAAAAAGATCGCCGCCTCATGCCGAGCAGTCAAAAATCATCGACATTCAGAGGACGAAATAAATGCAAATTCGCTTAATAAAACCGTTGAACAATGAAAGAAAGAACTTCAGTAAATGTTTTTGAGTAGATGTGTACATGAATCCGAAGGTTCATTGATTGAAATTCAATTTCAAGGCAGCTGATGTTCTTGATATAAGAGGTCATCGATGCCGATGATGTGGAGTGGGCTCGTCCACCATCAAAAGACAAAAAAGTTTAGGCTTCAAATTTGGCCCGAAACAGCGGTTTTTTCGCGATTTTTCTTATAGGTCCTATTACCCTGAACCCAGAAAAGGGTTTAGAGAGGAAAAGAAGACAAGCATCTTTTATCGCGACCACTGCCTTTAAAGCCAGGTAAAACTAAATACGACTGATATCTTCTGGGTAAAACAATTCCGGCGGGATGACGATTAATTTGGAAGAACAGTGTTGGAGACCACCCACCCACATCTTCAGAACATTTCTCACCCGGTTTCATGCGACACAAATGTAATTTGAAAGTTTTCCTCAGTTGATATTGGCAGATGTCTTGTGCTACTTTGCCAATGCCGAGATTTATTGAAAGTCGTTCATGGACAGTTTTCTTCAGTAACATACTATGAAGGCGCAAGTAACTTAATCTGACTTAACTCACCGTTATCCCCTCGAACTAATCACTTCGAAGGAAGATTAAAGCAGTTGACTTGGAGGCGAGTGAGTACAAGGGAATTTCGCTTCACAGTTTTTTCTTGGCTTTCCCTTCGATGATGAACGTGAAAACAATGCCGCGGCGCCTACGCTGGTGCGAATAGGCCAGTCTTGAGTTGGTCTCGCGTTTCATGATTTCTAAAGGCAGCTGCCTTCCAAAGGCTGTGTAGGGTGTCTCTGTCTAGATTTCAGAAAAATATCGGTAGCTTCTCTGTAACCCAATGTCAGAGCTCATGAATTTTGCCCCTAGTTAAGCTCTCTATGTGAAAAAATTCTATCGAAAGCAGTGAATTTTCGCTAACTGATTTTTGATCAATCAATGAATAATGAGTGTTGGGTTTGAAAACCATTGGGAAGATCTGCTTTCGGTAGAACAGGGGAGAAACTGCTGCAAAAAAAAGCTCCTTTGCCTTCCGCGGTCCTGAAGTTCCTAAGGAGAACTCCGTCGTCGTTCACTGGAAGTTCCTCACCAATGTGCGAGAATTGTCCGTGATAGAGGGACACATTTAAAATGGAATAGATCTAGTACAAAGCACTAACCCGTAACAATCAGTGCAAAGTGGGAGCAGAAGTCAGTTCAAGAGATTGAAAACCAACTCGCGAAATTGAAAAAGTTGCAAATGCACAAAATATCTCTTCTTTCCAACAGGCTGTCAAATCAGAAAGTTGTTTCAAATGGTAAACAAATGAGCCTTGACATGCTAACATTATTACTTTTCATATACAATCAAATGATAATCAGCGATAGGGGGTTGAAAAGCGAATTCAAGTTCGGTCAGATGCAGAAGCGCGAAATCCGGTCAGTTAAAACTGAAGGATCCAATTAGGTCGTATAACCGCATAAAAACAGAAAAAAGCGAAAAGAATCAGGTAACTGATCGAAAAACTTGACTTGCTTGACTTAATCGGCAGGCTTCGGCCCAACGCGGTCAGTTCGCATCTTGGTGTGCCGTCCTAGTAGTCAGCATTGTTCATTTGTCAGTCACAATCTGAACACAATCCATCCATTGGTTGCTATTCCACTTGTTGTGAATTGACACTATGAGGAAAAACCTGAATTGCCTTTCAATGCCCAGTTGTTTCAAATCCTCCCTCACCACAGTCGTCCAAAACTTTCTTCTACGTCCAGATGGCCGTTTCCAGACAGGACCCAGAAGCATCCTGGGAGCTTGTTGATGATGCCGATCTATCGATCTTTTTAAAATATGCCCGAAAAAACTAGGACGACCTTCCGGTGCCGCTTGAAATGGTGTTGGGAGATGTTGGCACCTCCCTGGTGTCAAGCGTTGATGTATAGACGTCGATTTCGTTGTAGAGATCTTCGTTGTGGCACATCTGAGGCCAGAAATATCCGAACAAACGTCTGAGCAGCTTCCTTTCCGTGCAATCCAACCTTCTTGTCTGCTTCTTCGGTGCTGCCCACGTATCCGATCCGTGCGTGGTAATTGGCGAATAGCGAATAGGTACAGTACCGTGCAAAAGTCTATTAGCGTGGCATTTCCGCGAATAATGTTTCCATACATATCTTGACTTGCCCTTAACGAAACTTGATGAAACTCCAATATGTTATTGGGCATCACAACCTTTGCTTTACTCATGCACAAAATTTTTCTTGAGCGTGCGGTAGTGGTATTATCTCAAATTAGGACTATTTCTTTGAAACATGGCTATTACAATTCCAAACCCGTAACAGTTATTCGCCATTCAAGGGTCTTCGGAACCGTTCTACAACCTTGTGAAAAATTAACCTCTGTTAATTTTTTAAAAATAAATTTGAAAGAATATCATGCGATATTGCACCTATTAAGTATCTCTCTTCGACGTTATCGAAAAAAAGCGAAATTTGTGTTCCAGGTAATCTGTGAAAACTTATAAAGCACATATTTTGTGATCGTTCCGAGGTGAATAATTTCATAAGGGTGCATTACCAAAAATCAACTTCAATCCGTTTGATTTTCGGTCTCCAGAAAAATTCTGGAAGAGAATATTTTCTCACAAAGCTATACAACGGTTCCGAAGACCTTCGAATGGCAAATAACTGCTTTTGAAATGTAATAGCTATGTTCTGAGGGTATAGTCCTTATTTGAAATAATACCACAAAATGATAAATAAATTCCATATTTAACAACTGCACGCTCAGGAACCAATTTTGTGTATGTGTAAAGCAATTGTTGTGATGCCCCATAATAAAGTGAAGTTTCATCAAGTTTCGATAAGGGCAAGCCAAGATATGTATAAAAACATTTGTCACGGGAATTCCAAGCGGATAGGCTTTTGCACATTACTGTAGACGAGTAAGTTGTCTTCGTTTGCAACGCGGGTATCTACCATCGTTCTTCAGTAAAGAGCCCAAAAAAACAAAAAGTTATCCACAAGTTCGATACGTTGTCAGTCTACGCAAACTGATGTTAACTGTCTTTGAGAGACCCACGCCTGCTCGCATTTGTGGGGACACTGACGAAAACATGAAATCAAATGAAATCCTTGAGTTGCGGCATTCTTTAAATCAAGGTTTTTCTTCCTTATTCGCTTCTCCTCCGCGAACCCTTCCCCTTCGCGGTCCGAAAAGCACATACTTCGTTGTAGGTAGATCTTGTTCCCTCTGGGACGTAAACAAACTTCTTTTCGGGCTGTAGAGCCTGGAGTTACTCTTTGAAATCGTCCTGGATGCATTACATTCGCCGAAAGAACCCGCGTCGCTGACAATAAGTTGCAGGAAGTTTCTTCTTGGCTCATCCTACAGTGTGGATAGAAACAAGTTTTCAAAATTTCCGTCTGCTCTGTTCATCTCTGAGGCTTGTCATGTCAGTCTTTTGGGGAGTCTGGGCGACTCGCTTTCTTTGATAATGCCTCGAATCGTAGTTTAACGGATTTGGACGGTGATCAGAATCGACTGCAATATCCCACACAGCTCTAGGTCTTCAAATGTCCAAGACTGGCATGTTCCTCGTCAGAACATAGACGAGCTGTAGTTTTAAAGATGTCATCTTCCGCTTTCGCTGCTCTTCTGGAGGTAACTGGCTTGGTTCCCGCTACGCAAGCTGATTGCAGCGCTGATTCCTCTTGAATGTCGCAGTAATGAGACCGCTGCGTTCACAAAAGTCGACAAGGTGGTACCCATTGTCCGATGTTAGCTCCGCTGGACAGAACCATTGACCGACTACTTCGGTTCCTGATAAAGTTCCATCTTCGCATTTGCGTTAATCCTCACTACAAGAGCATGCAGTCAACGTATCTTGGCCAGCAACGTATTGAGTTCTCCAGGGACGTATGCTTGGGATTGTCTTCGTCGGTTTCGGTGGGATCACTATCCACAGATTGAATCCTCTGTAATCTCGCTGTCGTACAAGTGCATTCCTACACGACGTTAAGCCGAAGTCCTCCACTCAGATACAGACAGCCCACTTCCCGCGGTCCTATTAGCCGACGTCCCACAAACCTTCCCGCGGGAGGCTTGTATATCGGCCGCGGACAGTCTTCAGCGCTGGATCGTCAATTGCCCGCGCACACTTCTCGGTCGTTCTCTCACCGTTTTGCGAACCTACTATCAGCACTTCGCGGCCAATCAAATCACTGTCTGCGTACACCAAATCAGCAGTCTGCGGACATTTTTCGAACTACTTGTCATCACTCTGCGGCCAATCACACGATCAAGACCAGATCTCTTGCGGACCTCATATCTGCAGCTCTCACCACATTGAAAAGCGATTCGCAGTTGAACAGCGATTAGCTGACCTTTTGCGTCACTTAAATAGGCATTTCGTACCCCTTCCATGGGCATTTTTAGGCAATGAAACAACACTGGCTTGTTATTTCGCCGTCGCTTTACCTGCATTTTGTGGCAAATACAATACCTGTCTCCGTTCTTTGCGAAAAAAACGTTTTTTTTTTTCGTCATTTCCTTATACTTCCGTCAAATTTGCATTTCCAGTATGAAAAGGATATTTCTAGAATCGCTTCACCCAGATGGTATTGAAATTTGGTTCATAGCTTAAAGTATTCTCCAACTATAGGTAGAATCTGTTTCATTCCAAATGAACTCATGTTTTCAGTTATCACAGCGCGAAGGGATGGCTTTTTCGTCGAAACCTCCTTATCACTAGTTATATTTCGCCGAGGCCCACCGCTCCGCTGCTGGTGATAATCGAAATCAACAGGTCACTAGGGGGACAGGGGCTCTCTACATACCGAGGGAGGAGTTGTCCCGTTTTTGCAGTTCGAAACATCACGCTAATCAGTGCAAGCGAAGTGGTCCCGAGTGGAATTAGAGCCGCTTAAGGCCCGACAACTCCTCCCTCGGTGTGTAGAGAGGCCCTGTCCCGTCACTAGGGATGTACAGGAGCTTATGTTGCTCATTCGCAAACGCGTTTTGACTCGTTAGTATGCCCAGCCGGCTCTTTCATTCCGAAGAGTGAAAACGTGTTCCGGAAAAGGAAACATGCCTAGAATTAACGTATAGTAAGAGCTGTCAACAAAATTTTGACACCATCTTGTTGATCTTGATGGGATTATTCTAGCAATATCTTTGTACGCCGGAAAACATAAATATGATGGAGGTATGAGGAAAGGGCGGAAAATCGCAAGAAAACGCTCTTCTGCGAAATTGGAGGGTGGATGTTGTAGACGATATTGTTGTGTCCACCCTCTAATGACTGCTGATTATTTTGCGGCCGTTTCATTAGTATTTCACTAGCTTTAATACATGAGCAGAGGAAAAGTTGCCATCCCTGGTTTTTTTTTCTTTCGCAAACAACCGAAATTGGGATTACGTTTCGCAACGGAATGCATGTACTTTTCGCGCAAAAACCCTACTGCCTAGCGTTTTTTCTAAGTCGCTATCCAATCTTTTCGTTACTTGCTGACACTCTACAATGTTTAGAAGAAATGCTTACAATGCAGTTGGCCTCAAAAGAAATATAATTTATCATAAACACGCAACAGCGCTCAACAGATCAACTTAAAGGCAGCATACACGCTCGTAAACGTGGTTGGGATAACAATAAGATTCGAACCGTATGGCTTACAACATAACGCCTACGCATTTTGAAGTGACAAAAACGATCCACAATGCCGTTACATGAGTTAGAAGTTGGCCCCGAACTGTACTTTCACGCCCCCTGTATTTGCCCTTTTCTTCCAACGCAGAGTTGTTGGGCCAGTTTCGCCGTCAGAGACGTGTGTGGTTCACATGTTAGGCAATCTAACAACAGTACCAACGGTGAATATGACCTAGAAACCTTGCGTTGCAGGAAAAATGCAAATACAGGGGGCGTGAAAATACAGGGCGGGGCCAACTTCTAACTCATGTAGCCGCATTGTGGGTCGTTTTTGTCATTTCAAAATGCGTAGGCGTTGTAAGCTGAGCCATACCATTCTATGTTATTTGCTTATCTAGATCAAGTTAACGAGCGTGTATGCTGCCTTTAAATCATATCTACCTAACGTAAACAGAGTTTCCCACAACACGAAGAGCGAATACATTTAGTTACAAGCAAGAAGATCATTTTTAAAATTGACCATAAAAACATCACTCAATGTCCATCAGCTGGTGCAACATCCAAGAATGCTTTCGCGAAGGTTTGCACTCAGCACTCCTAAAATTTAGTTTTATAAGTCAGGCACGAACACGCTTCAGGTTCAGCATGAGGGATAAGAAAATGAGAATTTTCTGGGTAGCGGTTAAAAAATTTTTTAGATTAGTGAATGGAAACGTTCTTTGTTAGTCACCAGCTGGCTCATACCCAAAACGCATTGAACCCAAATCGTTATGTGAAGTCAAAATTCAACGAAAAAGCACCATTTCGAATCAGTCCGTATCCGACTTCCGATGAAGAATAAATCCGAATCATTGAAATTACGAATTACAGAGTATACCCCCTAATCCGCGTAATCAAAAATCCATATATCCGACAATGATTCGGATCCTATGTATAGTAGGTGAACATCAAATTCAAGAATTTATTTTTCTTCACCTTTATTGTTTTTGGACTGCATCGGCACAGAAAATCCCAATGAAAAACCAAAATGCAAAAAAAATCACAAAAGAGAAATTTTCACATACCCGTATAGTAAGGTGCGGTAAAAGCCAAAACGCAACGAAAGAATGGAACAATAGAGCATGAGCGCTTCTTGCTGATCGAGACATCTATAAAAACATGAATAAGTGCAACTACTTAGATCAGGTGCAGCATGACAAATCTTATATAAAGGTGTAACCGGAGAAAACAATGATCAGAAAGAAGGGAGCGAGAACTCAACGCGAGAAAAAAGCTTCATGCGGGGCATTGGCGACAAGAAATGTGCGCCGTCGCCGACATGTTCTTTGTACCCACATAACCAGCGCCCTTCCGACAGAGGAAGCCGACTGCCCGCCGACACTCCGCGGAGAGTCGGGGGAACCTCTCTCTCAGCGGGAAGTGGGGTGCTGTGCCACGCCCACGAAATTGGAGCCGCGCGAAGTCGACTAGCCCGACTTGGCCGGCGGGAAGTGGGCTGTTTTTATCTGAGCATTATACCGCTGCAGTCCTTCATTATATCGCACAGCCTCCCACACTCATGATACCATCGACCGATCTACCCTCTACACCCGGGGCCAAATGCAGCATTGGACCGGGTTGGGCAGGGGCAAGGCAGTCTGCGCACTTGAAGAACTCTGTAAATCACCAAATCAATCGTGCCCCAGCTGCCCCAGCTCGGAGGCTGGGGCAGCTAGAGCAGCGCAAAACACAGCTGGGGCACGATTTATAAGATGATTTTCTGCCCTCGCACTGCGATCTACAATGACGCCGACTGCCCTGCCCCTACCCCAACCCGGCGTGTTGATGCATTCGGCCCCCGGAGGACTCGCAGGGCGGGGCTGTGGCTTGGGGAAGTGACGCGTGTCTGCGTTGCGTCGCGAAGAACTCTTGCGATTAGGGTGGCCATTTGTGGGTGGTGTTCCGGCCAGCAGCCTAGGTGGCCCGTCGTTGATCGATATCAGAAATAGCCAACGCAATCACCTGATTACCCCAATTTTAAAGGAGTTTCGTCCCATTCCTCCATTTTACTGAGTCCTACAGTTGTAATTTTGGTATTTTGTGTTCTATTATTTAACCTCTGTTTGCATTTTAGGTAAGTTTTTCTGTTTTCACAGTTTTTCGAAGAATTCATTCATCTGTCAATTATTTTTTTCACATTTGTTCACTTATGCCTCTCCTGATTTAACAAACAATCATTATCCACACATTTGCTGTTTTACAGTGTTTTATCAATCATTTACCTTTGTTTCGGATACATCTATTTGATTACATGTACACATTTTTGTGTATTTACTCATTCATTTATTTGTCTAACTATTACTTGATTCAAATGTATTTACTTCTTTGACGGTCCACCTATTTATCCACTCACAACAAAGTAGCAACTCGTTGACTCTTTAAATTTGGACAGGCAGCGTTGGAGCAACTGATTAACAAGCGTTCAAATCTATTATGAATTAAATAAATGAATGATGGATTAAGTAAATGGAAATATCGTCAGTCACTGGATGAGGGATCGCAGCAACGCTGCTTGGCGGGGGAAAATGCGCGCTCAATAGCCACCCTCCCTTCGTTTCCCCGCGCGCAATTTTTCCCGCCAAGCAGCGTCGCGGCGATCTCTCATCCAGTGATGGACGATATTTACAAATAATCCAACAGATATATCGGAAACAAAAGTAAATGATTGATAAAAATAATATAAAACAGCAATTGAGTGGGTAAGGAGTGTGTGTGAGTGGATAATGAGTGTGATAAACACTATAAAACAGCAAATGTGTGGATAATGAATGTTTGTTAAATCAGGAGAGAAATAAGTGAACAAATGTGAAAAAATAATTGACAGATGAATGAATTCTTCCAAAAACCGTGAAAACAGAAAAACTTACCTGAAATGCAAGAAGAGATTAAATAATAGAACACAAAATACCAAAATTATAACTGTAGGACTCAGTAAAATATTCATAGGAGGAATGGGACGAAACTCCTTTTCAATTGGGGTAATCAGGTGATTGCGGCGGCCATTTTTGATATCGATCAACGACAGACCACCTAGGCTGCTGGCCTGAATACCACCCACAAATGACCACCTTAATCGCAAGAGTTCTTCGCGACGCAACGAAGACACGCGTCACTCAGACAAGCCCAAGGACGATCCGCGGCGCTTTTTTAGGATCGTCCGCGGCCGACGACCGGACAATCCTTCACCGAAGCCGCGGATGCGCCGGCAAGGCGCCGCGGACCATCTTGCCAGCGCCGCGGATCGTCCTGTAGGCGCCGCGGATCGTCCTGCAGGCGTCGCGGATCGTCCTGACAGCCGCCGTGGACCGTCCTGAGAGCCGCCGCGGACAGTCCTTTTGAATATTGTTATCCAGCCCACCCCAACCGACTCATTGGCCGTGGGACAGATTTTGGCATTGGAGTACGCTTTTCGCGCTAGCATTCCATACTCCTCAGAAAGCCTCAATATCACAATTTTGCAGGATTTCTCCATCGTAAGAGCTAATTTCAAGAGTAGAACAGCTCGACGAACATGCATAACTGGTTTCGATAGTTTAGCTGTACAACTGTGACATGTATCGCTGAAGAAGTTTGTGAAAATATTATATTTTATTGCAATCTTTTGGACATCGGTGATGTATAATTATGATTATGAACAAATGATTAATGTATGATCATGAGCTGTAAATTCTCGAAATCGAGAGCTCATATTTTATGACTTTTAAGCAACAACTTTGTAATATTAGTTTAGACTGAAGACCTGTAACACATAGTTATTGCACAATCAGTTGTTTGTGTTACCATGGGCATGCATTGCAATATGCCATAAACTGAACAAGTCTACGAATGCACATCGAAACCAGTTCTACATGTAAATTGAGCTGTTCTACCTCTGAAAATAAGTCGTACGGTAGAGCAACCCTGCGAAATTGTGATACTGATGCTTTCTGAGGAGATAAGAAAGCTAGCGCGAAGAGCGTGCAACAATGCCGAAATCTGTCTCACGGCCAATGAGTCGATTGGGGGTGGGCGAACTGACTGTTTCCATCTAATTGGGAGTGGTGCTCTACTAGAATATCCCACTCCATGGAAACAGAGTTCATGTACTGTGCTTCTCTGCGTCAAATTCCACTCCTCTGCGTCAAATTCCCCTCCGCAATTGCGTATTGAGACGCTTCGCGGCCGCACGCGCTCGAGCCGGACGATATTCCGGCGCCGTAGCCGATAAGCTGATTGTATCGTGGAGTCCACCAAGAGTGTCTGATTACTTATCAATGAGAAGCGGTCGATTGGAGATCAATGAACATGAAACTCATTGCAGCACAACCGCTCTCGCTCAATCGGTATCGAGCGTGCTGGTATGGGATTCATGCGCATTGATCCCCAGCCGACCGCTTCTTATTGATAAGTAAATGAGACACTCTTGGTGGACTCCACTATAGGTGTTTTTTTTTCATTTTCTTCAATTTTCTTGGCTTCTGTGACCAAACCCGTCCTTCTGTGTTTCTTCATATATTAAAGTATTATATCTACATGCACACCAATTGTATCCTTCCAGATAGCTCCGCAACAACTTCTAGGGGAGAAAAAATTCACGGTGGTAGGTAATTTTTCATTTTCACGTTTATTTTTGTAATTCTCTCTTTTTGTTTTCCTTCCTTACATTCCAGTGATTTATATGATTGTTTGGTTTTCTAGGGTAGATCTGGTTTCATGCCGAAATCGATCAAAGCCGGTATCAAACCGGAACTATTCTTGAAAAAAAAAACATGAGGAGAATTACCAAACCAAACAATCATGAAAATTATTTGAATGAGAAAAAAAAACAAATTCAGAGGAGAATCTCAAAAATGAACGAGAATATGAAAATTTACTTACCATCGGGAGTTTTTTTTGCCCTAGAAGTTGTTTCGATGGCATCTAGAAAGAATAATTAGCGTGCATGTAGATATAACGGTTTGAAGAAGTTACAAATACGATAAAGTCGAAGTCAGCGGCTGGAAAATTGTCTAAGACTGCGGGGAATGAGGTGGTGGAGTCGTTCAATCCAAAAACAACTCAAAAATATATGTGGCTGCTTTTCATCGATCAGTATTGAGATGGTGGATTGGCGGTGCGCCTCGGAGCCACCCTCGAAACCAACCCGCGCGGCGGATCGCCCGTTTGACCGTCCCACTATCAATCGTGCCGCGGATCAGCCGCCAAGCGCCGCGGACCGTCCGGAAAGCTCATCTGCCGCCGCGGACGAGCCGTGAGTTTGTCTGAGCACTTCCCCAAGCCACAGCCACGCCCTGCGAGTCCTCCGGGTGTAGAGGGTAGGTGTGCTCTGTGGATGGAAATTCACGTAATTCGTCAGATTAATCGCTCATAGGGAAACAGTTCTCCGTTATTCTAGAGAAACCGCGCAATGGATGAAAGTCCACAAATAAAGCATGGAGGCTCAAACTTTTCTCTTGAATTGCGAAATGTTCTGCTGCTCCCTTTCGTATCTTATAATTAGTGATTAGACAGTCAACGAATAGCAATTATGAATGACCACCGCCCACGAATTAGTCTGGTGAGAAGAAAGATTAGCTACAGCCTAGGAAATGTGAGACTTGAAACGGACATGACACCTTCTGGGTGAAACGATTTGTCAAATAAAAGTCCATGTCAAAGCCTATCCACCCACACATATTACATAGATTATCGATATTCATTAGACGTGCATGCATGTGCTATATTATGAAAGTTCCCCATTAGTAACTGATCCTATAATGCCGTCCCACCCGTAGGGTACTACGTCTGTTCTGCTCTTGCTCTTTTGAGCTGTTGAAATTCCATTCACCCACAGGGGATTATTCTTCGAAACATTTTTTTATCTGTGCGGACAGGCTTCAACTTACACAGGGTGGCGAATTCGACTGTGTCGCGTTGGCTTGATCTAACAAGTTACAATCCACCTGGTTGATCGATGCGTGCCACAAGCCAGCCTTCAGTCACTCTTCTCTCATAGGAATCGGTTGGCGAATAGCGGAGTTGTAAGGGATCAATCGGAGAGGGAGTCGGAGAAGGGCCCAGCCTGTTAGCAAAGACCGCAAAATACTGACGACCGCTTCCTCTCGGTGGTCAGTCCGCCCCTCCAAAATTTCGGAAACTGAAATGACCCCTAGAAGTCGCCATGTACGACTCTGATTAAACCTTGGCATTGGGACAGTTTTGTTGACGTTGACTGCAGCTTCGCACGGGGTGGTGATGAATTTTTTTTTGACTGACGTCTTGCCTTCTTCAGAGTCTGAGAGAGCCAGATCCAGTGATGAAAATACACGATCAAACGCCGTAACGATAAACTCTCTGCAGAAGTTTGACTCCCAAACTTCCAAGCTGATTATCAAGAGTGAGGCACGCAACGTGTCGTATCTTATCGAGTCCCCTAGCGATCATGGATCAGTGAGAGTATGGAGGGGCACCTATAGAACAGTCATTTGAACCCAAATTAAAAGGTAAGTCTTATATAGGGCTGGAGACACCCCGGGTTATAGATAGGCCATCACCCTTCCAGTTGACCTTAGGATCCCGAGCGTGGACCCAGAACGCCTCGAGAGCTTTTCGCGCACTCCCACGCCAGTATCTCCACTCGCACTTCAGAATCTTCCCCCTGGTGGCAATAGGAACTATGGGTCCTCAGTGCAGTGTAACTATGGGAAATTTATTTCCCCTTTTAAGTGCTCTTAGACAGTAGTCGAGCTGTTTCTCCTATGTATTCCTAACCGCAGCTCTGGTATTTGATGAGATAGATGACACCTGTAGCAGCGCACTCACCTTCCCTGCCCTGACGGCAAATGACGAAGTGTAGGATAGCGCAGGCGCGATCGCACCACCACAACCACCTTACCTCGCCTAAATTCCTGTACACCAGTCGGGCTGGGAAAGGAAACTTCGACAAATTGCGGGGAGTTCTAAGCGAAATTCAGTTTAATTTTTCGAAGCAGAAACGTTTATCCTTCATGGGTGGTTAAACGTCTTATAATGTTTTTAAGACGAAGTACAGCGAATTTTCACCCGCAGGGGGATCTAAAACAATTGAATCGACTTGGAACTGATTCTCTGTTAGGTTGCTAACGGATGCAGCTTCGGTTTTATATTTCAGATACTTTTCTACCAATTCTACAACATTTTTGTCCCTTTTTCTTCCAACAAATTATATATTTTTCGACAGTCCAACTAAAAGTTTTCCCCAGTTCTTCACGACCCCTTCCACCACCCTCTGGGAAGCTATCCACACCTGCTAGACCCTGAGTCGCAGTGATCGCCATGCACAGGAATTGACTGCCGAACAAGAAAATCGCACAGGAGCCCCACAGGCCTACTTGCAACATCCAAACAATTGTCCAGCGCTGGGCGGCAGGCCAATGTTCAAACCGTCAAACAGGAGCAAGAAAGCACCTAGCGCCAAATCAGCTGTCGAAATGAAAAAAAAATTTAGAAATTTCGCAATCTTGCTTACGACTTCGTGTAAAACTGTCAAAAATCTACAGATCCTCCCTTTTCATAGGCAAAGTCGCCGTGTTTGAAAGTTGCGAAAAGGTGAGCAAGTTTGGAAAGGCAAAATTATGTTAGAGTTGGACTATGATGGTAGCTCACTACATACAAGTGGCTATCACTGATGAGACGATTTCATCCATTGAGTGATCTCACAACATTATCAATCCTGCGCACTCGGCTCATTCCACAATTGCTATCTGTAACCAGCTTTTTTTCGGGACCTTAGGATAGGTATCTTCGGCCTCCCACTTCTCCCAGTCCTAATCCGATGGGCTTCGCTATTTGGTCCGTTCTAAGGACAATTGTACGTTTGTGATACTGAACTGGAATAAGGACCTGCTCAAAGCGCAGACCAAAATAAGTACCGAAACGCCAGCATTCATTGTTGATAACTTCATGAACAGTTTGAAGGCTCCCACAAAAGCGGAACGAGAGCATTTAGGAACTCCCTCATAGATGGGCTATCTGCACACCCTCTCATTGAACTGGCAGAATATTGTCAGCTATGGTCAAAATCTGGCGCAGATGTTGCCTCGAACGCCGCTGCATGAACTTGATTGCCACACTGTATGTACCTTCTCATGAGCAGCTTATCATGCTAGTCATCTTACCTACAAAGCGTTGGGTCTGCTTTGATCCCACTTTTACTGAGCTGCAGTGATCCCTCCTCTTACAGTGGATAATAGTTCAGAAGGGCATATTCATCAGATGAATCAGATGTGGGTTAGAGCATCCAAAATGTACCTTAGTATTAGCATATATTCTCACTAATCATCTTACCCACAAGTTGCTGAATCTGCTTTGATCTCAATTTTCTTAAGAGAAAAGAAGAAAGATGTAGAGGAATAAGAAGCTCTCTAGCCGCGAAAATTTCCCTCCTACTGCAAGGATTAATCTTGAAAAGCACATGTGTGTTGGGGAGAAGATGATAGAGTGCAGACTCAAAGCCAAATGCTGCGTCAAAGTATGCTGGTCTACTTTTCTTCTCCGAACCCTTTTCTGGATTTAGAGTAGTAGGAATATGCGAAAACTTGCGAAAAAATCTGTATTGGGTCAGGTTAACAGCCTCAACTTTGTGATGGTGGACGAACCCACACCACAGGATCAACATCGATGATCTCTAGTATAGCGTGGAGGGAGGTAACCACGAAGCATATAGCTACGGACCAGGGCTGTGCGGAACTGTCCCGTTGCCGATTCCGTTTCCGTGTTTCCGGCGTTTTTTCGGGCTGTTCCGTTCCGCTTCCTTTTCCGATTTTTCGGGCCCGGAAACGGAATAAATTAGTGCAACACGATCTATGATAGTGGGTTTAGGCAAGGATTTTTTTTATTTCATGAGACTCTGAAAATTACATCTGACCTCTTGTGTTCAAGTTATACTCTGAGCTTGGCTGAGAATTTTCACGAAATTTGGGGGCCTGCGATTGGAACCTTATAAAATGATGACACGAAATGGGCGTGGCATGATTCTAAAAGCCTTTGGAAGATTATTTTTGAAAATATGCAGCTTTTTCTCTGAGATCAAATGATTTCGAAAAGAGCTTTTTTTTCTTGATTCCACTTCTTCGCTTGTTTACCGCCACAAAAGCAACAAAGATCAAAATAGTTTTCACAAGGTTGCTGAGTTGAATACAAAACTTAGGTGTCGGCCAGGAATCGAACCCGCATTGCATCGCTTACCGGGCGGGAGTGTTACCATTACACTACCGACGCCCCGAACTGCCTTCCTCAGCTATTCACACATGAACTGACTGTGTAGGCACAACAGCAATTACCCATTAACGGGTATTACCTGGTAAGCACAAATCGGCATTGAATCCAGTTGAGCTGAGGCCTTTGAAGACAAATTTTGATGTTTTTGAACGCTTAATGCCTTCTTATGGCATGGTATATCATCACAAGGATTCACAAGTTTGCTGGGTTGAATACAAATATTTAAAAACATCGAAATCAAGATAGTTTTTTGCACGTGGGGCCAGTATTCCATAAAGGAGTCTTGATGGAGACAGGTGGAGGTGACCACGGGCAGAGGCGAGGCTCGTTCGAGGCAGATCATAAGAGAATTTCCCATCTCGCCGAAGAGTTCTTTTCTTCATTTTTTCAATCGTTTGATATCCTTTCCAATAAGCAAATATGGTTCGAAAGAAGAAAAAGTAGTCGCTGAATATATGAAAATTGACTTCTTATTAGCCTTGAAGGGCACCTGGTGTCGCTTGGACTACTTTCTGGAGTACTCAACTTGAAAAATATAATTTTTGGCAAACGGCAACGGTAAACCCCTCGACGGCCAGCAAACTGCAATCGGCAAACGGCAATTACCGCACACCCCTGCAGTACACTATTTCGACGGGCGGCTTCATGTAATGAGTATTTTTAGAGATTGCCTTCCCGGATTTCCAGAAGCGAGACTTCGAAATCGTTGAATGCCTCGTAGTGACTTTATTTTGAATAAGTATAAGTTTATCGAATGAAATCACTGGTCATTGAATGAGAGCTGCAGGCAATGAGCAACAGCGTGAAAATTAGACAACCCAGCATTTTTTCGCTCTAATCCATTTCTGTTTCCGAATTTTCATCTCCAGTGTTTTTTGACCATTTTTCTTCAATTTCCGTTTCCGAAAATTTTGAAAAAAGTTCAGCACAGCCCTGCTGCGGACACCTCAGCAGCCTGCGTCGTGTGCTCTGACGGTAAATACAGCTATCGATCGGCACAGGCCGAGATCATACTTCTAGCGACGAGCGACGCAATCTTTACAATAATATCGACCAAAAATCAATATGCCTGATATGTATTGTCGCCGTCGCTGGTCGAGAGAAGTATGATCCCGGCCACACGCGAGGGCGCGAGGCTGCTGAGTGCTCCGCAGCTATGTGTTTCGCGGCTACCCCAACCAGGGGTGTGCATTTTCCGTTTACCGATTTTCCAGATTTTCCGGTGTTTTCCGGTAAATTTTGATTTACCGACTTACCGAGTTTTTCTCGAAATTTACCGAAATTTTTACCGAAAAAAATGGGTGTCTTTTGCCTAATCGGCCTACTTCTTACTCGTATTTCACGGGTTAGCTAATGTTGAGGCATGCATTTGGTGCGATATCCTTCTTCATCCTTCTTTTTGTTTATCTTTTTTAACCATTCTGTCTACTTTTCGAATGCTCAAACGATCTCTTCACCTTTGGTGTCACGTGCTCTATGTTATCGAGATACTACTCCGAGAAATGCATATTTTTTTCAAAAAAAGTCAACAGATTTCCAAGGCCGCAGAGTTCTGAAGCAGATATTTCAGTAACTTGAAAAATTCTTTTCGAAGACCCCGACACAACTTCGACACTGAATACAATGCAGCTCTGGAACGACTCCATTGTGAAATCATCGTACCCGCACCTTTCCTCACTGACCAATGAGTACTTTTGCGCGCCTCCTGGCGCAGTTGAGGCGGAAAGGATGTTTTCCTCAGCTGGCCTGATTTTGAGTGACTACAGAAAGGCCTTGGCACCAGAAAATTTTGAAATATTACTTTTTCTCAAAATCAATGGCTTGTTGAACAGGTTCGGCCGTTGAGCTCAGTTTAATATGTAAAACTCACTCATTATTTGCACTATCCTCATGCATTATGTAAAATGATACATAACTATTAGCGGTTATTTGTGCTATCGTATGGGATACTGTCGTTCTGTGGGCCGAATTCCGGTCCGCATTTGCGGACTTCGACTATTGCATCATGCGACACGTGTCAATCGTGCTGGGACCACTTGGTCCCGGCACGATTCACCCTTTTCCCAGTACGATTATCACGCGTCACATGATGCAACAGCCGTAGTCCGCAGTTGCGGACCGGATTTCGGCTCAGAGAACGACAGTAGGCACCAAAAAAACCGAAGTCAGAATTTTCACCGTATTTACCGAAAAAAAAATTCAGTAAAAAGTTTCGGTAAAAAAATTACCGAAAAGAATATTCCGCAAACCGTTGACCCCAACTTTATAAAGAACATCAGCTGACTTGAAATCAAGATTCAATCAATGACCAGCTTCCTGCGGACTGGCTTGCTCGAATAGTATTTCTGTCCTCATCTTGTTAAACATTGAATGAAGCGCTTGTTTTCATTGTTCAACTGTTTTTCTCAAATGAGTCTGCATTTATTTCTGCCTGTGACAAGCGAATCACTATAAGTCATAGAAACTATTCCAAATGAAATGTACTTTTCTAGAGCCATTTTTGGACGAAAAGTTCGCTCATTGCAGCTGCCTAGGCCCACGCTGAAAAAAGTTATGAGCGTTTCTGAAGCATCGCGGTAAGGTAAGGGCACCTCATAGAATTTTTGGGGGCGTTTTTGAGTTTTTTTTTCGGATTTCGCTAAAAACATGTTTGTACGGGTAATCTGAGGTGCTGAACACGAATCTGGGGTTATCTTGTCAAAAATTTTAGATTTACAGTAGGTTACGGTAGGTAACATGCTATTTCGAAGCCAAAACCTACCTTAACTGTAAAAAATGTGGTCTTTCAAACAAAATTGGTTTGGCTGGCGTTACAAATGTATCAACAAAAAGAGAACAAAAAAATGTTCCAGATTTGACTTAGAATTCTCCCTGGGGTTTTTTTTGGGGCGCTGATCACGGATCTGTGGTGGATTAGTCGATTTCCAAAGTTTTCGGCTAATTTCGTGTGAAGCTTCCCCACCGGGGAAAATTTCGAGGGAAAAACGCCACCTTCTAGATTTCCGGTTTTCTACTATAGATATGTTTCAAAATCGTTTGCTGAGGGTTATTTGGAGTGCTTAACACGAATCTGGAGTATCGATTTTTTGCAGATTACGGTAGATTACGGTGGGTATACGGTGGTTTGGCCAAAATCTCAGATTTTACTCAAAATTAGTATACGGGGGTTATTCGAGGTGGAGAATACGAATTTAACGTCCGTTTGTCGTTTTTCAAAATACTAAAATGGGTTTTGACTCCTAAATGACATGTTTCCTACCGTAACCTACAGTAAACCTCAAAATTTGGACAAATGGACTACAGATTCGTGTTCACTACCCTAGATTACCCCTACATGCAACTTTTGAGCTAAATAAGAGAAAATTTTTTGGACCTCAAAGAAAATTGCCTTGCCTTCTCGCGAGGCTTAGAAAATGCTCATAATTTTTTCGAACCTGCGGCTCGGGGCGGGATACTGCGCATTTTTACTATTGAGGCAGAAGAGATACTAACCATACTAGTCGTTTTGGCAGATCCGACCTACGCTTTGTATACTTCCTTTGTAAGTGTGGAGCACTTCAGCGCAGTGGATTTTGACAATGATGAATCATTCCTCAAGTAACCCCGTCCCAGGAAGTCAATCGTAAAACATTAAGTGAAATGCGGGTGTCACGAGTGAGTGTCATTTCGTAGGGGCGAAAACCTCCTTTAGTCGGGCTAATTGAAGATCATTTATTGAGAACAGAATTGCCCCTGTGCGATTTGAACTGATCCATGAGACAGTGAAATCCACGCCTGAACAAGAAAGAGGTTATGCCTTCAGGGTTGGCCGGTCATGTGTCCAAGGTTGTCCATCATGAATCAGCAGTGCTCATGGTCACCCATTCAGTCATTCTTTCGTATCCGTTTCAACTTTATTAGGTTCGTGAGCTTCCCCTGAAACCTCGAGCAAACATTTCTGACGAAGAAACCCAGCAAGTTTCAACTTTCACCCAGCCAGTCATCGAGACTAGCACCCATTGCTACTTTTCCTCTACTCTCCTAATTATCCATTTACCTTCTTCGAATTTTTAATCTATAACTCCTTCCCTCTGTCCAACTATTCGTATACATTCGAGTGGTATGTGAGGCTAAGGAAGGATTTCTACACACTTTGTCCGAATATGAATTGCTCGTGTTGAACCGCAGCACTATCAATCTTCCCGCCACGCAGCCAGTCAGGGTCATCACTCTCTGTCCGCCTTCTGCGATTCTTTACTATATTCAATTTTTTCTTCAAAGAATTTAGAATATTCTGGTTTTCCATAACGTAACATAACACATGTGTAACATAACATAACATAACATAACATAACATAACATAACATAACATAACATAACATAACATAACATAACGATAACATAACATAACGTAACATAACATAACATAACATAACATAACATAACATAATATAATATAACATAACATAACACAACATAACGTAACATAACATAACAACATAACGCGACATAACATAACATAACGTGACATAACTTATAACATTACGTGACATAACATAACATGGCAGTACGTTACATGACATGAGATGACATAACGCGACTTAACATGGCATAACATAGCGTAGCATAACGTAACATAACATAACATAACGCGACATAACATAACATAACATAACATAACATAACATAACATAACATAACATAACATAACATAACATAACATAACATAACATAACATAACATAACATAACATAACATAACATAACATAACATAACATAGCATAACATAACATAACATAAAGCAACGCAACATGAACTAACATGGCATGGCATTACGTCATGGAGAAGTGGAAACACAAGCGTGAAATTAATATGTATATCAAGGAAAAATCACAAAGAGTAGAGCGCGTGAAAAAGGAAAACTTGGGAAAGGAGCGAAAGCCAGCAAATCTAGACGTGAGAGGGGAAGAGTTCAGCAGGAGGTATTCTTCACTTCCGCACTGCCGTTCAGTCCGCAAAGTGCGCTTGATTGCGAAATCGTGCTGCGGCGTGGTTGCGATTATCCTCAGACAGGGATGTGGGGTCACCCGGGCGGTGGGATCACCCGGGCACCAGAGGCCAAAAGCGCCCGGGTGATCCCACATCCTTGTCTGAGGATACTCGCAACCGCGCCGCATCAAGATTTCGCAATCAGAGTGCACTTTGCGGACTGAACGGCAGTGCGGAGGTGAACTGTAAATACAAACGTTCTTATGTAATATTATTATTTTGTTTTATTGAAAGACGTGGAAAAATCCACCTTATCGAGAATCAAATTGGGAGAAAGAAATTAAGCTGGCATAATACAGAACGTTCATAGATAAATTCTACTATAAAACTCATTTTGCTATCTCACCGTTTAAAACCTGCGCCGACATAGAAATAAGGGGTGGTAGCAAATGGGTCTGACGGCGCGGGTAAACTCGCGGTAAGTTCGCGGCAAAGTGCAGCTTAATGCCAACTTTTTGTATCACGATTTTTAGCCAAAACGACAGACATCGCCAAAATTAGGAACTCGCATGCCACATTATGAGCCACTTGATGAGCAGAGTGTAGAACATTCCCCAAAAAATGATTTATTCTGTTTTTTTTTGAGAAAAAAAACAGTGGTTTAGAAGAAATTTCCTTAAAATTTTTTAACTTTTCTCAGCTCTCGTCAAGCTCGCGCAAAACTGCAACTTAATGGATAGCTTTCAAAAAAGATGACGCGTGTTCCTTACGCTTTTGCTGAAGAGTACGCAAGCCGTCGTGAAGAGCATGCAGGACGTTGATAAAGTGGCGCAGGACTCCAGTGGGAGTGCGCAGGTGAGCGGGATTCCCGAGGGTGAGTGCAGATTGTGTGCGGGACACCCACACCCCACTGGCGTTGTGCAGGCGTCATGGAATATGCGCAAGACATTAGTTGGAGTGCACAAGAAGTCGGGAAATGTGTGCAGGACGTGGTGCTATATGTGTAGAAAATCAATGGAAGAGCGCAGGAAGTCAAGCAATGTGTTAAGGATTTGAATTGGGTGGGAAGGACGTTGGGGAATGTGCGGGACTTTACAGGAGGTGCGCAGGACATTGTGGGAAACGTGTGGGACTTCATTGAGAAGTCCTGCGTGCACCATGCCCACTCGCACTGAAGTCCTGCACACATCCTGCACACTCTCACAAGGGTTTTCCACACATCCTGCACACTCCCACTAGAGTCCTGCACATTCCGCACACTCCCACTGGGGTCCTGCACACATCCTGCGCACTTCCACTGGAGTCCTGCCCACATCCAGCACACTCTCACTGGGGTCTTGCTAACATTCTGCACACATCCTGCACACTCCCGGTGGGGTCCTGCTTACATACTGCACACTCCCAAAAGGGTCCTGCTCACATTCTGCACACCCCCACTGGGGTCCTGAACACATCTTTCACACTCTCGCTAGGGTCTTTCAAACATCCTGCACATTCTCATTTGAGTCCTGCACACATCCCGCACACATACTGCACACTTCCACTGGGGTCCTGCACACATCATGCACACTCCCACTGGAGTCCTGCACACATCCTGCTCACCCCCCTTGGGGTCCTGCCACATCCTTCAGACTCCCACTGGGGGCGTGCGCACTCCTACTGGAGTCCTGCACACATCCTCTGCACTATCACTTAGGTCCTGCTCGCATCCTGCTCCCTCCCCTTGGGGTCCTGCACACATCCTGCACACTCCCACTGGGGCCCTGCACACTTCCTCCCGCACACATCTTGCACAATCTCATTGGGGTCCTGCACGCTCTCTACGGCGTTCTGAACGTCCTCCTATCGAAAAGAAAAGTTGGTAAGCTCGCATAAACTTAGTGGTTTACTCGCCTAAAGCTGGTGGTAAACTCGCGTTCAAAGGTGTTGGTTAACTCGCGTTGAAAATCCATTTACTACCACCCAAGGTAATCCTCTTTGCCTAGCAGTAGGTTAAACTTCCCTAGTTTTCTATACGTGAAAGAATTTGACCTGACAATCGATTTCGCGACTGAGACATTCACAGTGCCCGAGCTTCCCTCTTGTGCTCTTTGTCAGAGTAATGCCTTAGAGCCGAATAGAGTTTATGGAAACCTTCGGCGTCTATATTTTGAATATCATCACCTGATCAGTTCTTGTTCGCACCATTTGGAGGGATTGCAGTCTCAATCGCCTACATCGTCAATTGCCATTTTGTACTTGGATGTAATTCAATCGGAAGCACCTCATCATCAGCTTTCGTGTAATGTTGATCTGAATGGTTTCTAAAAAATTGCATGTTATATTTTTTTATGTTACGCCTAATTTAGAACACTTCTCAGGTAACTCAAATGTGTACAAAAAGGACAGTGACGGTGAAAGAACTTCCGCTTGCGTCGACCCACTATGAGCAGAATGCACTTTAGTGTTCCGATCGTTTACCTGAACTTGATATGTTCTATTCAGAAGCAATTTATTTATCCATCTTCACTGGACGAAAGCCAACTGTTTTGCGCAGTTCGACGATACTTTGTCGAAAGCCTCCAGGTACGGTTCTCGATGAACCTCGGCATTGAGAGTCGTGCCTGGAGACTTTCGACACCTGTCCTGTACATGTCCTGTCTTGAACCTTCTCGAAAGCCTTGGAAAAATCATTGGAAAATATTTTATGTTATTAGGTTGTTATACAGAACATTAGTATGCACCACCGAGGAAAAAGCCTGACACATACCGGCACAACGTGATTCCCCACCTGGTACAATTTGATTCGATATGGATCACGAAAATATATCCCCAATTCAAAACCACGTCGTACTAGGCCATAGAATCAAATAGGCTTAGTCATATTGCGCTAAATTTATTGACGTGATGTCCTGCTATATCATGTCATATCAGAATTCTGTTGTTTATGCCAGG
Source organism: Aplectana chamaeleonis (assembly GCA_029168955.1). NCBI lineage: Eukaryota > Metazoa > Nematoda > Chromadorea > Rhabditida > Cosmocercidae > Aplectana > Aplectana chamaeleonis. The sequence continues at coordinate 1,644,963 of JAPDOI010000056.1, read as the reverse complement.
TTTCGCCAGCTTTTTTGATGTTACAGGAGGTTTTTAGGCTTCCTCAGTGTATCCCTTGTTGCCATTTGTTGTGTTGATATGCTATATTATGTTATGTCATGTCATATCATGTCACGCTATGATATGTTATGTTATGTTGAGTTATGGTATGTTATGTTATGTTATGTTACGTTATGTTATGTTATGCTATGTTATGTTATGTTATGTGTATGTTACGTGTATGTTATGTTATGTTATGTTATGTTATGTTATGTTATGTTATGTTACATTATGTTATGTTATGTTATATTGTATTATGTTATGTTATGTTATGTTAATTTATGTTATGTTATATTATGTTATGTTATGTTATGTTATGTTACGTTATGTTATGTTATGTTATGTTATGTTATGTTATGTTATGTTATGTTATGTTATGTTATGTTATGTTATGTTATGTTATGTTATGTTATGTTATGTTACCTTATATTGTTTATGCTGTTATGTTACGCTATATGTTATGTCGTTATGCTATGTTATGTTATGTTATGTTATGTTATGTTATGTTATGTTATGTTATGCTATGTTATGTCATGTTATGTCATGTTACCTTATATTGTTTATGCTGTTATGTTACGCTATGTTATGTCGTTATGCTATGTTATGTTATGTTATGTTATGTTGTTATGTTATGTTATGTTATGTTATGTTATGTTATGTTATGTTATGTTATGTTATGTTATGTTATTATGTTATGTGATGTTATTTTACTTTATGTTATGCTATGTTATGTTATGTTATGTTATTTTATGTTATGTTATGCTATGTTATGTTAGATTGTTGCCTATAGAGTACTTATCGCCCTCCTGTCTCTTCGCCTTTCATTTCTTAGCATTTTGCACTCCAGAGCATGTATACTAGCAACTTTTTTTTACAAATTATGCACGTAGTGGAGTCAGCTGTGTGAACCCCTGCTCTTCATCGTCGACAACAACAACTTTAGAGGTGCTCGTTATTGAGTCTTTGATAAAAAATCCACTTTCAGACAGATCTTCTCGAACTGCACTTCTCCATCCGATGAACTTTGTAATGCTATGCGATGGAACCTCCAATGTGTGTAGGCCACGTCCATACGAGTTATTACCCGTAATAGGCTCTTAATATCCAAAAATTAATAGCCTCTAAAATAACTAGAGATCTACTCCTGTGACTATAATCAGCAGCTCAGACACCCATTTTTTTGCTCTTCAGTGTACTCTCGAAACATGGCTGAGACTAAGCTTTTTCCACTCTTGAGCTTCTTTCTCTTCTTCCCAAAAAAATCTGCCATTTGAATTTTTTTTTGCTTGCCTATCAATAACTGAGTGATACTGTACCCTATCGGACTCTACTAGCTGCAGATAAATATACCTATGGTAGAGATCTGCAGACTGCAGCCCTGGACTAAAATCTGCCAAGTAGACCTCGAAAAAGTCTCTTCTCGATTTAGACTTCACACTGCAAACCCCTCATTTTCACAGTCAACAGCTGAGTAACTACTCTCCCACTAGCTCTGTGTGTACATGAATGTAGTGTATGCTGCTCTGCAATTAGTTCGGTATTCGTGCTCACTTCCTCCCTCGATTTAGCCCTCATTGAGGGGACTTCTTTTAACCACGCCGATGTTGACGAGTGTCAAACACAGAAAAGCACATTGCTTTCTTGCTGCATAAGATCAAAGTATGTCTTTTGAAAACGGTGGTGAATTCAGCGGTTCTTCAGCTCACCCTGAACGAAATCACATTTGGTCACATTTTTCAGATTTTTGAGATCTGGCTATCTCTCGAACATCTACACTGGGTCTCAAAGTCATGATAAAGAATATTATTCCAGGAACCCTTAATAACAACTTTTTGGTTACACTATTGAACTTTCTCAATGTGTATCTCGCATGAAAGCATCGCACGCGCAAAAGAACCTAATATTATTTTCCTACGCTCTTGTGTAGCTTGGCCTCTCAAGTGAATGAAATTGTCGAAGGGGCCATGGAAAACCTTCATTTGTGAAGAAAAGTCAATCGGAACTCATCGTAAATAGGAATTTGAATTTCGCGCCAAAATCGTTCTTGAAGATTTTCTGCATTTGGAGTCCTCATCCATGTCATTTTCAGTTTTTCTGCACGCAGAATTTGTGCCGCAACTGTTTTTGATGTTGTTTGACTGTCACATCAACATTCTACGAAAAAAGTGCTAGACGACTGGTGAGAACTGGTGGCGGATCTAAAGTCCTTCCAACCTCATAGCCCAAACTTTTTGACTCGCCGGAGCTCACCGGTGTGGTCTATCGGGCCCATTTATGAAACTGAGCCTGAAAAATAGAAATTGGTTTAAAGGCAGTGTCCACGATGAAAACCATGTCTGTTTTTTGGTAGAGATCGGCAGCTACGGTGCCTAACGCAACCCTAACGTTGAAAAAAACTAAGAAAAATGAACTCGGAACGGCCCCCTTCGGGCCCAAAGTTGGACACCCGTCAGTTCGTCACCCCCAGGTGCACTTTCCACGCCCACCGACGTAAACAAATGAATGCTCAAGATTGTGAGATGAGCGATGATTCCCAATCATTCGACCCGTTCTTACCTTCATTCTCAGCTTCTCTCTTTACTCAGGTCAGCTCGCATATATCGGCTGCAAAAGACGGAAGTTACAAGCCTCGGACAACTCGTCCACCATGTTTCCTTAGCTCAATTTTTGAGGGATCATAACTCCATTTCCAGAAGGTCTTGTACGATCACAGAGGCATCATTGGAGTCAGCATGGAACCGTTTTCAAGATAGGCGAAAAAAAACAGAAATACGATTTCCAAGGCGGGAATGATGCCTTTAATCATAATTTTTAGTAATGGAACTTTTTAAAGTTCGAAAAAGCCTAATTCTGTACACTCAGAGCATGAAGTTCACCTTTGAATAGGAATTCCTAGCTGCAAAGGGGTAGGAAATGCATTCTTGTTCTGTACTAAAACTAGATCAGGTCAACCCAAAGGTTCGGTTAATAATGTGCGCATCAACGAAGGTGTCAAGATTGACTGAAGCTGTTTAATGGGTTACCAGTTGTGTCTAACTGAAACGATTCTCGGCATCGAGTTGGCAATTCGGTTCGTACTCCCGACCTGCTGTTCGGCCCCTGTTGCTGTCCGGTGAACTGCTGTAACTTTTCGAGCTTTCTGTTGCTGTCCGGGCTTCTCCACTTCGCCAGAACAGCAACAGCAGTGACCCGGAGATTGGGAGAACGATCCAAAGTGTCAGGCGGCTCGGACTCCTGTCCGGTGCGGCTCGGGGCCGAGAATCGCCTGAGAGAGTGGAAAGGCGAAGTTTTCAGAAGGGTGATGCCCGCACTATTGTAATATACTGTGGTTATCTGGGCCAAATTCCGGTCCGTGATTGCGTCTCGACACGCTTTGCGGCCGCACGCGCTCGAGTCAGTCGCGTTTCCAGCGCTAAAGCCGACTCGATGTGGCTTTTTTATACAATTTTCTCCTATTTTTCTCAGTTTCCAGTTTCCAAAACCCACCTAGAGTCAGCAGATCGGCGGCTGCAGCGCTGGAAGCTCTTCTGACTCAGGAGCGTGCGGCCGCAAAGCGTGTCGAGACGCAATTGCGGACCGGAATTTCGCTCACATCAGCACAGTAAGCAACCGCTCGAGAAAAAAAAACGTTTTATTATTGCACAAATAAGCTAAAATGTTTCTTTTAATTTATTCTCTTCCTAAATAGTATTAAATCAACTACATCCTAATTCAAAACTCCAGGGTCTAACATCTCGATTGATGCTTCTTATAGCCTCCCTCAAGTGATCAAATGATATTAACAACAAGCTCGGCTTAGTCCATAAGTCGCCGCAAGCTCTCCCACACTCGCTAAACTCTCCTGACACCCTTTGATCATTTAGAAATTTAATGTTGTTCTTAATAAGCATTCTGTCCTTGTTTCCAAACCATTCCAACCTAAAAAAAAAGCTGGAAGCTGCTGTTTCCAATTAATTATCGAGATTTTTTCACAGCTTTGTTGAACTGCACACGGAACCAATGAATATTCTAGCAATGTTTTGGCTGTTTTGATCTACCTAATTCCCCGTTCTTATTCACGGGCTTGTTGGGTTGCACGTCAGCAGAATAGCAATCGAACCCGCGCACAAAGGGATTAATAGCGCTTTGTCCTGGGTTCAACCCCTCCAATGCTTTTTCTAATATTAGGGAACGCAGCTGCACCCTCTTCAACGGCAGCGGGCATATGTGTTGGAGAACCGGAAAGTGATGTCATTTTCTAACGCTGAATACGAACACGTATATTTTAACGGGTCTTTATTTTTAATCAATGATGTATTCCCCATCATTGTCAATAATCTAGTAAGTAAATTTTCGATCCCTGATCGGAAAAAATTTGTTTTTTTTTTCGGCAAAAGACATTCTAGGGACGGCATTCTGGACAACAAATTAGCAAATGTTTTTTCCACTTGAAAAGTGTCGCAGCGCTTGGAAGAAGTGGAAATCCGTTGGTGCAACATCGGGCAAATATGGTGAATGAGGCAGCACCAAGGCTGTTTAAAGGCACAGGACACCCAAAAAATTTATTCTCAGATTGCATGCTTATCTTGGAGAGAGTCACACGCTGATCACAGAGGTATCTCTAAAATCGTCCAAGACCCCCTTTGAACAGAGTTATGGCTCTTCAAAGATGCCTAGATTTTGAAGGTGAGAAATTGGTGGACGAGTTGTCTCAGGCCTGTATTTCTCTTCATTCGCAATCGTTGCGCGAGAGCGAGACAGGATAAGGAGATAGCCCAGCAATGGGCTGAAGAACGACGACTCTTTGGAATTAATCCATTCATTGAGCCGCTATCGAGTCCGAAAATCTATTAGGGGGTCGGGCCTGTGGTGGTGAGCGAAGGGGGTCGGGCCTGTGGTGGTCGCTTATATCTCGCTTATTTGGAGGAATTGAGATCTCGCACTTGGCACGTGTTATACAGGAGGGGTCTTCTACACAATTCCATGAAAATCTCAAAATTCATATCTGAGGGTGTACTGTGCCTTTAAGACAAAAATTTGACAAATCCTCGATCGTCTGTCATGGATTTGCTTCCACTTCCGCCTTCGCACGTCGTTAACAGAAACGACATTACTTCCCGGTCTCGCTTTTGTAAAGGGGTCTCTCTCAAAGAGGGGCGGTTGACCGTTTGAGGGCGGTCCTAAAATGTGGTCTCGAAGCACTGTCCGAATGTTAATTTCTGACGCTGAGGAGAGACGCCCCAACCCCCTTAGGGTTGAAAGTTCCCTCGTTGTGGGCAGTGCCGAAGATGATGCCCTTGTTGAGGACCGTGGCGAGGTTGTCCTCGTTTGTGACAAGGGTTGTACCTAACTCTGCTGGAGAAGGTGATAGCCGGAATTCTCTCTCCGTCAGCAGAACATGCTGCCGATAAAGAGTGGTTGCACATCAAGGCAGACATCGGGCTCAACCGCTCGTTTTTGGCAGCAGCTGCTGCTAATGGCCCACTATTGTGCTCTCGTACAACCCTACGAGTGTTCAGCACCCAAAACAACCCGCCTGAGCAAAGTTTGGGTCACAGCACATTTTCGGAATTTCGCGCAAACTGACAGCGTTTTGGACTTGTACGGATTTTCGGTTGAGCGGTTACATGTATCAATTAGGGGTACTGAATGTTCCAGAAAAATGTTCCAGAACTGACTTAAAACCCTCGCAGGGGGATTTTTGGGAGCGCTGATCTCAAATCTGAGGTTCATTTGTCGATTTTCCAAAGTTTTCGGCTTGATTTGCTCAAAGCATCCCAGCGGGGAGAAACTCCGAGGGCAAAGCGCCACTTTCGAGATTTCCGGATTTCTTCGAAAGATGTGTCTCAAAATCATTCTCTGAGGGTAATAAGGTGATAAGATGTGGTTAGCACGAATCTGAGGTCAGTTTGTGGATTTTGCGGTAGAATACAGATTATGGTAGACTACGGTGGGTATACGGTAGATCTGACTCAGAATTTGCATGCAGGGATGCAGGGGTTATTTGAAGTGATGAATACGAATTTGACGTCCATTTGCCGACTATCGATCTAGTATGTTAGGTTTTGCCACCTAAACGGCATATTATCTGCCGTGACCTACAGTAAACCTCAGAATTTCGCCGAACAGACCCCAGATTCGCTTTCAGCACGCTAGGTTACCACTACATATAGTGAAGTCCACCAAGAGCGTCTTATTTACTTATCAATAAGAAGCGATCGGTTGGTGATCAATGTGCATGGATCCCATACCAGCACGCTCGTTACCGATTGAGCGAGAGCGGTTGTGCTGCAACGAGTTTCATGTTCATTGATTTCCAATCGACCGCTTGTCATTGATAAGTAAATAAGACACCCTTGGTGGACTCAACTATACAAGTTTTGAGCAAAATCCGAATTTTTTCGAAGCACCCTAAAAATTTCTGATGGGTACCCTTCCGTGAAACTTCAAAAACGCTCATAACTTTTCGAAAACAGCTGCTCGGGGCGGGGCGTTGCAAAGCTTTACAATAGATGCTCAAGAGATTCTGACAATACAATTCGTTTCCGCAGATCCAACTTACGCTTTGTATAGTTCCCTTGTTAGCGCACTCTCCACAACATCCAATAGTCCGTTTAGTCTAACGTCACCATGACACTAGTGATCGCCCTAGTTTGCAGTCACTTGACCCTAGAAGGATTAGTTTGGCTACGTAAGCAGTCACGCACTCGACTCTGGGTGAGCACTGCGAATAAAGCTGCAAGTCCAGTTTTGAAAAAAATCCGAATTTCGACCAGTTCCGAAATTCGTTCGTTCGTCTTCCGAATTTTCCCAAATTACTCCAAAGTTGATCGCTCAGTTTTTCCCAACAAATTTTATTCAAGTCTCATTGTTTTCAAACGGAAATTTTTTGATTTCTGTTTTTCGGCGCTTTCTCCGACATTTCGCAACTATACCACAATCGCAGCACCCACAACGCAGTGTAATAGGTTGGCTGAATCAGAAAAATTTACTCTGTTCGATTCCAGCAAATTTTTCGATAAATCAACAATTTCCTGAAAACTATTAGGTTGTAACATAAGTCTAAGAAGATTTTTTTAAAAATTATCGTATAGTATCCAACTCTCATCTCCAGTCACCACATCCTCCAGAAAGTCATTCCTGTTGAAGCGGAGGAGAAAAATATTCTAAACTTGATGATGTGTGGTTTCCGTTTTCGATCTAGTCTAACGCATGGACAAGGCGGCTGGCCGTGCGGGGTTGTCGGCCTCACTGGAGGATGCGGTTTCGATTTGCGCGGGGTGATCTACCGCCGCAGCCCCGCGCTTTCATCAGACTAGAATTATTGTGCGAACTCTATTTCTGGCGGTCGCTGACTTCTTCGTTGCACAGACTCCTGGGTTCTGGGAAAAAAGAATCAGCGACTTGCCTTTTAGATGGAGTAAGGTTGTAGATAGTTATGGTGATTATATTGTGGATTGAATGTGTGAAGCAATAAAGATGAAGAATTTTTTTTCAAAAATCTTCCAAGACTTATGTTACAACCTAATATTTGAGTCAGATTTATCTGCAGATTAGGATTCGGAGACCTGTTATTGAGATAATGGAAGCTTCTGCATTTTTATAGAGTTTTAGGAATGATTAGCGAGGGTGGAGGATTTAAGGCGATTCATGGACTAAGCCCAGCTTTGTTTTAGTATCATGATCATGTGAAGGAGGCGATAAGTAGATTTAATTGGTATTCCGGTTCACAGTTGCAGTCAATCGCTCTTGCAGCGTGCAGCTTGAAGATAATCGCGACGGGACCACGGGTCCCTGCACGATTGATCCTTGTCCCACCACGATCCTCCTCAAGTTGTTTGCTGCAACAGCGGTTGTCTGTAAATGCGTACCGGAATTTCACTGCGATATGGACTTTCATTTATTGTAATATTTTCAATATCAGATGGATAATGTCAAATTCGCTCGCTGCAACCCTGGGACAAATTCAGTTCTTGGTGATAGCACACGATGCCGCTTATACGATTCCGTCCGGAGGCGCGCGGAGACGCATTTTCGCTCTTTTAGAGTCCTTGTTGTACCGATTCCCTTTGAATTATTTTTTTCTTATTTTTAGAAATCTTCCCGAATGAGGGTTCTTCTTTAATCCTGCCTCTTGTTGAGAGGATTGAGCTTCTTACGAGTCTGCGTTACTGGTCTTAGCCTGTTTGCAAGGACGTTAATTTTGAGACAGACCACAACAAGGATACCATTTCAGCATGGTCCGCAATAAGAAAACCTTCCTCACCGCGGACCATGTGGGATTGACGGCTAAGAGTTTCCTTCAAAGAGTTACCTGAAGTCACCCCACAGGCGTGGTCTCCAAAGACTAGCTGTCCGTCTGTACGAGGAGAGACGCCTATTATGCCGGTCTATCAAGCGACCCGCACGTTATCGCTCAAAGAACAACCACTCTCACGGTCTCTCGTGTTGGCACCGCAGTCGCCCCGAGAGCGACCGGACAGCGGTGCGTTTTCACATGAGGGCAGCCATATTCTAAATGTAGTTTCCGTACCCAAAACTGCACCTCAGGGCACAAAAATAGTCTCCGCCCACCTTATGTAGCGCTCTTCGGCTTCAACCTGTGTTCATGAAATTTAGGGTCATACACTGCGTTTCATAACGATAGGTCCACCTGAGAATTTTGAATTTCAGCGCCTGCCGTACACTTTGGTGGTCTGTGGGTATTACCATCGGAATCTTCACCTTTTAAATTTTGTTGGGGTTTTCTCTTGGAAAAACACTTGAGAACTATACTCTTTTGCGTTCGCTGTCATTAGCCCCGACCGATCGTCTTGAAGGAGATGTTCAACACTAAGGCAGTGTTCACAATGAGAATGGTTTCAGGTTTTTTTGCAAGGCTGTGAGCTTTGCAACCCTCAAAGAAGAATGAGGGCGGAGTTACCACGAAAAAAATCCACGAGGTGGGCGAAAATCTCGTTGATCGCCCCGCCCACGTCATATAACAGTTGTCCTATGTTCATTCCACCTGAGGAACAGTTGCCGGATTTTCAATTTTTTTTGTGAAAGATTCTAACATCCAAGCATGTGCACAGATCGATTTTGTTTTTCAACAGTTTTCTGTACAAGAAACAGAAAACTGAGTCGCTTACCTATTTCCAAAGCATGAAACCATTTCCGACGTCAGGCTTTCTCTGCAGTCTCCCGACACACACCGAACAGGTGTAGGTAAATATTTCAGCTGTTACTCTAAACAGTTTTGAGACCTCTGTTGGGTGCTTTCCCCTATAAATCTATTTTTCGTTGATTTTTAAAAACTTGGCATTGGCCCATATTATTTTAAAGAGTTTTAGTTACAGGAAACAGAACAGAAAGTTTCTTATACTCTGTTTCGGAGGCTAGTTTCGTTTGTTCCTTGGCGTGCTTGTGTGGAGCGAGGGTAGAGACAGCGAGAGAGTGTGGGGGAGAACAAGAAGCAGCATGCGAGGGCACACGTACGCGATCAACGGCGGGACATTTCACTGCGAAATAGAGGTTACCTGAGAAATTTGAAGCATAGCCATTTATGACGTTAGGTATGACGCTTTGTCTACAGCCTCCCGAAACACATCGAACAGGCGCAATTTTAAATTTCAGGCGTTTCTTTGAATAGTTTTCCTCTGGTATTTGAGAGTTCTGTGGGTATTTTTCGCTATTTTCCTTTACTTCATAGATTTGCCTACTCAAAAACATCGAAAACTAGAATGCGGTTTTTTATCGTCAACAGTGCCTTAAACGCCCAGCAGGCGTATGCCACTGAGGCAGACCGTTGCCCCAAATATCGATGAAGCTACCCCTCCCCACCCTTTGTGACCAATATTTTATTGGAAATGGTGAAAATTTTCACGTACCCCCTCTAACAAGGGAATGACCAGACCTGGTCGCAGGAACTATCTTTGAGATCAGGTTTCTCTGATCGAAAACCTCCCGTGTAGTCATAAAAACACTATCCTAGCTGCCCGAGTAATAGTAAAAAGAAAAGTTATGGGCGTAGAAGTTGCGAGCTCTGTGGGTAACATTAAATTTATCTGCCGTAAACTGTCTTTATCATTCGAGTTATCGAAAATGTGACTCATATTCGTGTTCAGCGCCTCAAGTATTCCCTTTGAGAGAAGTTTAGGCGAATAAAAAAATTTTTGAATTTTTTTTTTATAAAAAAAATGTTGAAAATTCTATTATTACTCGGGCCGATAAAATAAGGTTTTTACAAGTACTCGGAAGGTGGTCGATCAGAAAAACATGAGTACGTGCGTAGTTCTGGCAGACAGGTCTGGTCACTACCTAGTAAGAAAAATTTTGCGAAAATGTTGAGACTGAATTTTTTTGAAAATAGAAAATTTTTGTGATTTTTCTTTGCACTTCCCAGTTTTTGGATTAGCCACTACCCTCCTTGCTGTGGAAAATGCTTTCCATTCCTGCCCAGACCTTTGAAGGCAAAGTATACCCTCAGACATGAATCTTGTGATTTTCATTTGATTATGTAGTAAACCACTCCTATATAACACGTGCCAAGTGCGAGATCTCAATTCCTCCAGATAAGCGAGATATAAGCGATCACTACAGGCCCGACCTCTTTCGCTCACCACCACAAGTCCGACCCCTTACAGACTTTCGAACTCGATAGCGGCTCGATGGATGGATGAATTCCAACAAGTCTTCGTTCTTCAGTCCATATTCGGTCTATCTCCTCATCCTGTTTTGCGCTCGTGTAGCGATTGCGATTGAAGAGAAGTACAGGCCTGAGACAACTCGTCCACCAATTTTTCATCATCAAAATCTAGGCATCTTTGAAGAGTAATAACTCTGTTCAAAGGGGGTCTTGGACGATTGCAGAGATACCACTGTGATTAGCGTGTGACCCTCTCCAAGATAAACATGAAATCTGAAAATTCATTTCCTGGGGTCCAATGCCTTTAACGCCCCTCCCCGTTTATTTTTAATTTTACCTCCCTCCCATTGTCCAGCGGGACAGCAGCCGCTTCACCCTGTTCCAATGGGGTTTGGAGTTTCAATCTCTAAAATTCGAACATCCACTGAGAATTCTTGTTTTCCAAATTCCGTTTTCTGAAATGCTAGAAATAATTTCCCCTCATTTCTGTATGGAATCATAATCGAGTGCTGTTGCTGTTCCATTATGAGAAGAACAAAGTAGCCCGGAACACAGCGAAAACCGTTGTCTCGAAGGGTTGCGACTCAGGGTCAGGCAGACCATTGTCCAGCCAAAGTTCGAGATCAAAATTCTTGAAAAACGTTAGTAGTTTTTACGCCCCTCACAGTTCTGAAAAGCTTTTTGCAGTGAAAACCTTTGAAGAAAGGTTTTTATGAACCTAAATTATTTTATTTAATATTTACTGCACTCCCTATCCTCTACTGATGAGCCTCGGGCAGTGTAGTTTTGAGATATCGGCAGAATTCTTGGTTTTGATGGACAAGAATCGAGTGGGGCCCGTCTAACTAGGTTTGCGTCGAGACCTCCGGCTTAAACTTTGGCTACGGTCTTCAAGATTGCTAATACATCGTTATATATGGGGACGTTTTTCACGTGTGCTGTATAGAGGTGGCATTGTTTCCTTCAACCTTTTTCTTCCTGTTACAATATTTATGCCTTCCTTTTTGTGAGAATTAAACTTTGTCAGAAGCTTCATGTTTATTGAAAACACCCTCTATTTTTTTTCAATTTTCAACCCAAAATTTTTGCGTCCCCCTCTCCCGAAAATTGAAAATTTTGAGAATTCTCACGTCCCCCCCCCGTTGTCCAGCCGGACAACATCCACCTGACCCTGTTGCGACTGGTCTCTTCTAATTTCTCAGTCTCAACAGAGTGATGATTCCAGTCGGTTTTTCGCCCATATATTTGTGTGTATACACACATGTGGCAGATGCCCCGCATGGTGCCTATTTGCTATTGATCTTCATTCATGTCTATATATGTATGTGTGTATGTGTGTGCTCTGCGTCTTATCCAAGAGTTCTCTCGTATTATATCGAAGCACTTGAGCCATTCTATTCGCATCATCATTCAAAGCTCGGCCGGCCACGCCAGCCTTGAGAGCGGCTTAGCAAAGGCAGAGGCGGGCACTCGCCGGCCGCGCCCCTTTCATGAGTACTTGACCAAAAACTTTGCTTTTACAATCACTACTCGTAATGAAGTCATTATAATTAATAGTCCATTTCTTCCAGAAATTGACAATATAAAAAAAGGATTGTGTAGGCCTCATCCCAATAAATGTGTGTATGTTCTAAAGGACCAGCTAAGCCGTCATCTACAATCTGTTGAGGCTAGTACCGCCTCCTTCGGATAATCAAATCATATTAAAAATGAGCTGGATTTAGCCCATAAGCCGTCTTTAACCCTCCCACCCTCGCTAATCTTTCCTAATACTGTATAAATAAGCACTTGCCCCTAGGCCATTTCCAGGAGGCTCCATATCTGCAAATAAAATTTACCCATTCAGACCTATAATTCCTATGGTTCTTGACCCTCCAAAATCCCAGTAATCCATGTTTTTGACCAGTCTATTTCACGACTTTCTACGGCCTTCAGCCTCCTAATCTCTCAAGGTTATGCTCGCTCTTTTTTCGTTTCTGTACCGCTTTCGACCTGAACCGTTCCTGATTTTTTATAGCTTTTGACAGTAAATTTTTCATTTTTTCGACAGAATTGGGCTTTTTATTTCCTATTTCTTCGGATATTAAGGTCTTTCAAATCACCATGATTCTAGCATTCCGATTTCCAGATTGGCTATTTCCTTATGGTATGGTGGTATCCGAGTTGCGATTTCCGATAATTTTGGCTTTCCGATTCTTCTATTTTCTAACGATTCCGACTGCCTGTTTTTGTGATGTGCTGATTCACAATAGCTTTAAGCCTTCGCAATTCCGACAGATTTTCGTCTTCCAAACGCTGATTTCCCAATAGTTTTCGCTCTCCAAGATACCATAATGTGAGCCGCCGGAGAGATCTAAAACGCCCGCACCAGCCGCCGGTGAGATTTGAATTCTTTTTGTTTGAGGGGGCAAGCCACGGACCTAAATATATTTCCGAAGTCTTTGGGGCTCCCAATTTTTGACTACCTGTTATTGCAAGCACCCGATTTTCGGCGACTTCGACTTCCCGATTCCTGCTTTCCTCATGCTCTTCAACATTTCGATTCCCCATCTTCCATCATTGTTTTTGGCCTTACCATTTCCATACTTGCCATGTCTTTTTCCTTTTGATTTCCGGCTTCCGATGGTTTTCACCCATACAAGCTCCACATTCAGAGTCAAGCAGACCGTTCTCCTGGACCTCGACGGAGCGACGTCTGCTCCACGTGGTGACCAGAATTTTTTTTGATTATCAAAAAATTACGACCCCCGGAGTAGAAGCTTTTTTTAGACAGTTTTGGGGCTGAAAATGATAGAAAAATCTAGTTTATAGAATTCTCGAGCCTACTAAGGAGCCACGTCAGGTGCTGTCTGTTCACTTTTGGTTCAAAATCCGATGCTTTCGGCAATTCGATAATTCGACTTCCTTTATTTTTTTTTACATCCAATTCCCGATTCCCAATACATATTTTCTCCGATTTCTCATGGCTCTTTAACTTCACAGGCTCACTTCTTTTCGTCTTTGGATTTCCGGACTCCTGTCAGTTTTGTACCCATGCTCCCTATACTTTTTTTTTGGATTCGTTGTTTCCATCTTCCTTTTGGCTTCTGTCCAACCAAAACCGATTTCTCGTTTCTCATATAACTTTACCTTCCACCGCTCCGAATTCCGCTGGTTTTCAATTTTCGTATTTCGTGTTTTCCCGATTTTTCGAAGACGATCCTTTCTCACCCGTTGTCTGCACAAGCTGTAGAACCTCGAAGCTCTCATGGTTTCTACGCGTGCTGGTGCAGAGTGGAGGTTAGAGACAGCGAGAGAGCGCATAACAGACGGAGGTAGCAGCATCGCGCACCGCTTGCGCCGTAGAGCGTGAGAATAACGACGTTTTACAGAAGATACACCTGGTTCAGCTCGACAAACATTTGAACCCTCTTCTTCTTCCTTTATCGTGTTGGAGGTAGGGGGGAGGGGAGCGTGGGACGAAATTTCCTAAAAACGCTTGCTGCCCTTTGGCTCTAAAAAGTTTTTTTTTGATATCCCATTTCAAGCTTTTTTTTTAGTGTCGTTTTCTACTATCCCTTATCCCTGAGCCGAATCGAAATAAAGAATCATCATCTGAATGGAAAAAGTCGACTTCGATCAAATCAATTTGATAATTATTCGAAATTTTGCAATTCCGGATCACTCGAAAAACCTGTAATCCGAGAAAGGGCCTCTAGATCTCTTTCGACATTTGTTTTGGGAGGTTTTGATTTAACCTCTATTGGATGCTACCCAAATCGTTAATAATTTGCATGCAATTTCTTTTCAATTTATTCTGATTAGCTATCTTTTTTTGTTTTAAAATTGTATAAGAATGCGATTCCTTGTCAAATTTAGTGTAGTGAATGTACCAAGCTCGCTCATTACGGCTGACCGTGCGGTGTTCGCGACACCACCGGCCTACGGGGTTTTGATTGCGCGCGACGATCTATCTCCGCAGTCCCGTCCACTCACTAGACTAATTTCTTCAAGTATACAAAAATTCCGGAATATCTCGAAATTATACACTTCTTTGGAGTAAACATTCGGCCAGAGGTCAACGATTTTTCAAGTGGATTGAAAAAGCCTATCATCCGAAAATGGTCGATTTACGACTAATTCGAAAAGTCGACCATTAGAAAAAAATTCAATTTCCTCTGGTACATAGCATATGATGTCCATTGATATATTGTTCTCTGACTTCCAGTATCACTTTCCAGTAAAGTAACCTAATTGGTATCAAACTACATATGTCAAAGGGGCCGTATTCATCAATGATTTACCCGCGAGGTAAGTGAAAGTCCCTTGAATTGGCTCTTACCCGGTATTCACACGCTTACTTACTCGGGATTTCCGGGCAAAAAGTCAGGTAGATTTTACCCGACGTGTGTAGTCGGGTACATTTTACTCCCAGCCGGGTGCAGCTGCTACGTTCCAACATTCATAGCAGAATTAGCAATGGAGCGCAATATCTTCATCGGCAAATTGTACTACCCCTTTCCTTAAATGTTATGTTTGTCGTCTTATGACTCATTCAATGCCTTGCTTTCCATAGACGAAACGTTTTGCAGTTTTTTACGCACGTGTTCTCATAGGGTTTTGTTGTAGGTCGTGAAAAATCGATGAACTTCATTTCCTTCTGTTCACTTGGTTTCTCTACCAAATTTTGAATGCATCAGGAGACCCAACCAAGAAACTTCTCTTTCTTCGGCTTTATGCTTCTCGCACGATCCTTCACCAAACTCCAACTAAATAGGCTTATATTGAGTTGACAAAAAGTAAAAGTTCTGCAAAAATAATTTACCTAGTCCCATCGAATTTCTCAGGTCGTAAATTAGTAGTATAGCATTCGGAAGCACAATAGTTCCTCTATGATATAATTTTTTGAAGCTCACTATAGAACTCGATAACTTGCTAACTTCATGCTCGGATTCAATTTGCACATAGCTTAAGTAACGAATATTTTGGCATTTCAAAGTTTCTTCTGGGCAATGAGTTTGAGGCCTCACACTGCACAACATAATTCTACACGAAAAAATTTCATTCACCATAAACATTTTGCGATTAATCTAATTTTTCAACCAATTTCTGTTTTTTTCTCCGAATTTTGAAAAAGTAGTTGACCAATCGCAATGAAACACATTTCACAAGGAAATTTCCAACAGCATACGACAAAGGAAGAGCTGCATTTCATTTCTAATTCTGTGTTACATACTACCAAATAAACTATTGGAAAGAACATTTTTTCAAGAATTAGGTCGGCACGATTCGATATAAAGAAAATTTCTTTGAGTTTTTTCGTCGCTCTTCTTTGCAGAAAGTGGTATATTTATCGTTGGCTGATCAGTGAGCAATTCCGGAAAATTTCCCAAATCTCGACCTAACATACGTGACCCACCACGAGTAGATGAGAGGTCAAAAAACCTTGGATAGCGCTTTTGAACGGTTTATCAAATTCTGTTGAAGAACAGCGCCGAAGAAAAGACGGTAGGAAGCTGGTAGGAAGCTTTGGCTTCAATCTAATACCATTGAAAAAATCTCGCTAGAAGAATTGAAAAAGTAAGTAATGTAAAATTATGGTATTTTCTATATATGAAGTATCCCCTATGATCTACTCTGAAGTTTTTATTAATCACGCAACCCATGCACTTCTCTCTAGCATCCTTAAATAAAACAAAGAGTGAATCGTTGAAAAGTTCGTGAATTGACGACGCCTATTGAGTGTTTCGTTGGGTGCACGCCGTACGCATTTTGCGCGGAATCTTACCTGGGTAAGTAAGTGTTGGCGAATGCCGTTTCACGGGTGTGGGACGTTTAAGCCGATGGGCTAGAGCGCGGAGAAAGGACTCCACGGCAGAGTCAGGCGCTACAAGTCGTTTGCCACGCCTCATCCTTAGCGTTGGCTGTTTTAGCGCGCATATGGGCATTACACGAAGTAAATTTCTGTTTTGATTATTCTTGCCTTCTTTAAAACACTTTTCGAGATGCCTATGAGAGTACAAAGGACTGATATAGAGCAGAATGTGCTTTGTTGGATTCGCACGTAATCCGGAAGAAGAACGTATTGAATAATGTTGAGCTATGATTAGAATTCATGCATCAGCGTATAATTATAGTTGTTTTTTATTCAAAACAGTGTTATCGGGTTGTAAAAACTATCGCGGTCATCCTAATTCCACCACGCATAATAAGCAAGTTTATTCAGAAACGCTAGGCGTCTACCGATATTTAACTAAGAAATCAACCTTTAGGAGGGCACTTCACGTGACGTGAAAAGCTCATATACTTCCATGTAGTACCTATCTTTTATTGAAGCTGTATGCTTCGAATTCCGGTACTACAGGAGGTAACGCGCGCGCGGGGAATTTGAATGATTAGAATTATTGAACAAGCCCTGTCAAAAATTACTCAATTCCAACGGGAATGCTTCCCGCACCACCTCAATTCCAAGTAAGATTGGAGGGTGAGTAAGTAATCGGCTCCGGGTAAAGTCAAAGTAAAGTATGATTTACCCGTCATTTCAATGACGAATACTGCCCAAGAATGCTAGAATATCTATTGGATAACATCAAAATTATTTATATGCGCTTTGAAACGGGGAATTTTCCCAAATTCCGAGCTAAAAATTAAATGTGACGAAATCAAAAATTCTGATTTTTAGAGTTTTTTTTTTCGATCATTCTGGCATGTTGAAATTTCCCGAAAATTCTGGAATAACTCCAAATTGTCGCGTTTTTTTTTTGTGAAGTCTACATTTCGTCAGTGCTAATGTAATGTCAATTCGACCTTACTATTGGGTTGGCAACTAAGTAATTGCGATTTTGTCTTGAGAAAATAAAAGACAATTTTTTTTTCATGGAACGAAATTACTTTATTCTGTACTGTAATGCCCATTTTGAGCAATGACCTTTTGCCATCTTTCAGGCAGCATCATAATTCCACGTTCATAGAACTTCTGGTTTCTATCAGCAAAAAACTGAACCAGGTACGATTTCACATCATTATTATTATTGAAATTTTTACCATTCAAGGAGTTTTCCAAAGATCGAAATAAAAAGTGATCAGATGGTGCAAGTTCATGACTATATGGTGGATGTGGCAAAACATCCCAACCAAGCTCCAATAATTTTTGCCGAGTGACTATATTTGTGTGTGGCCTCGCATTGCCATAATAAAATACAACATCTTTCCGATTTCTCGATTCGTCGCTTGGTTGGGATGTTTTGCCACATTGTGGTGCGCGCGAAGCGCGCACCAGATTTGGTTCTGAATTGGTCATGCGCGCAACCCGTTTTTCGAAATCTCAATTCAGAGTGAACGAAGAAATGAGCTCTAAATTGCATTAAAAAGAGCGCAAAAAGTTGGTATAGTGCTCCGATGGTGTGGAATGGTTTACTGGTTTTCGAGTAAAAAGTGAAAGACCGCGCGTTCTTGTTGTTAATCCCCTTTTTTTCAGACGAAGTTCACTATCTTGCGGGTACACTTAAAAATGAGCTACGGAGCTCATTTCCGGACAGGAGGCTAGAAATGGATGCAGGTCGCTCCTATTCCATTTTGAACTTGATACCTTAACTTTGAAGGGTACGTCAAAATCATGGGTTTACATACTAAATTAGCCGTGGAGCACGAAAACTGCTTTTTTTCTGCTACGGCTGTGGAGACCAAAGTGTGTGGGTGAATTTGCAGCTAATCAACACAGGTCGTCGAGGGTAAGTACTGAACTTGTCAGAATTGTAGGTCATCGATCGATAATCAATGTTATCGATTTTCGCGCTTTTTACACAAAACGCAGCGAGGAGTGGTGATTGCTGAAGGGATTGGTTCTCTTGGTTGGGGAATTTCGCTCATCAGTCAATATCGATAAATACCAATCAATAATATTGATTTTTCGCCTATTGCACAAAATGCCGCAATGATTTTTTATTGTTCACTTTTTTGGGAAATTTTCTCATCATGCGAGATCAAATATAAATGAAGTCTCTTGTTTGGAAATTCTTCTCATCAGGCAAGATCAAATAGTAATGATCAATAATATCGAGTTCTCACATGTTGCACAAAATGCGGGAATGAGTGGTATTTTTTATGGTTTTGGGTCATAAGTTTTATAAATTGTACTCATACGACAATATCGTCTGTTAGATGTTTCACCCTTCCAAAATAGGAACAGTTAAGCAAAATTTAAGTCAGAAATGGAACCTTCGGGAAAAATATGTGAAATTTCTGAAAATTTAGCATCGTGGCAAAAGTAACGATTTGGTAATGGTGGAATTAAAAGTTTCAAGAATACCTTGAGATATCTTAGAAATGATTTGGCGTGAAATAGCCTGGAAAATAAAAAAGCTAGAAAATGATGTGAAATAACCAAAAATGTGATTTGGTGGTTGATCATTTCACAAGCTTCTCCGTTAAACTTATCGAAACGAAATCAAGCGCGCAACGGAAACATTAAGTCATTTTTTGAAGCTGTAATAAGGAAATCAGCATAGGTCAAGCTACGTGAACTCCATTCCATATCGTGCTAGATTTCGTTTTGATAAGCTTAAGCTTGTGAAATGATCAACCACCAAATCGCATTTTTGGTTATTCCACTTCATTTCCTAGCTTATTTATTTTTCCAGGCTTTTTTACACCATATCATTTTTAAGATATTCAAGGTATTTTTGAAACTTTTTTTTCACCATTACCAAATCGCTACTTTTGCCAGGAAGCCAAATTTTCAGAAATCCACCATATAGCCCTGACCTTGCACCATCTGATTACTTTTTATTTCGATCTTTGCAAAACTCCTCAAATGTTAAAAATTTCAATAATGATAAAGATGTCAAATCGTACCTGGTTCAGTTTTTTGCTGATAAAAACCAGAAGTTTTATGAACGTGGAATTATGATGCTGCCTGAAGGATGGCGAAAGATCATGGCTCAAAATGGACAATACATTACAGATGCCTATTTAGAGCCTGACGAAGGGTCTAAGACCCGAAACGTCGCAAGTAAAGGGTGATTTCTACTCTGTGTGCGTATGAGTTTCAACACAACTAATTGAACAATACATTACAGAATAAAGGTACTTAGTTCCATAAAAAAATTGTTTTTTATTTTCTAGAAAAATCCGCAATTACTTAGTTCCCAACCCAATAGATAGAGAATATTCTTTTAAAGATGGATCTAGTTTTATTTTGATTTCCACGTATTCCCTTGACTTTTCTGAACCCTACTCCAGCTGCATATGTCGAGCAAGAGCACATTTCAACACGAGAGTGCTCTCTTGGGTAGTCTGACTGACGCTTTGAATCAGCATCAATTGTGCCCCTTCAGCTTGGCCTTGGTGGTCCATGCGTCTGACTCATCACTCCACAACCCTCCCCCTTCCTCGCACCCACTGACCCCTTTCGCCTGCTGGGATTTCAAGTACTCCACACACTAGAATTCAAATATGGGGGGGGGGAGCAATCGATTCGACTTCCATCTAATGAGGGACAGACAGAGAGCATCGCATTGAGTGCTTTCTTTGATGCTGAATTGGCAATGGTTAAGTGGAACTAATAGCAAACTTGGCGCAAAAACATAGCCATTTAGATTTTCGAGGCTATCTCGGGTGTTTATGGTATTTTGCCGCTTGTTGTCGCTCAGTGTCGCTTGCTGTTGCAGGTCGACAACTGTCACACACCTCCGCCAAGTGTTTCCAATTTGTAAAATTTACAGCTGATAATCTGTGATGCCGCTCGCCTACGCCCTGCTATACGCCTATGCCGCGCCTACGCCCTTGTTTATACTAAGCGTCGCTAGCTGTCTCCAACTGCCAATTATCAACTGCTCTACTTCAATAACTTGCTTGCGCGAGCATTTTCTGCAGACACTTCTTCCTGTCGCGTGTTGTCGCTCACTGCCGCCTACAATCAAATTTTGTCGCTTGTTGCCAAATTTTACGTAACACCGCGGTGTCACCCTTATCTGTTATTTACAGTTGATAGTTCGTCGCGGTAAGATCACGAATTTTTACTTACTAGGTAAGTAAAAGAGAGTGTGAGATCTTGCCCGCTGTCGCTCTCTGTCGCTTTCATTTAAATCTAGTGTCGCATTACCTTTATCTGGATATCGCTTTCCGCTCTTTTCTCTGAATTTGCTTCCATCTACACTCGTTATCTATAGACCCTTATTTGTCCCATGTTGTCGCTCGGCGTCGCTTACTGTCGCAAAGAGGTGCTAACTCTTTGATGTTCCTCTTGGAAGTTCAGCAGTTTTTTCTGCGATGCTCATTATCGCTCCTTGTCCCCCTCAGCTCTGTTGAATAAGGGTTTTTCTGGCACTCTTGTTCAGCTTTTCATTGCTAGCACTGATTTTCAGTCTATTTGGTCGGGTTCACACTTCCATCGCGGCGCGACTCGATGACATGACGGGTATGAGTATTGATTGAAATCGCGTCGCGCGTTGATTCTCTTTCAAAGCATGTCATCGCGTCGCCTCGCAAGGGAAGTATAAATCCGGCTTTACAGATATTTTGCATTGTCGCTTGTTGTAGTTTAGTGTCGCTTGTTACCGCACGTTGTCGCTCATGTTGCGAAATGAAGCCTTCTTCCAGTGTGTCCAAGATTTCGCTCTCTGTAGTATTCTATTCACCCACCTCCATTAGGTTACTTCCATCTTTACTAGATCTCTACAGGCATTTCTTGCTGTCGACTGTTGTCGCTCGGCGTTGCATACTGTCTTACGGTGTCGCAAAGGCGTGCAAGCAATTCAACGATCCTTTCAGCAGTTCATTGTCTTGATTGCTATGTTACGCATTTTCTACGCAACACTTGCGTATCCACCGCGTGCACGAATCCTTGTGCGCGGTTGGTCCTCAAATTTTCGCTTGCCGTTGGTACGCCCCATTGTCCGAAGTGGTGCAACAGTAGAGTTCTCCCTGTTATATTCGAGTGTAAGGAGTTGGATTTTGTGTGTTTGACGCCTTGCGCTATGGCGAGCTGTTGTGCTGAAGGCATAGCAATGAAAATATCGAGAAAGCGATTATACCTTTGTGCGATGACAATCGCGTCGCGTTGCACTGCAGCGCAACACGATCTACGTCCTGCGAACGCGAACTCTTAATGTGTCGCGCTTTGTTCTAACCAAGGCGCAATGCTAACGTTGTTCAATCGATACATCGGTGAATTATAATCCAATCGCCGCCTTAGGGGTCGTTTATACTTCCGTCGCCGAGCGGCGCGGCGAAGTGGGATCCTACGATATTGATCAAGCGGCGCCGCATGATCGATATTATGAAAATGCACCTCGCCGCGCCGCTCGGTGGCGGAAGTATAAACGACTTAGCGATCGCTCAGAGTTTTCGTAGCTCAACGCGATGCCAACTATCAGTGCGACGCGAAAAAATTGTGCCGCTCAGAAATTGAAGTATGAGCGTTGCGCGAACGGTTTTTGACTGCGCGCGATCGCGTACGCACGCGATTAGACAAACAACAACAATTTGTTGGTAAAAGTAGCAGCAGCTTTTCTTGTGCTTGTTCGAGTGCAGGTTGTCCTACTATACTTGATTTGTTTCGTTTTCATTTTGAAATTTAGTTGTTTTGATGAAAAACACTGACCAAGACCAGCAGAGAGTATGCCGTCCATCATGTCGCGTCGCATTGCAGCGCGACACCAACAACGTCGCGCAATCCCGATTTGCGCTTGAAGTCCAACATATCGCGCTCCGCACTGTGGACACCTCGCGAAGGTTCAACGTGGCGTAGATTACCCGATTCCTATTAACAACGTTGCGTTGCGCAGCGAACTAACTCTGATCGCCGTCTAAAGGGAGAGCGCACAGGCGGGAAACGGATAGCTGAGAGTCCCTCAAGCGAAGAGTGTATTCTCGAACATTCTTCCCTCTTCGAATTTTTCTGTGCGTCAAGCGGCGTTCAGAGTTCAATCGCGGCGCGACGCAACGTTCCAATTACACCACGTATTGTTCAACTCAGGCGATTATCGGCCCCGAGCCGCCTGACAGTTCAGCTCGTGTTCCCAATTTGCGAGTCGGCTCCTGTTGCTGTCCGGGCCACTGCTGTTGCTTTCCTTGCCACTGCTGTTGCTGTCGGGGCTATTCCGGTTGGCCCGAACAGGAACAGCAGTGGCCCGGAGATTAGGAGAACGAGCCGAAACGTCAGGCGGCTCCGATTCCTGTTCGGTGCGGCTCAGGGCCGAGAATCGCCTGAGAAGTGACGTCGCGTCGCATCATCGCTAGATGTTTACAGTAAAAAGGCGTGATGCTTCCGGAATTATGTGCGCAATTCGCCTTTGAACGACGCCATTAGCGTCGCCTTGTAATGCAACGCGACGCCAAAGACGTCGCGCGAAGAGAAGTTCATTGCTGGGTTTATTCAGTGTTTTTCGATTGACATTATCAAAACTAACAATGAAGACAACCAATAAACCGCTTGCACTTCAAAAAATACGAAAACCTATTCCTACGGTTAGTGAAAAATCGCGGTTGTTTGTTCACGCGAAACTACGTACGTACGCGAATACGCGTGTTCCCACAGCTTCCACTCAGCGTTCACGCTTGAATTGCTGCGCGACACTACTTCCATCACATCGCGCCGCAAAAACTCTGAACGTCGCTTCACGAAACCTCCCTACCGCATTTCGCCAATGCGGCCCGCATCAGCTACCGTACTCAACAGTGTCTTATCGAATCTTCAAGAGTTTTTCCGCCGTACATAGAGGCTTACCGCAGCTTCACAGCTTTGATGGGAGCAAGAAGTAGGTATTTTCATCCCAACCTTTAGTCTGGCAACTTTTTAAGTATTCAGAAACCCTTACATGCCCATGAAATATGAGTTCTTGTTGTCCTCCACGTTCACGCATGCCTAGTACACACACCTATGCATATGTCATTTACCGTGGCCTGCTCAATTGTCCTTTCTGGAGGTTGGTTTTTTTTTTCCTGAAGCCTTACATCTGACTGGAACGATGAGTTATTACCGAGCATTTCGAGTGTGTGTATTGGTTGAGAGCTTTCTGAAATCGACAAATCTCTCGTCATCTCGTTTACGAACCAACACACGACGCCAGATGTCAACCTGAACGACCATTTATGCCGTGAATGATTGCCGCGTTATAGTGCTAAGCCGGCTCTCTGAGGACTATTCTCCATGAAATTCACCTCGAAAATTGCACTGAATTCTGAAATCCTAGTTCGAAACCTGGGGTTGGGGGGCATGTCCTACCTTTTTCGGGGCTACTATGGCGCATAAAGGGGGAAGTCTATACCAATCCTCCCCGTTGAAACCTTGGAGGTAACTTACGACACACTACTCTATCAGGGCGGCGACTACCACAAATCTTCCGTATATGGTTCAACACAAGTCACTTGCTATATATCTTGACTGATTTAAGTTACTTGTGGCTTATTTTGGGCCATTTAAGTTACATGCAACATATCGGAGGCGCGCTCCCGTCAGTATGTTGCATGTAACTTGAATGGCCTGACATAACTCGCCAGCAACCTACGTGGGTTTAGATAAGCTACAAGTAACTCGTATTTGGCCTTTTACGTTACAAGTTACTTGTTTTGATTTTTTCCGCGTATGGTTCTTAACAATAGCCCCAAAGCACAGGGAATTATCGGGATCCGTTCCACAAAGGAAATGACGAGCTTCGGCCGCAATGGAAAGCTGATGAACTTTTTGATAAGTTGTCTGCAGGTTTCGAACAACATACCAGGTTAACATAACTTGTTAGCAACCTGTTTTCTCATTATTTATGTCATATGCAACTTTAAAGTTTGCATGTAATATTATATATAGAGAAAACAACGCACTTGCAAGATATGTGTAGCCTTAAACTAACTTGCGCTGAAGCCATCGGTAGCTTGTCTAAAGGTTCCTGAGATGGTGTTGCAAGTACCTGAAAAGTAGTTGCGTCTGCAGCTGGAAAGTAACTTTTCTAAGAAAAAATGAATTGCAGCCCTGTTCAGGGACTTTTTAACAAGTTACATGTGACTTCAACGCAAGTTGCATGATAGCTTCACGCAGCTTACTTTGGATTTGCAGGTAACTTAACATGAAACGATGTTGCGTGTAACTTGCCTCAATATCACATGTAACTTACACAACTTTTAGAGAAACTTGCAATGTAGTTACATGTAACTTGACGTCAACATGCGACGCGGTCAGCACACCGGCAGGCGACGCCGCCGGATCGGCGAGCGCGATCTGGGACCGCCAGCGGTGGGCCGGGGCCAAGTGTCTCAAACTTGGGTAATTGAACCCACTTTGACGTCGACATCTGAGTGCTGCCTCGAAAGCGCGTCGTATACTTCACTTGGATATAGCCAGCAGCGTCACAGTCTATTTCTGAAAAATTATGTTGTACGTAACATTGCATGTAACACACCCGTCAACAGTCTAGCTACATGCATCTTTCTAACACATCAAAGTTACTTGCCAGTGAAGTCAGTCTGAATAAGAATGTCCGCCAAAGCAGTCTGCGTGCGTTCCGAGGGGCCTTCGCAAAGGCATTTTCTGGGAGAGCCTTCCCACAGCTGCAGACGGCTGACTGGGATATTACTACTATTTGTCTAATAGTCCTGCTATTGGATTATACGGCCGCTCAAAACGCACGCTGACCGCGTGAACGGTCAGTCTCATTCGAACAGATCTTACTTTATGTCACATGTAAGTCAACTAACATCGTACAACATACTCATTATGTTGAAGGTTACATGTAACTTGAAGTTGTAAAGATAAGTTGCGGGTAACATGTTTGTAGTCCTTCAATCGCATGTACCTTATCCAAAAAATTCCTGAGTAGTGTTCCAGTATGTTAGCTAGATTCAGTTTATCTCATGTGAGATAATCGTGGGAGGTATTATGCAAGCACCTTGTACATGGCTGTGCAGTTAGCAAGTAACTTGTTCGAAACTTGCACAACAGCCAGCTTCATTGTTATTTACTTGTGATGTGAGCTTGTGAAAATGCTGAAAAAAATTGTCAAGGGCGGCACAGTGATAGGTGCAGCTGTTTAAAAGTTTTTTTTCACGTATTCTCAAAGATTTTTTGAGAAATGTCCACCATTACACTACATAAATAGCGAAAAAAATTGGGGCTTCTAGAAAAGTCCTTTAAGGGTCACATATGCATTTCGAACTTTCTAGTCCTAGTCCGAAGCACATTTATGCATCATGTATTTATTTATGTATGTATATGTGTGTGTGTGAGATTTCCAGTCAGCAACGCTGATGCAAGTGAATAATTTAGGAGATCGACGTGAATGCCTCCATGTGCTCTATAAAGCGCATTAAATTGCGCTCTAGTTGGCCTATTCTTCTCAGACCGACCAACTTCTTCTACTCTAGTCCGCACTTTCGCGTCATCGACCATTCTTATCCGGCTTGATCGTTGAACTGTGATCAGGAATGAAAGGCTTAATTATTATTCTCCAATCCTTCTAATTAGGACTCAGAATTTTTTCTTATCTTATTTTTTTGTTTCTTTCTTCGCTAAATTCGATCGCAAAAAGTTTTTCATTATGATTCATTTCATAAAAATCAAACTTATTCTTAAAAATCTCCTATAAAAAAGTATTATTGGCAAAAAATGAGAACTGCCAATATATAGTTTCATAGTCGGAGGCAAAAGCGATACCGCGCGACAAACAGTTAAAAGCTTGAAAATTCCCAGAGAACCGCTTGTAGACATAGTTGATATAGACAGCTCAACGAAAGCAGTTTTGTTAACAAAATACGGCTGTTGGCGACAATTGGCGACAGTAAGCGGCAGTGTGCAACAATGTACTAGCTGCCAATTAGCAACTGTGACCTATCGAGTGGGTTGCAGCTAAGCAGTCGTAAGCGTCATTAGGCGACCATTGGCGACATTGGGCGACAATGAACTTCTGCGCATAGTATGCAACAATGTTGTACGACTGTTCCTTATTGGAAGGGTTTTTGGGTGAGCTCTGTTTTGAGTGCAAGGCAAGAAAGTCAGATTGAGGTGTAGCAGTGATGCAATAGTAGGCGACGATTGGCGACACATGGCGACAATTGTTCAAAATGAGCTAGTTGCTACGTACTGACGTCGTGCCATAATGAGCAGCCATGAGCATCAGACGTATTCAGCTGTAATAAGGAGCTTTGAATTCAAAGCAGACATTACAGGATATAATATATCAGTGGTATTTGACAGTCGGCGGCAGTCGGCGACAAATGGCGGCATTAAAGGCACAGGACACCCAAAAAATTAATTCTCAGATTTCATACTTATCTTGGAGAGAGTCACACGGTGATCACAGTGGTATCTTTAAAAACGTCCAAGACCCCATTTGAACAGAGTTATGGCTCTTCAAAGATGCCTAGATCTCGAGGGTGTAAAATTCTCGGACGAGTTGTCTCAGGCCTGTATTTCTGTTCATTCGCAATCATCGCGTGAGAGAAAGCCAGGACAAGGAGACAGTCGGGTTATGGACTGAAGAACGACGACTTGTTGAAATTCATCCATCCATCGAACGGCTATCGAGTTCGAAAATCTCTTAGGGGGTCGGGCCTGTGGTGGTGAGCGAAGGGGGCCGGGCCTGTGGTAGTCGCTTATATCTCGCTTATTTGGAGGAATTGAGATCTGGCATTTGGCACCTGCTATACAGGAGTGGTCTTCTACACACTTACATGAAAATCTCAAAATTCATATCTGAGGGTGTACTGTGCCTTTAAGCTGCTGTGCAATGTATGCGAGAATGTCGAAGAACTCTGGACTGTTAGGAGGGTTTCTGAGTGAGCATTGTCTTAACCCACACCATATATAAAAGACACAGTTAACTCAAGCAGTGTTAAGCGGCAGATGGCGACAGCGGGCGACAATCAGCTAGCTGCTTCGCGCGTTAGTCTGCAGCGGGTAGCAGCACTCACCTACAAGAAAGGTGCGAACTGCTTCAATTGAACGACAGTTAAGACAGGATGACGCGTAAAAGTGAAATAGTGATAAGCGACATTGGGCGACAATGAGCTGGCCGCAGCTAGCGATAGTATGCCACAATCAGCAACCTCCACGTTTCGCTCCACTGTAGATATGCCAGGCAGTGGTGGGCGACAGTTGGCGACAATGGAAAATAGTCTGCAATCGTGCGCTGGCTGCAGCTAGCGGTAGTCTGCAATGATCTGCTACTCTGCTTCCAAGAGGGCAATACAGAATGTTCAGTTTCATTTTCATGGCGGATATGACAGGCCGAAGAATTGAAGTGAAGCAGTGGTAGGCGACAACTGGCGATAATGGGCTACAGTGGGCAGCTGTAAACTATACTACATACATCTAGGGTGATCAGCTTCAATCCCACGTCAGATATGACGGAATGGAGTGTAACAGGCAAGCCCTTCTCAGCGATACATGGCGACAACTGGCGACATGGGGCGAGCTGCTGCGCGCAATAGTCTGCAATATTTAGGAACTATATGCCTATCAGAAAGTAATCTAAGGTATTCAGCTTCAATTTCATGGCAGATGTGATAGTATGAAAGGTAGAAGTGAAGTAGCTGAAGGCGACAGATGTCGACAATTGACGACAGTCTGCGACAATGAGCTGCCTGCCACTAGCGATAGTCTGCAACAATCAGCTACTCTCTGCTACCAAGAGGGCAATATAGAATGCTCAGTTTCATTTTCATGGCAGACATGACATGCCAAAGCAGTGGTAGGCGACAACTGGCGACAATGGACGGCAATGGACACCTGTGAACTATACTACAAAGAGGGTAATCTGAAGTGATCAATCTCAATTTCACGTCGGGTATAACGGAATGGAGTGTAACAAGCAAGCCTTTCTCGGCGATACTCGGCGACAGCTGGCGACAGTGGGCAAGCTGCTGCGCGCAATGGTCTGCAACAGCTAGCAACTCTGCGCAATCAAGAGAGTCATTCAGGGTGATTAGCTCTAATATTACTATGGATCTTTAGTAGATATGACAGTATGAAGTACACAAGTGGCAGGCGACATTCGGCGGTGACTGACAACAGTGGGCGACACTGAGCGACCCGAAGCTGCTAAGGAGGCAACGAAATATTGATAACTTTGAATTTCATGTAGATATTACGTAGAGAAAGTATGTCGCAGTTTTTCGCGACAGTCGGCGAGAGAGGGCGACACCAAGTGACTACCAGTGATGACCAGCCGGAAAAGACATTTGCGACAGAAGCACTAATCCCCCCGATTTCCCCTCATCTAGCCCACACACGGGGATGAATTCTGTCTCTTGCGGGAGACAATTATTCAACGTGTTTCTGTCTTCTTTCCTCTCACACGGCTCTCATTCTATTTAACGACGTTATAAATCTACTCTGGCTTTAATCTCACTGCCTCATTTCGTGCGCAAAATGAGCCGTATCTCGTGTCCCTTTCTCCTATTCCGTAGCCTTGCACCCAGAAGTCTCTCTCTGTGTTGAAGTCGTGGTTAAGTAGCACCGAACAAACCAGTCGAGTACACCTTTGAGTGGCTCAACTCTTAGTGAAGGCCGCTGTATTTGCTTTCGATATCATAGAACATTCACTTCTGATTGACACTGCTGCCTGCTGCTGCCAGTGTGTCATCTGACTAGAGAAAATAACGTTTACCTAAACTCTGTACCGGTTAGCTACAGTTTAATGAGTAACCTGGTCTAGTGCAGCGTTCAGACTATGCGATATGATCCACCAGATTCATAGCAGTGCGTGGAAATCATGTTTATACTAATGCTTCTCGACGCGCAGCTGTCGCCAGTTGATTGCTCTCCACATGTAAAAAACACCATGTGACCTCATAAGCTTTCCTCCCCCTTGTTGTGTTCTGTAGCCCACTGTCGCCCACTGTCGTCGACCGTCGCAAGCTGAATATGCTACAGCACGCTACCGCTCATTGTCGCTCAATATCGCCGGTTGTCGCCGTTTGCCACCTACTTACTTCCATTTACTTGCTCCTGATGTCCTTCAAAAAATTAGTACATAAGTTATAAACTTGGACTCTTCCACAAGCCATGTTGCTTGTTGTCGCTTGTTGTCGCTTATTATCGCCTGCAATGCTCTTTTATTCGGCTACCGCTGCATTCTACCCAGATCATAAAGTCACAGAGATCGATTCCTCTACAGTGTAGAGATTCGACATTTTGTATCGCTTACTATTGTTGCTTATAGTCGGCGGCTATGGCTTACTGTCGTCGAATGTCGCTCACTATACATGATCTGTTCGAACAATTCAGTCCGTGAGATAGCAAACTTGTTGACATTTGCAAAGTTCTATTCTAGGCTGATCGCTATCAATCACAGTCGCCTGCTGCTATTTGCAATAGCATTCGGCCTGCTTGAATTTTATAACTATTCTTCCGAAACATCGTTTCTTGTCGCTTGTTGTCGCCCGTTGTCGCTTGTTGTTGCGCGCTGTCGCTAGTTATAGCCAAGCGTGGTATATTTTACTGCATATTGCTGCATACTTCAGCTCGCACGACGACACTAGTGGCCTACTCCGTTTCCCATTCAGTCGTCGACAACCTCTCTCTAACACGCTCTCTCTCTCTCTCTCTCTCTCTCTCTCTCTCTCTCTCTCTCTCTCTCTCTCTCTCTCTCTCTCTCTCTCTCTCTCTCTCTCTCTCTCTCTTGTTCTCGCCCGCTAGCATTCACTGTCGCCTGTTGCCCAGATTTCGCTGCCGTCTTGTAGCCTGAAGTCGCTCACAGTTTTTTTTATAATTAACCAATATCTCACGCTTTTCTTCATTATCGATCGGAGTCGCTAGCCGTCGCTCACTGTCGCCTATCATGAACAGCTATTGCGTTCAATTCGTTTTCTCTACAGAATTCAGCTGGCCTTTTTGCTGCTATCATGTACTTCCGCTTCGAATCGTTCACTGTAGCTCACGGCTGCCCCTTGTCGCCTACTGTCGCCTGGTGTAACTAAGTGATGTCTTTTGCTGCTTCACTTCATTAAATTCGATCTGGCGTTTCTACGCCAGCGTCTCAAATTTCCCCTAGAATTGATTAGTGTCGCGCAATGCCGCCGCCCACTGCCGCCGGTCATCGCTCGCTGTCGCATCTTTTCACCTGCAACTATACGACGCCATTACTTCATCACTTTAGGCCTAGTATATACGTGCATACTCACCTCGAGGCGCGCCTCTGACAGCACGTATAATCGTCATCAATATAGATGATATACATAATGTTTCGTCACTCATCGCAGGTAGTATAAACCAGGCCTTTAGGACTACATTGACCCAAGCTGACCTTTCTCTCTTGACTTTCAGCCTGAAACCGCTTATTATCGCCCTCTGCAACTCGTTGTCCCCCAATATCGCAGCTTTCTGTCGCCTACTATCGCTCACTGTAAGTCACTGATCTCTTTTGTGCTTCACTACATAGGCATTCGAGACCCCGGTAACCGAGTACCATTGCTTGCCGATGCCGCTCCTTGTCGCTCGTTGTCGCCCGTCATCGCTCCCTGTGATTCACTGTCACCTGTCGTCTTTCACTATCTATAAAACTGGCAATCTAGGAACCCATCTTACCAATATCAGCAACTTGCGGCATTTTATTACCAACGTCGCCTCTTGTCGCTTTATGTCGCTTATTGTCGCCTTCTATCGGTCGCAACAAATCTCCTTCGCTTACAACCAACTTTTTCCATATTCCCAAGCTCGAATCCCCAAAACTTTCCTTTTTAGTTCTCAATGATTTGGACTTTAATGGCCACTCTGACCACCTCATGGGTCGTATCACGCTTTCTCGAAACATTCACGACCCTCTAATATGTGGATATCTATAGATCTCCCAAAATTCCCCATAGCCTCCCGGACCGAAAAGCTCCTCCATTATTTCTCAGCAACATATGGGATGAATTTCGGGCATCAACCAAATCGCGCGGCTACTGCTCCTCCTCATCCTCAGCCTCCTTCAACTCTGCTGCCCCTGCAGCTTCTTCTCCGCCCTCTCAGCTGCTGCTACTGGAGGATGCAGTAGGCAGCAGCTCCGGCTGTGCTGTCTGACCCTGCAGAGGGGCATCGTATTATTAGTACGCGTTCACTTTGTGTTGTGTTGGTTCTACGAGTGTATGTCCTTCTGCATTCTCCCTCAACTCCCTCACTTCCATCTGCCTCCCTCCCTACTACTACTATATAACTTGCTGCTACTCACCCTTCAGTGATCCTCCTTCTTCGACCGTCTGACTATGAGGACAATCCATTCGGGAGTTTCCTCAGTTTCTGTAGAGAAAAAACCACATTTCTTCGTTTCGATGCTGTAAAAAGTTGCTAAAAGCTTTTGGCCTCCGGCTCGCCTACAAAATAGACCATAGAAGGCTCAGACCGAAGAAGGACCACCTAATCCGCTGTTTGCTGCCACACAACTTCCTGGATATTATCGCTAGAAATTTATCCGGATAGCAGTTTACTATCCCCCTTAGATGCGATCAGTCGCCCTGCTACATTATTACATCAATATTAATGGCCATTCTAAGAAAAAAATTCAACAAAAATTGGAAGCTCACAGAATCAGTAAATTTTCATTATCAAGTAGAATGCAAAAATTCAAAAAGGCAAATTCATTTATACCTTTTTTTTAGTATTCGTCATTACCTAATGGACATCGAAAGTCGAAAATTTGGTAACTTCGGAAGGATGAATTTTCTTCACTTCTGTTGTGACTTTTTTTGAACAAGTAAGTTTTTCTGGTGGTATTCTTCTGCTGAATTTCACTAATATCGCTACATTTCTGTTTTTATTGAGTTAGCAACTCGAGCCGAACACAACGGGAACAGGACCCGCAAGACGATTCAGCCCTAGAGTTGAAAAACTTACGATCTATCAGATTTCAATGACCCTATTTTCCGGATTCCGATTTTCTAAGCCTGATTTTAGTTTATTCCTGGTTAGAAAGTTAGGGTGTTGAACCAATTTGTTTGGTTAGAAAGTTAGGGTGTTGAACCAATTTGTTACCTTTTTGAAGAATTCGTTTGATTGCGCGGAAATCAAGAATCGAATTATCGGAATCTTCTGAAACCACAGTTCCGCTCGATACTGCTGAAATCCATACCAGAGACCATACGTGATGCTACCTAGTAGAGTTTCGACTTATGCATAACACATTCGCAATCCCCCTCCTTTTTCAAGTTGACAACCCGAGCCGACCACGATAGCAACGGAGGCCACAACACAGTTCGGCTCCGATTGGCCTTTAAACCTCAGCGGAATTCGTTCCACTAACAGCTTTTCAACTGGCCTCTGGATTCGATTTTTTGGCTATTGCTGCACGGTTTCCTGCGTGTTTGACTGCGACATGAGCGTGAATTCAAGTTTAACTTCTTTCCGATTACCTTTTCAAATACAGAATGAGATTGTGAAAAGCGACGAGCTACAGCACTGGCCGTGACGCGATCGCGCTCTCTTACAGTGGGACTATTGTGGAAACTCTAACCTTCTATATTTATTTTATTTATTTAATTATTTACTTATTTATTTATTTATTTATTTATTTATTTATTTATTTATTTATTTATTTATTTATTTATTTATAGATACGTCTAAACGACGCGACAAAACGTCGAATGAACAGATCTGGTGTGAATTCAACATACGAAACGAAAAGAAATCAGATACAATGTACCCAAGTTTCGCGCAGTGGGGGAGTTTGCGATGCTATTCCTAGCGATAACCTTTTCAACAGGGGAGGTTAATAGCGGAGACGCATAAAGCATATATCCGTAATAAATTAGCATCAAAACAATGGATCGATAGCTTGTCCGGTATTCAAATATGAAAAGCCCATTACTGCGCTAACCGTTGCGGGTATATAAGGAGTCCTACCCACCTGTGTTCCTAGGAGATAGTTCGATCCTCCCACCATGGACAGGTATCTGGGCTGAAAGTTCGATCCTCCCACCATGGACAGGTATCTGGGCTAAATTCTTTAAAGTGGGGCAAGTGGTGAATGGGTAAGTAAGCCCTACCAACATGGGTTCCTAGGAGATCGCTCAATCCTCCCGCCATTGTATATGAGCCATACAACCGACGGAAAGTTAAGATAAGCTACTGGACATATAGGAGAAGTAGGTGCTCAGACCCTAAGTGAATCAAGCTATAGCACACGGAAGTTGGCATCTCCGCTGTAGAGAAGGCATGTCTAGGTGAGCCAATTGCCCGTGGGTCGACCTTGGTGGTCTAGTGGCAAAAATCTCACCTCATGTCATGTTGGTCCCAGGTTCAATCTCCCACCCGTACGGTTTTTTTGCATGTCTAGTTTTCATTCTGAAATGGCATTCCTCCCTTCGACCCTTCCAGCTAATTTCTTGACATATTGATTTTTTACTCTATACTGTCCTAGGTAGGTTCTTCCCCTGACCAGCACTTTTTCTCCTCATCTGCACTATTAGGTGGCTCCATCCGCACCGAAAATATCGAACCTTGCCTCCCTCATGACTACTTTTCTGCTGCATTCATAAACTCAAGCATTTACTTCTTCCCAATCAGAAAAACCCAAACCATCTCAAGCAGAGCCTTAATCCAACATCGAGAAAAATTTTCCCTTCAGTAGTGTCTCAGGGTCCTCAATTGCGGCTCATCTGTTGTGGGTCATGGTGCCCCCGGCTCGGCTAATACTTCGCATCACGTAAATCGAATCGCGCTTACGCTTAGCGGCAGACGCTGCTACTACAAGTATGACACATTCTCAGAAAATTGAAAACAAGTAACCTCTAATATAAATGTAGGTTATTTGAATGTCTCTGGTAACCTACATTTATATAACATGTAACTTAATTTAATATCTTCGCAGTAGCATTTCCTTTGCTATTTTTCCAGCAAAACGTTGAATTATCATCCCCACACCATCGCTGACCGTATATGCTTTCTTTCTGTCATTGCTTCCTCCAACAAAATCATATGTCGCACAATATTCCTTACTTTCAAGAGGGAGACTAATGCTCTTGCTCTGGGTGAAACATTGTCCAAGCCTCGCCATCAGTTTCGGGATGCTTTCCATCGCTTTGAACCTTCCAAGTTTTTTACGACATTCATCGATTTTCCGTTGAAATTCCGGAGGAGGAATTCCACCGTTCGAGGCCATATACTCCTTGCGATGATTTCTCGATGCTTTCTCCATGAAATAGCCATCGAGAAATCATCTCAAGGAGTATATGGCCTCGAACGGTGGAATTCCTCCTCCGGAATTTCAACCGAAAATTAAATTAATATATCATGTAAGTTACACTTATGTTACATGTAACTTAAATTTGTACATTCATCATGTATGACCATCACTCGACGCAGATGATACGCTTCGAAGACAATGCGTCTGCGCGTGGTCAAGCCGAAAACGCTTCGCGGGGTCTTCTCTGCAAGTGTGGGGTTTAGTACCTCAAGCATGGGTAATTATACTCCCCTTGGAAATGCCTTCTTGGAAGATTCAAGTTATTTGCGACTTATCTCGTACCATTTAAGTTATATGCAACATATCGTAAACGTGCCGAACGCGGCATTCCGCCGATATGTTGCATGTAACTTAAATAGTCTGAGATAAGTCGCATGTAACTTACATGGGTTCAGATATGTTACAAGTAGCTTGTTTTCATATTTCTGAGTAGGCGCTCGACCAATGACTGTTTCGCGCGTAGCAGCTGGGCTGTTCTTGTCGCAAGCGACGCACCACGCTTCCACTTCATCATTGCGATTGGCGTTTTCGGCTCGCTAGTCAGTTCATACTCGCGACGAATCGGCGACGCGAAGTAAGCACAGAGCCGTTCTCTTGATCTATCCACGCAGTAACGTTTTTCTTACACGTCGTCTCCGGGATTCGTGTGAAACCCATTTTCAGGTGCCCAAGAAAATGGAGATAGCCTTTGTTTGCAAGAGGGGTCGAAATGCTCTCTGCAATATCCGCTGTAAGCTTCGGTGGCCGAATGGTCTAGAGCGTTGCCGTTCATCCGTACTCTCTAGGGTTCAGTACCCTTTGGTGACTAAGTCTTGCTACAGTATTTTTGAATGCGGAAAGTCGTGAATAGCATTTTTGTTACCTCTGCAAGTATTTTTCAAACGTTCCCAATATTCGAATTCAAATATTTTGACAGCACACATTCATGGTTTGCTGATGCAAATTTGCTTCCGAAGCACTGGGCCGCCACCACACTCACGCACACACTCACACGCGTACTGAGTGATTGATGAGGTGCTTGGAGGGAGGAGGCGCCGTGCTTAGAAGCCGAAGAAGCACTGCTTCAAAGGTGATGAAGCCGCCGCCGCTGCTCGCCAGATTCAACTCATCGGATTCCCCTACTTCTCAACCTACCTACGATCTCTCTATTTCGAATCATACTGAAGAGAGTTACATTAATCCGTCTTAACGATTATGTTAATACGGCCTAACATACACAGGGCAACACACCGTACTTAACTTTCCATTTCACAAATCATGTTCCAGAAAGTTCTAGTGCTCTTTCGAAGATTAGGTTCATCTCCTATCCGATTACTCCCACCCCAATTACAGTAATTAGCCATGTTTGCTAGCCCATTTAGCCACTTTATAATGTTACCGCTCTTGACGACAATTTTTACTAACAAGGAAACTATTAGGTCTAGAAGTTAATTTCCGCGTTTTTGTTGTTATTGATATTTTGTAAAAAATAAAATTATTTTTATATAACGAATTTTATGTTATAATGCTCACTGTATTATCAGCTTTCTATTGATATATAACTTGCTTCACGTACCTTATAAAAAGTATTATTTTAGTTTCAGAATATGTCAACTTTTGTGCCGGAAAAACGCCATTTGCGGGAAGCTCTCCTTTTCCTTTTTCATCTCAAGAAGAAAGCCACTGACGCGCACCAAATGCTTGCCCAAGCTTTACTGGGGATGCTGCTCCATCCATAAGAACCTGCCAAGAATGGTTTCAGCGTTTCAAATCGGGTGATTTTGACGTTAAGGACAAAGATAGACCAGGACAGCCAAAAAGTTCGAAGACGAAGAACTTCAGGCTTTGTTGGATCAAGATTCGGCTCAAACGCAAGAACAGCTCGCGGCATCTCTCGGCGTCACCCAAAAAGCAATTTCTATTCGATTGAAGGCAATGGGAAGATTCAAAAGGAAGGAAAATGGATCCCTATGAGCTCTCAGAACGCAACAAAGAGCAGAGAAAAACAACTTCACAAATCTTGTTGGACCGATTCCAAAGAAAGTCTTTTTACACCGCATCATAACTGGCGATGAAAAGTGGGTGTACTACGACAATCCGAAGCGAAGAAAATCGTGGGTTAGTCCTGGTGAAACAACAACTTCGACCGCAAAACCAAACATCCACGGGAAGAAGGTCTTACTGTGCATATGGTGGGATCAACGCGGTATACTGTACTATGAACTTCTTCAACCTGGCGAAACAGTTACTGCGAATCGCTATCAACATCAACTAGCGCAATTGCGGCATGAAATCGAAGCAAAGAGACCAGAATGGGCGAGTCGACACGAAAAAGCCATATTGCTTCATGATAACGCTCGACCTCATGTTGATCGAACGGCAAAGAATACGCTAAAAGAGTTCAAATGGGAAGTCTTACCGCACCGCCGTACTCTCAGACATCGCCCCGTCGGATTTTCACCTTTTCCGGTCAATGGCGCATGGTCTAGCGGAGCAGCGCTTTCAAGATCGTCAAGATGTCAAAAAATGGCTCGATGAATGGGTGGAGGCCAAACCAGAAAAATTTTATTATGATGGAATCCATAAGTTACCCAAACTCTGGGGAATGGTTGTTATTAATGACGGTAATTATTTTGAATAAAAATTTTGTTTAAGTATGTCCAGTTTTCAATAGTGTAAAAAGCGTAAAAAAACGCGGAAATTAACTTCTAGACCTAATACTATAAGTCTTCTTGGCCATTCCAAATGAAATCTACTATTTTAAAACCATTTTTTGAACGTAGTTCGAAAAGGCCCTTCTCAGCTTCCTGAAACCACTCTCAAAGAGTTATAGATGTTTTTCCCCAGATTTTTGGTACCCAAGGCAAGTTCTAATTTTTCGAAAGTCTGGAAACGGACCTCATAATCGTGTTCAGCTCCCAAAATAACCTACCTTGATGGAGGTTGTGTGAAGGCACATTTTGCAAACTTTGCACAGACTAACAGCGTTTTGAACTTGTGCGGATTTTCGGTTGGGTGTTTGTTTATACTAATTACAGGGCTCTGAAAGCGTTTAGGAGGAATGTTCCAGTTTGCACTTAAAACTTCCCAATGGAGTTTTTCTGGTTGCTGATCACGAATCTAATGTTTATTCGTGGGTTGTGCAAAATTTTAGACTCATTCCGTTCGAAGCTTCCCATCGGGGATTTCAGACCTAAACGTGACTTTCGGCGATTTACAGAATGCTACGGTAGATGTGGCTCAAAATCTTTCTCATGGGTATTTGGAGCGCACAACACGACTCTGACTTCCGTTTGTCGATTTCCGACAGATTACGGTAGATTACGGTGGGTGTAGGGTAGTTTGGTCACAGTCTCAGATCTGACTCAAAGTTTCCATGTGTGGTTATTCAGGGTGCTGAATACGAATTTCTTGTTCATTTGTGGTTTCGTGGATTATTAAGGTACGCTTTGCCTCTAAATTACATGACACCTTCCGTAACCTGCAGTAACCCTCGGAATTTCGACAAGCGGGCCCCAGATTGGTGTTCAGCATCCTAGTTTACTGTTTAGCAAGTTTTGAGTAAAATTTGGAAAATAAGAATACTTCTGCCTTGCAACGAGGCCTTGAAAAACGCCTATAACTTTTTTCGGAGTGGTTTCAGGCAGCTGCGAAGAGCATACTTGAACTCTACGTCCAAAATGGTTCTTGAAAAATTTAGTTCATCCGGAATGGCCTGGTTTATTAAAAGTAGTTCCCTTGTCAGAATTTTTTTTTCAGCTTTTGGACCTGCGCGCAACATTTTGACAGTATTATGCTTACGCAAGGTGCTGAGTTTATGGCAAAACGCTTGGCTCCGGGCGAGATTGAACCAGCATATCCCCTTTCCGGGAAAGCGCCTCATCGCACTGCACCACCGAAGCCCCAGCGCCGCTCTCACTCAACTGCTCGGTGAATCTTCACCGAAGCGATCATCCTTTCACCTGCATAACGGAATGAAACAGGTATACCGTCAGAGACTATCTAACAGTCGCAGACCTGTCAATATGATGCCTTAGTTAAGTCTTACACGATTGATGAATGTTTTTTGCCGTAGCTGCAGTTCAACGTCGCAGTGCACGTTATGGTATGTTCACGCAAGGTGCTGAGTTGATCGCAGGGGCTTTGGTGGTGCAGTGCGATAAGGCGCTCCCCCGGAAAGGGAATATGCTGGTTCAGTCTCGCCCGGAGCCAAGCGTTTTGCGATAACTGAACTGCAGTTACGGCAAAAAACATCCGAAAATCTTGTAGTATTATGCTCTTCGAAGTGGAAAATGACGATTTCGTCTACAAATTCGAAGCTTTTACCGCGATGCCGCTTCTGTTGCAGCACGCAGTTCCAAACGCTAGCTGCGCGCGACCCATACGGGGTAGCAGGGAAAAGCCAGTTGGAAAGCTCAGACGTTTTATCAAATTGTGCGTTCCTAGAGTCCTTTTTGAACGTGGAATTCGAGTCTGTCCTTCAAAGCTGCCAAGTGATTCCTTGATAAAGGAACTATGTACTTTTAATCAGCCTGGCCATTCTGGATGAAATATATTTTCCTAGAACCACTTTGGACACAGCATTCTGGTAGGCTCTTCGCAGCGGCCTAACGCCCATGTGAAGAAGTTGTAGTCGTTTCTCAAAGCCTCTCGGCAAGGTAAGGAAACTTTTAGGGTGCTCCGGAATTTTTTTTTCGGAATTGGCTAAAAACTGATATGAATGCGTAATCTATGATGCTGAACACGAATCTAGGGCCCGCTGAAGTTTACTGTAGATTCCGGTAGGTGCAATGCCATTCAGATGGCGAAACCTACCTTAATAATCCGAAAATCGGCGAATAAACGTCAAATTCGAATTCTCCACTCCGAATAACCCCCGCATAGAAATTTTATGTCATATCTGAGACTTTGACCAAACTACCGTATACCCACGGTAGTCTACCGTAATCTGTCGAAAATCTGTAAAAGAACCTCTGAACCACATCTACCGTAGCATTTCTAAAATTTTCGAAAATCGGGTTTGGGCCTAAAAATTTCCCCGGATTTGAGGCTTCGAACGAAATGAGCTTAAAACTTTGAAAAACCGGCAATCCAACTTCAGATTCGTGATGAGCAACCCAAAGAAGCTTCATGGGGAAGTTTCAAGTCAAAACTGTAAGACTTTAAAGCCACAGTCCAAGTTCAGAATCGATTTTTGGTTTTTCTACTTATCTTGAAGAAAATTTTACGCAGTTCACAATGGTGTCTTCAGGATCACTCAGAACTCAGTGCGAACTGAGTTATGGCTTTTCAAAGCTTTTGAGTTTCAACTGGTAGAGGTTCGCGGACGAGTTGTCTCGAGCCTGTATTTCCTCGTTATTCGCAGCCATCATTCTCAAGCCGGTCACAATATAAAGCCAGACCGAAAACAAAAAGAAAAACATAGATTTTGAAATAAATCATTCGCGCATCTCTTCTCTATGGAGGTCGGAAAACTGCCAGTGGGCGTTGCCCATTTTTTCTTTCAAGGGGGCGTGGTCGACTTTTTCCTAGCTTTTTCTCGCTTATTTGGGCGAATTGGGAATTCGCGCTTGGCAGGGTTGCTATAGACGGCGAACGGACCAAAATATTAAAAATTTACCTATGAATTTCGAGATTTCCATGTAATTGGGTAGAAGACCCCTCCTGCATAATACCTGCCAAATGCGAGATCTCAATTTCTCCAAATAAGCGAGATATAAGCGACCACCACGGGCCCGACCCCCTCCAGCCACCAACACAGGCCGGGTCCCCCTTCTGATTTTCGATCTCAATAGCGGCTAGATGGATGAATGATTCTCAACCGAGTCGCCGTTCTTCACAAACTTTCCGATCTATCTCCTCATCCTGTTTTGCTCTCGTGCCGCGACTGCGAATTAAGAGAATTACAGACCTTAGACAACTCATCCACCAAATTTTTGCCTTCAAAATACAGGCATTTTCAAGAAGATTGCAAGGAGTATCTTCGTTCGTTGGGGGCCTTGGATGATTTTGGGATTATCATTGTGATCAGAGTTTGACCCTCTCCAAGATAAGGATAGAACCTAAGAAATAATTTTCTGGGTGTCCTGTGCCTTCAAAGGCACAGTCCGACCTCAGAGGTAATTTTTGGTATTATGGTCCGCTTGCCGCCTATAGCAACCCTGCCAAGCGCGAGATCGCAATTTGCTCAAATAAACGAGAAAAGGCTAGGAAAATGTCGGCCACGCCCCTTGAAAGAAAAAATGGGTAACGCCCACTGCCCGGTTTCCGACCTCAATAGGGAAGAGATGCGCGAATGATATCATTCAAAACCTATGTTCTTCAATTTGTTTTCGGCCTGGTTTTATATTGTGGCCTGCTTCACAACGATGGCTGCGAATAACGAGAAAATACAGGCTCAAGACAACTCGTCCGCTAACTTCTAACCGTTCAAAATCGAAATTTTCGAGGAGCCGTAACTCTGTTTATAGGGAGTTCTGAGCGATTCTGGAGACACCATTGTGATCAGCGTGGAATTTTCTCCAAGATAGACAGAAAAACGAAAAATCGATTCTGAGGTTGGACTGTGCCTTTAACGCTTTTGGAACTACACCTAATTGATAAGTACAAGTAGTTTGGTCAACAATCCTTACAAGTCCAGAACGCTGTTACTCTATGCTGTGTTCAAATAGTGAGCGTTCGCCCAAACCTCGTTCAGGGATTATTTTGTGAGCTGAACACGATTATGAGGTCTGTTTCCAGATTTTCGAAAGCTTATTGCGCGTTTTGGAAGGTGCATTGGGTACGGAAATCAGGGAATCAACGTCTATAACTTGCTTAAGAGTGGTTTTAGGCAGTTGAGGAGGCCATATTCGGACTCCACGTTCGAAAAGGGTTTTAGAAGAAGCCATTTCATTTGGAATGGCCTGGCTGACTAATAGTAATTTCATGACAGAGACAGGGAGCCACATAGTGAGGCATACATACACTGATCCGACGAGCAATTCCACCTCGTCTATAGTTTTTTTTACGTCTATCCTTTTCCCTTGCTTTTCTTTCCTCTATAATTTCTCATATTTTTTTAGCTTCGGAAAACAGGTACGGATTCCACGTCTAAAACGGATCCAGAAATAAACATTTCTTTCCTGACGACTAACGTGTCCAGTTGTCTTTCCCTTGTTTAGCAGAAAAGCCATTGAACATTTTTCGATTTTTGGCCTTTCCTTTTTTCATCTTCTGACCAATGTGTATGTATCTTATCCGCCCCCCGCTTGTCCTCTTTTTTCTTCTGTTCTCCTAAAGTTTGTCAGTCGTCGTCGTCGTCAGTTTTCCCACCATTGCCCAAGTGGCTCATTTCATATGCGGACCACTGAAATATTCATTTCAGAATGCGGCGTTTCGGTTAATGGAGTTTACTCGCAGCCTTCCTCCCCTAAAGCCAACCAGGCCACAGGCAAGCCAGCCGCATTCTCATTCTCTTTCTCCAAGTCTTCCCACCCGGCCAGGGGCTAACAAACCCTCATGTGGGTTGTTACCCATACGTAGCTTTACTTTACTATATTTATATGGACTCCTCCCAGTAAAGGTCTCTGCTCAAATGCACTTCTTCCAGTGTTTTCTTTCTCGCTTACATCATCATCTCGTATCGATTCGTGGACATATTTTTTTCGGCAGATGGCCTCTCTTTATGCCGGCTGCCCTTCGCCTTGTTTGTGGCCAGGCACCAAGGAGCTGTCCATCTGAATGTTTCTAATAATTGGATAAATTGGATTCTGGCCTAAACGGCCGGCAGTTGGTCGACTTCAGAGCAATTAATCATTCTAATCCAATTCCACGTTGACATCTTAATTTCGAGCGGAAAAATGTCGCCCTTAGCATTTCTGAGTGATAGAATTGACTATGGCCGGAGCGAGAGGATAAGGAGTCTAATTAGATGCCTGTTCTAGATTTAATTCAGATAGAAACAATTTTTGGGGTTTTTACTGGAAATTGAAAGGTTCGATGGTCTCTGCAACAAAAAAATGTTTAAAAAACGGCTCAAAACGAGCCATGAATAGCCGTATGCGGCCTTAAAAATTGAATGTGGTATGCCCGCCCCGTCAACTTCAACAACAGCCAC
Source organism: Aplectana chamaeleonis (assembly GCA_029168955.1). Taxonomy (NCBI): domain Eukaryota; kingdom Metazoa; phylum Nematoda; class Chromadorea; order Rhabditida; family Cosmocercidae; genus Aplectana; species Aplectana chamaeleonis. The sequence goes on along the minus strand of JAPDOI010000056.1, from coordinate 1,602,113 downwards.
CGAGAAAGTGGGCGTGGCGGGTATACGACATTCAAGTTCTGGGGAGATATAGGGCCATTAATTTATCGCTTTTAGCCGTTTATCCGACAGTGTAGTTGCAGTGCGCAGCGGAATTTTTTCTGGTTAAAGCTCGAGGACTGTTTTCATTGTGAACACTGGCTTCAAGGCCGTGTTCACACTTCCGTCGTGGCGCAACACGATGGCATGATAATGGTGAGCATCAATCGACATCGCATCGCGCTTCTACTCATTCCTGAACTGGGCATTGTACGATCATTCTCTTACACAAGGTAGCTGTTCACTCCCACTTAGTTCCGCCGTGGCTAAAAGTGCTCTATTGCCGCGGCGACAAAAGTATGCAAAGGGCGTGAGATGGTTCTGGCCTTCCGAATCTCTATATCTTTGGAAAACACCTCAAAATGCCGAAGGAAACACCCGCAGGATCACTGTTGTTGATGTTGCCAAATTCTGATGGATTTTGGCGTTCCATTTTTCCTTTTCCGAAGTTCACATAGTGATTGCATTTTTGTTATTCGACTGTCGCACCTGTTCTTGGAACAAATTAAGTTTTTTTTTCTTTTTATCCATTAGATTATATCCTTGTTATATTAGTTATTTATTTACTTTATTATTCTTTCATTATGTACTGGAATTTGTTTATTTATTTATTTGTTAGTTAATTTCCGTGGATTATTTATTTATTTATTTATTTATTTATTTATTTATTTATTTATTTATTTATTTATTTTTATTGATTCATTCATTCATTTATTTACTTCTTTATTTATTTAATCAATTTTTATTGACCTTTAATTATTCGCTTGCTTAGTTTTTATTTATTTATTCTTTCATTTAGCTAATTCTTTGATCATCTATTTTCGTTCTATTATTTATTCATATTTTTTGATTTTTTTGATCTTTCATTTCTTTACAAATTTTTCTATTTATCCACTAATTTATCCATTCATTCTTCACTTGTTCTATCTATCGGATTATATGTAGTACTGATGTATATGATTACTACTTATGGAATTTATCTCTTTTTTGTTTCATGCTTATTTACCCACTTTTTGTTTCTTTTGTGATCTATTTATTTATAACATAATTCTGAAAATATCTATATATTTATTTACTTGTTGATTTACTTATTCGTTCAATTATCTATACATTTATTCATATATTTGACTACTTACTTACCTCTTTAATCATTGATGGTTCTATGTTTGTTTATTTCTTTGTACTTATTCAATCGTTTATCCATACTGTCGTTCTCTGGGCAAAATTCCGGTACGAATTCTCGGACTACGGGTGGTGGCCATCGTCTATCAACACCCCTGAGGAGGCAGGATAAACGGGGGAGGAGCGAGGTTCCTGATTGGACGCAACACGGGCTAGCCCCGGCTCCCGGCTGTTGCGTCCAATCAGGAACCTCGCTCCTCCCCCGTTTATCCTGCCTCCTCAGGGGTGTTGATAGACGATGGCCACCACCCGCGGACTGCGGCTATTGCATCATGCGAGACGTGCTGATCGTGCTGGAACCACTTGGTCCCGGCACGATTCACCCCTCTCCCAGCAAGACTATCAAGTGTTGCATGATGCAACAGCCGTAATCCGCAAGTGCGGACCGGAATTCGGCCCAGAGAACGGCTGTGCATGTATTAAGTTTTCATTGATTAATTCATTCAATCGCTCGTTTATGAAAATTTCATTTATTTTTCGACCTATTTATCTATTCAATGAATTATACATGCTCACACGATTTCTGGATGTTTTTTGCCGGAACTGCATTTTGACGTCGAAGTGCATGTTATGGTCTGTTTATACAAGGTGTTCTGTTGATCGCAAAACGCTTGGCTCCGGGCGAGACTGAACCAGCATAGACTTATTTGTTCATTTACTCATCTATTTATTCCCTCATTTATATCTTTGTTTTGATTCCCGGAACCAGGTTCAGATTACCTTCACGGAATCCTATATTTTCAAATTAATTTCAGAATTCGACAAATTGTTTTCTTCCTAAGAGTTAATTCCACACTATGTTTTTTCAGTTCCATTGTGCACGCTAGAAGTTTTTTTTTGAGGTGTTCGGATTACTCTTCTACCAAAGTTTTTGTTTTTGTGCGCTTTTCTTCACAACAAAAAAAATCTTGTATGGTATTTAAATCATAAGAAGGTAAATTCTCTGGGCTATTTTTCCTTCAAAAAAAATCGCTCTAGGAGAGTTCCTATATCATTGTCTGAAATGCTGGTTCTGTGCCGTCAGAGTATGCAAATCTCCTATGCTACAAAAGATTTTCTTATCTCTCCCTCCCCCTAGATAATCCCCTCGTCATATGGCTAATTGTTGGGGGTGGATGGGGATTAAACTTGATAGACGATCATCCCCTTAATTTCCTTCCAACAACATCCTCATCCATCCATCCATCTTATCCATCCTTCGATCCCCTCAAGCCTTCTGGCAATCGCTTTACGTAGGAGCCTCTGTCCCCCTCTGTACCCTGTACTACACATCCAACCTAGCCTTCATTTCTGCATACAAATCGGCTTGCGGATAACTTGACTGATCTTAGCTAGGCTGATCTTAGCTAAAAGAAATTGTTTTGTGTCTTTGGTAAGATCTTGAGCTCTCTCCAAGAGATTACTTCCCATGGAGCTCATTGTCAGATCATCGTACATTCCTTACATAACCTTCCATATCCTGCAGCATGCGTTCAATCAACCGAAGAGGGCTATCGATAATCCATGATGATATCCTACAGAAGAGAACTCAGTGAGCTCTCAGTGGGTAAAGCGAGAATGCCCGGGGTTGAGCAGGCCATTGGGCCAACATTTGGCGAAGCCTCGACCCCCTCCCCCCTTCCCCTATTCGCCAAACAGGGCCGCGAGTAGTATGATCCCGACCAAATGGAGCTGTTCTGCTCGACTTCCCCTCATCCTAAACCCCCTCCTCCACAATCCTTACTTTTACATAATTTTACTGGCTCATTTGTCACTGGTTTGAGTGCAGCGTTCATCACAAAGACACGTTTATGTTTTGCCTCAAATCAAAAGGTCTGAAACCAACTGCAACAAAAATGTCGAAAATGGGTTGAAAACTATCCAGGATGTAGCCTTTATACGGCCGTAAATGTTCAGTTTGTGGTGCCCACAACGCCCACTCTCTCAACGGCAACATAGAAAATGGGCAGGGCGTGCACAGGCATTTGAGCTGTTACAGGCAAATTTTGGATGCACGACCCCTCACGGCCCCCTAAGAGACCCCCTCACCCAGAGCAAATCTCAGCTGCGAGTCGGCGCAACGGGGGTCGTAAAAAATTGCAATTTTTTCGGAGAAGTGAAAATTTGGGAGGTGGGGGGGGGTCGTAAAAGTTTCGGAGAGAAAGGGAAGTCTCTTCAATCCACTCGGTGAGCTAAAATGAAGTAGAAATGCAGTTTACCGCAATGTTAAAAGGACATGGTGCGGTTGCGGTCCTACCCTAAAACTACGGTAGAAGACGCCTAATTTCATTATCGATCGACAGCACAGCTGATTTTGGGGGTGAGTTACCATTTTTCTTTTTTTTTTCTTGTTTACTAGGGCATTATTACTTGTGTTTCTAACTCTCGTAATATTACGATTAGGGACTTTCTAAGTGTGCAAGAGGAATTCGCCGTTTTTCTTCGATTCCGAAACAGAATTTTGAAAAAAACACTTCGAAGCCCGAACACGCGGCTAGTTTCCCGCACGCACTAAGAATAGTCCCTATTCGCGATAGTTAAACAATTAGAAACCAAATTAATGCCGAAACAAACGAGAAAAACCATAGCTTACAGAGAAAATCAGCCGTGCTGTCGATCGATAGTGAAATTAGGCGTCTTCTACCGTAGTTTTAGTGTGTGACCGCAACAGCACCGTGTCCTTTTAACATTGCGATAACTGTGCTTACCTGGATCAAATTCCGGTCCGCAATTGCGTCTCGACACGCTTTGCGGCCGCTTTCGAGTCGGAAGAGTTTCCATCGCAGCAGCCGCCGATCTGTTGACTCTAGACAGGTTTTAGAAACTGAAAACTAAACAAAATTGAAGGAAACTGTATAAAAGCCATATCGAGTCGGCTTTGGCGCAGGAAACCCGACTGACTCGGGCGCGTGCGGCCGCAAAGCGTGTTGAGACGCAATTGCGGACCGGAATTTGACCCAGATAAGCACAGTAACTGTAGTCGGTCGCGTGCGCGAAGTACGCATTTCTAGTTTGAGATTTAGTCCAAGTTTTTTGTGATAGTCAAGTTCAACATAAAAACAGAATTACCTTTCTTACTGAAGAGTTCCGCGTTACCTCTATTGCGCTTTTGGTTTTTACACAAGGCAAATATGTTCTTAGGCCTCTTTCAGAGTGCGATCGCTGATCGCCGCGATGACTGGTTTTGAATACAGATCGACGTGCGACGCGATCTCGATCGATGATCATGTTTATCATCCCATCGCGTCGCGCGGCGATCGAACTCTGAAAGAGGCCTTAAAGTGGAGAAGTAAATGTTCTGGCACACTTCTCCCGTATTCTGGCAGAATTCTCTTGTAATCAAGCGGAAAAAATTTTTCTTTGATTACCACAAATTTGAATTTTTTTCAGCTTTTTCACTCTCAGAAGGCTAAAAGAATTTTTCTCTTGGGGGATCGTAAAAATTTTCAAAATTGAAAAAAAATCTGTTCAAAACGGAGGAGGTCGTAGCTCCTCCAAATATATGACAACGCTACCCTCATAGCGAAGCCTCCTCAACTTCAATTCCTGCACCGAACCCTGCACCCACTCTCCACACACCCAGAAAGTTTTAAACGAAAGGAATGGTGCTGACAAGAGTTGTTTTACAAAATTCCGATTGAGCTCCTTCACAGCAAGTGTCCCTGTGAACCTATCATCACCCCATAAGCCGCATATATATTGTAGGTTAGGGCGCGTAACTCGGGCCGAGTCCTTGGTCCTAAAAGGATACGTGGGAATAGCTCTCGTTTTTATCTTGGACGAAAGAAAAGGGTAGGAAGTGTATTAAAAGATACCTGAAATTCTCCTGTTAACCCGAAAATAAGTATATAAGTTTACCAGCCATCTTCCGCTGGGAACTCTGAAAGCAAAAGTCGCGTGCGAATGTGATCATCTGCGGCGGCGGAGCGTTTTTTGTGCGGCAATGGACGGGACGACATCAACGATGACCGCCGCGGCGGGGCGCACTTTTGCACCCGGACGTACTCGCCTGGAATTGCAACGCCGCGGCGGGACGCTTCCGTCAATCTTTGGTCTGTGGCGGCGCACGTGCTACCCTGCTGGCTGGTCAGCGCTAGTGGCTTCAAGGCTTAGGCTTAGGCTTAGTTGAACATTTCAAAGAACCTTACCCTACAGATTTGTGTGTGTAATTGAATTATGTATATGATTTTCAAAGTCTTCAGTCTGAAGGAACCGCCTTACGGGAGAAGTGACACCCGGAAAAACGAAGAGGGATGACTATTGATCGAATGACCTCAACCTCCCGTCCAACTGCTGAGCGCGGATTTCTAATTGAATGACACGGACGATAATCAGTGAAACGAATGAAATACGATTAAACATCTTAAAGTTTGAAAGCTAGAGAATCAATTTTCGACGCTTTTCTACTTGCGAGTTTGATGGGTCAAAAGCTATAATACACATCCAGTCTCATGTAGGTACTGCTAGTACCGGTTTGCGGGTACCCTGAGCATCTTAAAGGCAGGGTTCACGATGAATTTCACTGCCACTATCTCCACGGTTTACAGGTCTGGTGCCCTATATAGCGAAGCACGCTTCAAAAGCACGCGAAAGTCGCGTTTTTGAGCCAAGATAGGTCTTCCGTTGTTTACGTTTACTTTTGAGCGTGGAGGTCAATGCAATCAAGCGATCAGCTCACTTATCAGCACTTCCTTGATCATTTCTGTAATCTGAGTCTTCATTTGTTCATATTGAGGGGGCGGATCTGGAGCACGGGGCGGTTCTGGTACACCAAAACGCTTGTCCGCAGCCGTTATTTTGTCCTTCCTGGCTCGCTTTCTACCGTTCTTTCGACACTGGGAGCCTAGGGTGCTTCTCGCCTATCATTTCACTGTGGAAAGTCACCGATGATGATCATCGTGAACGCTGCCTTTAAAATAAGGCACAATTAACCTTAACTGGTCGCGCTAACTCTGAGAGTTCTGGCCGAGAAATAGCCGCGAAATAGCCGCGAAATGCCTCATCGCCGCGTAATAGCCGCCAAATAATGCTAGCCGCGAAATAGCCGAGAAATAATGCTCTCCAGGTAGATATACCGCGCATTCCAGAAGCATGATTGAGAAGTCAGCACCTCCGTCGGTTCAGTTACCCAAGTTTGAGGTACTTGGACCTCGTTCAGCCTCTGGAGGCCCCGCCTAACCGCTGGCGGCCCCAGATGGTGGCTCGGCGAGCCGGCGACGGTTGCGCCTTGGTTAATTTTGTTTATTTCTAAATATTTCTTGGTTATAGCTCGGGTATTTCTCGACTACTTCTTGTCCGTTCAGTGAGAAGCCGAGAAATAACCGCGAAATAGCCCACCCCACCAAGAGCCGCTTCGGAGCCTGGTGGGCTACTTCGCGGCTAAAACTCTCAGAGAACGCGCGAATAACTCGATTAGAAGCATATAGGTGGCCAACTGTCTTGCTAAAATTGCAATCTACTTCAGCATCTCTTCCATCTACACAAAATCTTCGGGATGTTTTCCTTATTCTTTGCACAGGATGCTGTTTTCGATCGTGTACTCTGTGAATGATGATGATGGGGAGAAGGAGGATGCGGGTGGGCCATTGGCCAGTCAGTGTGTGTATGTGTATGTGTATGTGGTGCCCTTGTGTTGTCACTGCTCCCTTCGTAGTGTGTTTCAGAGTTCATTAGGCATATTGCTGTCCCTTGTCCTCAGCTCTCCGCATCCTCACGCGCTCCCTTCGTGCTCTTCTCGCCTGCACTCTGTTCAATAAGGTTGTGAATTAGTGATGGATTGACGCTGCATACGAAACACGCGCTATAGAAATATATGTATGGAGCGAGAGAGACTGAAAAACGTCTCACACATCAACGATCGTTTATATTCCTTGTAAACGTATTCAGAGCAACCTTCAAAGGGAAAACTGGAATCTGCAATAGGCTACCCTGAAGGAACACTGATTACTTAATGTTGAATTTGTTTGCCTCCAGCCCAAGAACACTTCATCCAACCAAGCACTCGTCTCTAATGGCTATGGTCCTCTGTCATCTACACAGTAGCCGGCCAATCCCATTCGCCAAGTGAGGAGACTGCGAACCTAAAATCTGCTCGACACTCTTCAAAGGCATCGTACGCGCTGAAAACCATGTCTCATTTTTGAGCGTTTTTGAGTTGTTACACCCCTATAGTAACTAAAGTTAGCGAAAAGCCCCCTCGAAAACGTTAACTTTTCAAGAAAGAACCGTTTGAAAAACCTTCTGCAAATCGTTTGAATTTCGCGCCGGCATCGACTCGGGTTAGTTACGCGGATGGCGCAAGGTGCAGTTCTACAATTTGTCCATTGGCGCAGCGTTGGAAACAATTCGCCGACGACTACAATGCAGTGACTGCACTGACTTGCACTGACTAACAAAAATACTCACCTGGGCCCTGCACATCGTCCTCGCTCGTTGTGTGACGAGAAATTTCCAGGTGATAATGCCACTTTCGTCCGACGGTGCGTCAGCGTACAGAGGCATGTCTTGTACTTAGCGACGCGACGTTCTTCTCAATTATTGCGAAATTGCCAAATCACTGACGGAAGGGCCATTCCACTTCCTCTATGCTCGCAATGGTACGTTTTTGAGCAGCCAAGCTCGTTGTACGTTCTCACAGGGGCCCGAGGAAGGGATTGAGCATAAAAAATGGGAAGTGGATTTCACCGCGTACGATGCCTTTAAATGTCACTCTGCTTTTTGAACTGCTTATCCGTTGAGGGGTTCTCAGAAGGGAACAGGTGGAAGTATAATATAGCGAAGCCAAGGTTAAATGGTGGATGAAGCAACGCTGCCCAGCTCAGCATCGACAAGGTGTCCTCAGTGACTTTTGCCTCGTGTGGTCGAGCATTGTCGTGTAAGAGGTCCGCATTCGCCTTTGTCCTTGAATTTTCCTCCATTGTCGGGGCGAGTTCCTTATGTCGTTCTAAGGCGATCCTGGCGGAATCCAGAGAATTCAAAGTGGGTTCTTCTCGCCAGGTTCACGATGTCATCTAGGAATCTGACCCTACACAGCCGGCTTAGAGAAATTCCTCTATTCTTACTTCTTGATTGCTTGCTGCTGTCTTTGAGGGTTCAGGGTGTCTAAGTCGAAAACACCCTTCGATATCCCTGTGGAGTCAGATTTTGGTCGATTGCGCTGTGCCCACCACCAAGTGGTTGTGCCAGTTCACGAGTGGTTCCTGTCGGGTGCTTCCGCACTGTTCGCATGGAAAGGTGGTCGTCGATCTCGGATGGTCGACCGGTACACATTTGTAGAATCAGGGACATATATTCACAACGGAAGCGGGTGAACCAGAGGTGGAAGCTGGTTGTAATTGAAGTAGTTATTGACACACAGATGCACAGTCAATGTTCTGCGCTATCTGCTGCGTGCCGCGTTTATGGCAGAACTTGTAGAGGTAAAGAGTGCGACGCTCATCTTATCCATTTTAAAGGCATTGTACGCGCCAGAAACTTGTTTCCCTTTTCTGTGCTCGACCCCTTGTTTTGGCCCGTCTGAGAGCGTAGGAGGTGTTTAGCGAAACAAAAACGAGTAGTTGCGAATATACAACGAGTCGAATGTATGGCATTCCGTCATGAAGGGCCAGGCCTTCATCAGGCATCTATAACATGTGCCCATCTACTTAATGTACCCTATCACAACTCACTCAGAAAGATCACAACTATGATCTGGCTGCTACATAGTAGTGGTTCAAACGGCACTACCGACCGCTTTGAACCTTGATATTCATTTGCGAACAAGCGCGAACCCTTGTGTAACTTTGACGTATGGCGCGTTTTAAAATCCTAAACACAAATTATTTCACTAGATACAGTTCTTAGAGGAAGTCGGCGTGCCCTGCAGCACTTCTTCTGCTGCCCCCAAGCTATGTCATCACTGTTCAAAACTCCCCATTAACCGCTTCAAGGCTACCATAGGACCCGAAAAGCTACTTCCACTGCTGCAAGGCTGTCACAATGATCCGAGAAACTACTTCCGGAGCCTCAAGCCTGTCAGCGCCACCTGAAGCACTGCTTTTGCCATCCCAAGGCTTTGCGTTTACGGTCTAAAACGCAAACGCTACATCAACTGCTTCAAGACTGTCGGCACGGCATGCAGCATGGCTTCTGTTACCCCAAGGCTATGTCACCACGATCCGAAACGCTACTTTCACTGCTTTGAAGCTGTCATAACTTCACGAAATGCTAATTTCACAGCTACAAAGCTGTCACCACGCTACAAAAGACTTTCCGTGCCTGAAGAGTATCAGCAAAACCTGCAACACTACCTCTACTGCCCCAGGCTATATCACCATGATCCAAATCGCTACTTACCCTGCTTCAAGGCTGTCACCACGTCACGGAAAGCTACTTACACCGCTTTGAAGCTGTCACCATGGTCCGAGAAACTACTTCCAGCGCCTCAAGGCTGTCGTTGCAGCCTGCAACACTGCTTCTACTACCCGAGGCTATGCCACCAGGATCCGAAACGCTTACTCCACTACTCCAAAGCTGTCAGCGCAGACTGCAGCACTGCTTCTCCTGGTCTTAGGCTACTTCACTACGTCACGAAAAGCTACTTCCACTGCTTCAAGGCCGAAAAACTACTTGCAGAGCTTCAAGCCTGTCTAAGCAATCTGCAGTACTGCTTCAGCTGCCCTAGCCAAGGTCACCACTATCTAAAAACGGCTTTCGCTTCTTCACAGCTTTCACCACGGCTTTCTAGACCTGATCTACTGCCTTCTGCGCCTATATTTTTGAAAACTCTTAGCGAGTCGAAATCACGAGCAGTTTCTATCCGTTCCTAAATTTATGCTTGCCGCAGTGGCTCAAAGTCTTCTTTTCAAGCCTATTTCTGTCTTGATCCACATCAAATTATTCTCGGACTGCTCTGATCCTCGTTTTGATCAAACTCTATAATTTCAAATGTTCTTTCTATTTCAGATACGAATGTGTCCACTGCAGTTCGGCCGTCAAAGTCGCCTCTGCATCGTCGATTTTCTTAGGTCTGCCGGCCGCGATTTTTTCCAACAAATCGCCATCTGTTAGCCGAACGACTCCATTATACTGCCGATTTACCTGATGAATTCCCCCATTCAACGACACGGAACTCGCTTTCTCTCGCTGTTTTTCCTCTCTTGTACCTCCGACTTCGAAAAGAGTTTTTTTTAGATTTCTTTTTCTCAGATTGCGTTCATACACCGCACTCTGCAATACATTTTTTCGCTATTTTTTTCTTTTTTCTCTGTAGCCCAGAATAATTTTTTGTGAGCGATTTCTCGCTGTGGTACAAATTCAAGTTTAATGAAGTCTAATGCGACTCAGTGGGAATCATTGACCTCATTTCCGCTAAGAGCATGCGTGTGTGGACTGGGAATTAGGAAAGACATTCGAAGCGATCCTTACCCTTTTCCAAGAACCCAATAAGTATTCATGGGGGCGAACTCCCTAGCCTTCGAAATCTCATGGTAATCTATCTAGGACGTGGTATGTATGAAGAAAGGAAGGAATCAGGAGATGGTTGAGGCCGAAACCGATATTTCCGCTGATTTATGCACTCCAGATGGGAATTTATGGTTTGAAAAGCAATTGTTTTGTGAAAAATCTCTCTTGTGAGATGCTCCCAAGCAATTTTGAGGCCAGAAAACCTATATCCTTTTCCTTCAACGGTTTCAAAACGCTCCATTTGTTCCGCTTTTCGCATCTAGTAGCCCTTATTTTGGTTTTCCCTCGCCGTTTTTGTTGGCCAGTGCGGAACTTTACAATTTTCTCAGAAATTTTTCCAAAATGTGTTTTTTCTTTGGGGATGTCATTTCAAAAGTAAGTAATCCGGCATCATCTATCAAGAGAACCCATGGGACGAAAATTCACGTTTTGCACACTTTTATTCCTTCTGAGCTCGAGACTATCCCATCGAGCATTGATCTCCCATAGGTCTTCTATTGCCCTGACGTTCTCAAGCGAATTCTGAAAAAAGGTGATTGCAGAACACTATCCTTAATCTGACTCATATTTAAAAAGTTTTCCTTGGTGCGTAGTCCAAGGAATAGTTAATCGGACAGTTATCATTATTCGAATAATTTGAGTACTCGAAAAATCGATTATTTGATTTATTCAGAATCCTGAAACTCTGATTCATTCAAATATTTGGATTATTCGGACTGTTGAATTATTCGTTTTTTTTTCGAATATTCATATCATACGGAATATTGAAATCGTCAATTTCCTGAACATTAATCGGGAATCTAACCTATTCAACTCCACCGAGAAATTTATGTATGTATTCGATTTTTCGGATATTCGATTCATTCGAGATGTTAAAATCTTCGGTTTTCGATTTTTGGGCTCATACGGTATTGATTTTTTCGAATATTATGTAGGTCTTCTTGAAAAGACGCAGATGTCTGTTTTTGAAGTAATGTAGGGAGTTTAAAATATTTGGCTTTCCGAATATTCGATCCATTCGGCGAATATAAGTATTCCATTTTTTCGCTTATCCGATTCATTCATGATTTGAATTCATTCGGTATTTCAAATATTCAGCTTAATTTGGAACTCGTAATGTCGCGTTTTTCAAGTATCAGGCTCATCCAAAATTTCAAATTTTTCTTTTTTTTTCGAAGCTCCTATCCATTTTTGAGCTTGATGTATTTGGTTTTTCGAGTATTCAGTTCGTTCGAGGATTGGAATTATTAAATTTTCCAGAAATTCGATTTATTTGAGGACCTGAAGTTACTGGTTTTTCGAATATTCGTTTCATTCGTTAATCTGTCTTGATCGTCTTTCGAATATTGGATTCAATCGATAAATTGAAGTAATCGGTCTCTCGATTATTGATTTTTCCAAATACTCGATTTATTCGAGAGCTTGAAGCAATCGGTTTTTCGAATATTCAACTTTTTCGCTTATCTATATTAATCATTCGTCTTTCGAGTATTTGATTTACTCGAGAGATTGAAGTCATCAGTCTCTCAATTATTGATTTTATATTTAATTTTTTAAATATTAAATTTATCTGAGAACCTGAGGTAATCGGTTTCTCGAAAATTTGGTTCATTCGCTATTCTATACTCGTCATTCGAACATTCTATTCAATCGAGAAATTGAAGTATTCGGTCTCTCGATTATTGATTTTTTCATTGATTTTTCCAAATATTATATTTCATGGAGCGCCTGGGGTAATCGGTTTTTCGAATAAACAGCTCATTCGCTTATCTATATTAATCACTCTTCTTTCGAATATTTGAGTTATTCGAGACATTGAAGCCATCAGTCTTTCAATTATTGATTTTATATTCAATTTTCTGAATATTAAATTTATTCAAGAACCTAAAGTAATTGGTTTTTTTATCAATAATCGGATAATTCGCTAATCTATATTATTCGTCTAATATTTTGTCCATCTGAGAAATTGGAAAATATTCGGTTTTTCGTTATTGCGTCAAAGTATTCGGTGCTTCAAGCATTCGGTTGATTCTGAAAGTGGACATACTCAGCTTTTTCGAATATCCGATTCATTCGAGATATCGAACTACTCAATTCCACGACATCCGACTTTAATCGGAAAATCGAAATATTTATTTTCTTCTAAGGGTTCAACCATTTCATGGCACGACACCCAAGTATTTGGGACAGGGTCTCTCTACACACCGAGGGAGGAGTTGTCCCGCCTTTTGCCGCTCTAATTCCACTCGGGACCACTTCGCTTGCATTGAGTAGCGTGACGTGTCGAACTGCAAAAAGGGGACAACTCCTCCCCCGGTGGTAGAGAGCCCCTGTCCCGAGTATTTGGTCAAAAAGATCAGGTACTGGTGTGTCATACATACATTCAAAAAAATATTTCGAAACTCACTTTTTTCAAATATTTGAAACTAAAATTATTTTTCTGAAAGGAAAATTTTAAAAATTGAACAAATTCTTAATTTTCATTTTTTTTTGATTTTTTCTAGAATTGAAAATTCAGTTTTTGAATGTGCATAGAGGACATCATTTCATCCTGGATCATATATACATAGAGAAGAGATTTTCGAATTCGATCATTCATTTTTTGTCGGAAAATAATGTAAGAGATCTAATTCTGACTTATCCTACTTATACACTTTTTCCCACTAATAACTTCTTAAGAAGAAAATGTCAGATTAGTAGCAGAGTCCCGTAATCTCGGCTAATGCCCACCTACACTGTGATGCATGGACTTCCTCATCTTCAGCATCTCAGAATCGTTCAAGTTTCTGCCCTTCTTCCCTACGATCCCTTCTTGACTCATTTTCTATTCTCTTTTTTCATCTACTCCCAGCCTTTCTTCTCATGTTTTTCCTTTGCGAGTTGTTCTTTTAGGCGTCGAAAAAATCAATTTTTGAGAGGCTCGTTGGCTACCCGTCCGTCAAAAAGACTGATTTTTGAAAAGGACATTTCCACAAACTTCAAGGTGTTTTTCCCGAGGGGCTTTAACAACACTGGAAGTTCTTGATATCAGAGAATAGCCACCACAGTAGAATTCAGGTGTTTCAACTTGTTAGGTCACAAATTGTCTGAATCCCTAATAAATGTCCTCACCACACTGATAAAACCCCTCCGTGATCGGACTCAAAGATCTTCTTAGCAGCTTCAAACTCGGATTTGGATACAATAGTATTAGAAGTCCACCCATTTAAAATGTAATTCGTTGAAAACGGTTAGGTTGTTCAATACTGCTTCCCTACTGAGATCTTCTGACAAGGACACTACTATTAGCCAAACTGGCCATTCCGATAGAAATTTGCTTTTTTAGGATCACTTTTCGAAGAAGAATTCGAATATGCCCCTCGCAGCCGCCTAGAATCTTTCTGGAGAAAGTTTTAGGCGTTTTTTCTCTGCATTTCGTACCTATTGTACCCTCCAAAAAGTGCATTAATTTTACGAAAATCCTGAAACGGATTATACAATCGTCTTCAGCACCCAAAATAACCCCCCTAGGCAAAGTTTGGGCGAAAGCACATTTTCCGATTTTTGTACAGGCTGATGGCGTTTTGGACTTGTACGGATTTTCGATTCAGTGTTCAATTATATCAATTACGGGGTACAGGAAGTGTTGAAGAAAAATATTCCAGATTTGACTTTAAATACGCCCTGGGGGGTTATTTGAAATGCTGATCATGAATCTGAGGTTTATTTGTCGTTTTTCCAAAGTTTGCGACCGAATTTGTTCAAAGCTTCCCAACGGCAGAAAAACTTGACGGCAAAATCTACTTTTGACGATTCCCGGAATGTGGCGACAGATGTAGCCCAAGTCGTTCTTCTGGGGGTTATTTGGAGTGCTCAACACGAATTGGATGTCAGTTTATCGATTTTTGACAGCTTACGGAAGATTACGGTGGGTATACGGTAGTTTGGTCAAAGTCTCAGACTTGATTCAAAACTTCTATGTGGGGGTTAATTGGGGTGCTGAATACAAATTCGATGTCCTTTTGTCGTATTTCGAATTATTATCTAGGGAACCTCGCATGGCCTACCCCCACCATTTAAAAGATGACGAGTGTTTTCTGGTCGACTCTGGTCCGCTGTCTCCGAATCTGACATCGGATTTTGCAGCGGACATCTCTGAACGAAGTTATGAGCGTTTCAAAAAAAAGGAAGGTGAAAAAAGGTAAGGGTACCCATCGGTCAATTTTCAGGGTGTTTGGAAAGAATTTCGGATTCGGCTCAAAACTTTCAGCTGGGGGTTGTTCAGGGCGCTGAACGCGAATCTGGGGTCTGTTTGTCGCTACACTTATGGTTATTGTTGGCTACGGTAGGCATATTGTCTTTTAACTAGCTTTACCTACTTTAAAAATTTGAAAATAGAGAAATGGACCTCAAATTCGTGTACGGCGCCCCAAATAACACCCACAGAGAATTTTGGGCCAAATCTGAGACATTGACCAAGCTACCGTATACCCACCGTAGCCTACCGTAATCTATCAAAAATCGATAAACGGATCGCAGATTCGTATTTAGCACGGCAAATAACCACCAGAGCAGCAATTTGAGCCATATATATCGAAGCACTCTTGAAACCGGCAAACGTCGCGATTTGCCATCAAATTCCCCCCCCCCATGGGAAGCTTTAAACAAATCATGTCGAAAAGCTTGGAAAATCGTCAAATAGACCCCAGATTCGTGATCAGCGCCCCAAATAACCCATCTGGAAGGATTTTGAGTGAAATCTGCAACATTCTTTTTAACGCTTCCAGAGTTTTTGCATAAAGAAGCGTCCAACCGAAAATCCGCACAAGTCCAAAACGCTTTCAGTCTGTGCAAAGTTTGGAAAATGTGCCTTCAGCCGAAATTCGCTCAGTGGGGTAGTTTTGGGCGCTGAACACAAGCATGAGGTCCGTTTCCGGATTTCGCAAACTCTAATGCGCGTTTTTGATAGAAAAAAAGGCGGGAGATATGAATTTTGACAGGCTATAACGTTTTTCGCAGATATCCGCAGCGAAATTCGAGTTCAGATTTGAAGAGGGCCTGCTAGAGCTGACTAGAAAACATTTATCAGCTTTCTGATCCGGGGGTACACCATGCGAGGTTCCCTAGTAAGGTAAGTTTTGCCTCCTAAATGGCATGTTACTTACCGTAATCTACAGTCAACCTTGAGATTTCAACAAGCAAACCCCAGATTCGTGTTCAGCACCTGCGATTAGCCCTACATACATGTTTTTAGCGAAATCTGGAGAAACATTTCAAAAACATTTCAAAAATTCCATGGGGGGGTCTATCCTTACATTTCCGCGAAGCTTTAAAAACGCTCATAACTTCTTTCCGAGTGAGCCTAGGCAGCTGCGATGGGCATATTCGGACTTTACGTCCGAAAATGGTTCTAGAAAAGTACATTTCATTTGGAATGGTTTGCATGACTTGCAGTAGTTCCCTTGTGAGATCTGCCTCAACATCTCCCAATTCCCAATCATTTCAAACATTCATTTCCATTGACTTCAAAGGAAATCGTCAAGTATCAGCCCGCCTCTTAAGTATCAATGGAACTGTTCGTTGTGACAATGAAATCTTTTGTGGACCCATCTTTTGCAATTCTCCATTCTGTGTTGCTCCATTCTTTCCTTCGGGCCCTAACTAATACTGTTTTGCCCAAAATATTCTTCCACTTTCGATTAGTTCATTTTTCACCGGTGACAACCACCATGAACATGTTCATCCAACCAGACAACTAGTCCAGGCCATAGAATAATGTCACTGAAATAAGACGAATTAGTGGGTTTCTTGCTGTTTCTTCGTGATTTTGGTAACACTTGGTTGCCAACGCATTGTTTTGAGTGGAAAACTTGGAAACAAGAATCATCGTGAACACTGCCTTTAATGTTCTTCTCTCTTAGGTACTAGGCAAGAAAAAAAAACACTCTCAACATTCTGAGTCATTCATCTGATCTGAATGTGAGCATTTGTATTGCCCAGGAATACGTAACCTTGAAGTGACAGTGATTGTGCTGTCTGGCTGACTGGCTGCGTAACCCCTCACCCACACACAGGCACGGAGATTTATAGACCATTATTGGAGTCCTAGGGATGTTCATTACATAATGGCCGATGCACAGAGCAAGGCCACACCACCATCACCAGCCATCATCATCAAACACTAATTCTTTCATCAATCCACACAATAACCTCGTAGAAGAAGAGCTAATCTGCACAATCATCCATTATTTTCGAAATTGTTTGCCTCATGGAACGTTTAAAAAAATCCAAAGAAAGGTGTAGGAGCACTGAACTCGTCAAGTTGGTCTGAGGAAATCAAGGCCACCCCTTCGGAAGGTACATAACCCAAGACCACTACCTTCCGAATGAGTTTTCGTGCTTCGAGCAGGCTGCCTATAGGATGGACATCGTACATTATCACAGACGGGTACAATCCTGCACAATCCTAGTCGGGGGTGGGGGGAAGGGGCTTTCATAAGCTCACGTCGGATTGCCGCTCACCGCCGATTTTCTACCCATTGGAAAAATCTGAGAATGTTCCACACCCAAGCAGGATATGTGGAGTTTCATTCGCTCCTGGATCAAGAATTTATTTATTTATTTATTTAATACGCTACAGAAGGTAGACATTGAAAATAGGGCAAAATATACATAGCCGAAAAGCAAAGTGAAACATTACCACGAAAGAAGAATATTCGAAACTTTGCGTTTGAAAGATGGAAAAGAACGGGGAACATTCATAAAGTTTAATTTCAAAGAGGCGAAAGTCTGCATGTGAAACTTTTCAATCTGAGGTTAGTTCTGGGAATACTAAAAGAAATTTTCTCCGAGTTCCCACGTGTCCTAGAGGCGTTGAATTTATAGAACTTCGATTTGTCAATTCTCAATATTCCACTCCAGATTTTAAAGATCATGCAGACATCGTTTCGCTTACGGCGAGACTCAAGCGAGTGTAACGTCAGTTCTTCATTCCTCCTTGAGGGACCAGGAACTTTAGCATAAGAAAATCCATTCAGTCTCAAGAAAACTTTACGAGTAAAGTTTTCTTGCACTCTTTCCAAAAGTTGACTGTCTTTCTTCTTGTACGGACAGAATACTGAAGTTCCCGATTCCACTATTGGCCTAACATACACCTGATAGGCACGCGCTAAGACTCTTCTGTCGCAAGTCGACAAGGCTTTGGATATATGAAATGTGCGCACTGAGGCTTTACTACAGATTGCATGATAGTGAGCTGAGAAATCAAGCTCATTGTCATACTGAAAACCTAAATCTTTAACATTCGAAACAGATGTTAGCGAGTGGCCATCAAGCATGTAAGTAACCGGAATACTGGAGTCTCCCATTCTCATGTGAACCGTTTTCTCCGGAGCGAGTGGTAAATCCCAAACATTAGACCAGTCCAGTATCCTTTCCAAAGCGGCCTGAACATTTTCGACATCCCCGGGCGACTCTATTTTGCTATATATTTTCACATCATCGGCAAATTGTTTGCAGATCACTCCAGTTCCTTCCAGAAACAGGGGAAGCTCAGCTGTGTAGATAGCGAACAGAATAAGTGATAAAACACCACTCTGTGGTACCCCGCTTCTAACCGATCTACTCGATGAAAAACTAGAACCCACTTTCACCTGGAAACTACGGTCGCGGAGATAGTTTTTTACCCACTCGCACACTAATGGATGAAATTTCAATTTGTCAAGTTTCAAAATAAGTTTGTGGTGGTCTGCCCTGTCGAAAGCCTTCGAAAAATCCAAATAAATTATATCACATGCCTTCCTCGACTCCTGGTACTCACTCCAATCATTGATGCACTCCAGCAGATTGGTTTCGACCGACCTCCCTACCACAAACCCATGTTGATTCTCGGGAATAATTGAATTTTTTTCCACGTGGTCTACTATATGTTTTTTAAGGATCTTTTCGAAAGTTCTGCAAAAAATCGACGTGATACTTACTGGCCTATAGTTATCCACCATTTGTGAGGGTTCCTTCTTTAACAAGGGAGTCACAAATGATTGTTTCCACCTTTGTGGCACCTCCGAATACCAAAGTGACTGGTTGAAAAGAAAAGCAAGAGGTCCAGCAATCACATGAGCAATGTTTTTCACAAAAATCGCCGGTATTAAGTCCGGTGTAACAGCCAAGGATTTTGGCAGCTTTCTGAGAATGTCGAAAATCTCATCGCCTTCAAAAAATGGGAAACTGCTCATTGGGTACTCGATCACAGGGCAGAAAGGAGGGAATACATCACTGACCTCCCCGTTGACCTCACCAAATTTGTCAGCTAGCAGGTTAGCCTTATCTGTCTCCCATGATAACGAAGCGATCACCTTTCCTCAAACAGAGAATTTTATTAGATTTTCCGAGTTTTTTGTTCAAAAAGTTGTAGAAACCCTGCTGATTACTACTACTAATGGCTTTTTTCTCCAAATTTCGATTGTATTTGGAAAGTCGACGTTCAAAAAGCAGTGAAAAGCTACGAAATTTGTCCCAATCCATACGGGATTGAGTGTTAGAGGCCAATCTGAACAGGCAACTTCTATGGTCTGATATGTTTTGGAGATAAGGAGGAAGTAGAGAACGAGTCGCGCATATGCTCTTGAATGGTACAAAGATATCTAAAGCATTGCTCAGAATATCCAAAAATAACTCGTACTTTCTATCAAAAGAGGACGCGCTTTCTAGAGAAGAATGTACTTGTGCAGCAGAAATTGGCCCATCTTAGAGTTTTAGTCCCTCGAAGTAATCCCTGAATGTTCAGCAGCCAACCTCAAAAAAAGGAAAACAAGTTACTTGTAACACGAAGACCGAAAACAATTTACTTGTAACATATTTAAGCCCATGTAAGTTACTTGCGACTTACCTATCTCAAGTCATGAAAGTTACATGTAACGTATCGGCGGGATCACACTTGCAGCGTGCCTCCGATATGTTGCATGTAACTTACATGGCCTAAGATAAGTTGCAAGTAACTTAAATCGGCTAAGATATGTTACAAGTAGCTTGTTTTGAGCAATTTTAAAGGTTTCGAATTGACGGAAGGCAGTTATAAGGAAAGTATACGACGCACTCCCGGGCCCAAGGCTAAGGAGAGTGTTGTGATAGATATGACTTAAATTGTTTCCCTAAATGGAATCTGAGGTTCGCTTATCGATTTCTGACAGCTTACGGTAGGTTGATTACTCAGTTGGTGTACGGTAGTTCGGTCAAAGTCTCAGATTTGACTCGAAATTTCTCTGGGCGGGTAATTCGGGGTGGTGAATACAAATTTGAAGTCCATCTGCCGATTTTTGAAATATTAAGGTAGGTTTTGCATCTTAAATGTCATGATACCTACCGTAGCCCTACAGTAAACTTCAGTATCTCAACTAACGGATCCCCGATTCGTTTTGAGCACCTTACTTAACCCCTAAATACAAATTTTGATCCAATTCCTAAAGGAATTTCGAAACACTCAAAATTTAGCTCACCTTACCGCGACGTTTCGAAAATCACCTATAACTTTTCTCATGATTACCTTAGGCAGCTTCGAAGAGCAAACTCGAATTCTACGTTATAAATGGCTCTGGAAAAGTGCATTTGATCCGGAATGGCCAGGCTGACTTAAAGTAGTACCCTTGTAAGAAAGTTTCTCACCCATGACAGGAATCTGCCCATTCCGGAGTTTCTCCCCTTTGAGAAAGTTCTGAGAATCTTTCATACCTGAGGAAGAATTCATCTACCGAGAGTCTCAAGCTCTTTCAAAAACAAAAATGTTCATCACTCTTGCCGGAATCTAACCCACCTTGAATTTTCAACCTCCTAAGAACTCTGAGAAAGTTTGGCACTCGAACCCCTGTTTCCAGGAACTTGAGTTTTGCTTGATTTCGGGTTTCAAACCTCTGAAGAAAACTGGAGAATGTTGAACACCTAGTGCAGATCCCAGTTTGGAGCCTCAAACTATAAAAAAAAATCTAGAAAAATTCCGCAACCCCATTGCCCCATCAAATTTACCCCCTTACATATACCCTCATCGTTTATACTAATAACCTTTTTACTATTAAGTATTCTACTCTTTTCCACCCCGCTTTTTTTTTTCAACTATTCCGTAAAATTTCAACACCCCTGGGACTTGTTCGTCAACAGCCGTGCACATAAATGTTGCCCCTTCCGTGAATAATGAGCAGAATGGGTGGCCTTTTATCCAGAGGCGTCGGAATATCGGGGTATTCCCCTAGGATTTTCAGTGTTGGACCCTACATATTGTTACTTTTGTGTAACCAGCACAGCACAATCTGCTCTAAACTCATGTACATAAACTGTGTAGGCGTCGTAACCCACGTTTATTTGCATTTTTAATTAATAATAAAAGCACTGACTGCACTTTATGAGCCACATGTATGCAGGGTAGAGCAGCAGCAGCAGCATTGCACTTCCCACAGTATTCCCTATTCGTTCCGGACTATGTAGTTCCAAGGCGGTTGTACATATTCTTGTTAGGTACATACTCTCTGAGCCTAGGAAAGAAGTTTTGAACAAGTTGTTTGAAAGCATCACGCAACTTACTGCAGTGAATAAGTTACAAGCAACTTGCTTCTCCCATTATTTCATGTTACATGCAAGTTCCAAGGTCACATTTCACTCTCAACAACTTTCAAACAAGTTGTTCCTTGCAGACTTGACGCAGGTTACAGTGTGTATCTTTCTTGGAACTTGTTTTGCCCATTTTTCATGCGCTACATGTGCATTGAAGTCGACATGTAGCACACAGAGACTCTCGAACAAAATACCCTATCGGGATGTAAGTTGAGCGATGCCTAAGCGCAAGTTACTTGGAGGCTTCCTGAATCTTGTTGTGTTCGTCTTGCATATTATTTGCTTCTCCTATTATTTATTGTTGCATAGGAAGTGTAAACTTGCATTTCACCTAAATTGATTGGCGAAACTATGTAGTTACTTAAGTCGCTTAAAGAATTCAAGTAGCTTGTTTGAAAGTTCCTTAGCAACAATATTTGAGAAGTTAAGTCGCTTGTAATATTTGCAAAAGTGGATAAGTCGCGAGAAGCTCCCAAACGACCTCGCGTTAAGCGCTAGTTATACATCGGCGTTTCGCTGCCGCTGGCTGCCGCAACAGATCTGCTGTTGGTTAATTTCGAAATCTCAGTAATCGCGGAGTTGCCACAAAAGCCAGCGGCAGCGAAACGCCGAAGTACCTTAAAGGCAGCATACACGCTCGCAAGCATAGTCGAGCTAACAGCATGGATAGGTCCGCACGGCCCGTACTATGTCGTCAACGACGTTTGAAGCGCTGAAAACTGTCCAGGATGACAATATTTGACAATGTTTGAGCAATCTTGCCTTCCACGCCCGTATTTTCACACCCCTTCGAGTAACAGAATGAGAATCGATACTTGAGAAAACATGTGATAACTTAGAATGATAGCACTATAAAAAGGGAGTGCAGTAGAGAAAAAACTCGATTCACCTCAATATAACATGTTTGTGCACTGATAAAATCCTCCATTTCAAGAGGTCAGCCAAAGTAGAGCGGCATTCTCGAAAGTGGACGAGAGTCAATAGGTATGTAGACATGTTATACTCAAGTAAACCAAGCTATTTCTCTCGTGCACTCCCATTTGATAGTGCTGTCACTCTCAATTATCACACGTATTCAAAAGTATCGATTCTCATTCTGTTACTCGAAGGGGTGTGAAAATACGGGCGTGGAAGGCAAGATTGCTCAAACATTGTCAAATATTGTCATCCTGGACAGTTTTCAGCGCTTCAAACGTCGTTGACGACATAGTACGGGCCGTGCGGACCTATCTATGCTGTTATCTCGACTATGCTTGCGAGCGTGTATGCTGCCTTTAAAGTTAAGGGGTACTTGTCAAAAACGAGGTTTTTGAGTGGTTCAGTATTCCTACCTGATGTATAGGACGCTGTTGTTTGTCATTTTCTAGAGCTTTCTGAACAAGTCACGTGCGAGGTTAGGCAACTCAAAGAAGTCCTATGCAACTTAACTCAATGCCTGCAAGTTGTGAGCACGTAAATTTCTTTTTGTTACTAGCTAAACAAACTAAGTTGCTAGTAAATTGCCCGGAAACCAAGGGTAACTCGCTCAAAGTTTTCTGATGTGTCTAAGGATTCCTACAAACAATTTCCGAGCCATTTACATGAAAAGTAGGAGTCTCGAACATGTTGTTCGCGACTAACGTCAATACCTTCAAGTTACATGCAAGCCTCAACATGATAAGTATGATGCAATATAATAACAGTGTAACATGTAACATCCTGTTTGAGTTTATAGCAGTGTTAAGTAAGATACTTGCAAGTCAAGTTACATATAAAATGATTCAAATTGCTTGTTGAAGCAGTCAAAAATGCCCTCGACCCCCATTTTTCCCCGTTCAATCCCTAATGCTCGGCCAAGTCCTCAATTTGACCCCGATTTGGAACAGGCAGGCACCTACATACACATACATAGCCCCCACACCACCACCACCACTAAGTGCTCGACCTTGGCCGAAATTCTTCTTCAGCAGTTACTATATACATATTACTGTAGCAAAACCCGCATACCGTGAAAAACTGCGCTACTTAAGAGACCACAATTGCGAATAAAACCTGAAATAAAACCGTACGAGCATAACTACATATTTCTTTTCACAATCATTAGAATCAAAGAGTTCTATCATTCAATACGAATTTTGAGTCCAAATTGAAGGCGTAAATTAGGTCAGGACAACTTTGGGGCAGTTTAACGGGTTCCAGAAAAATTAATCCAGAACTTCATGGTCAAGTTTAGACTGGGTCAAAATGGAGTTCTTTAAGTAGTCAAAACCCACATAACATAAATAACATAACATAACAAAACATAACATAACATAACATAACATAACATAACATAACATATCAACATAACACAACATACCATAACATGACATGACATAGCATAGCATAACATAACATAATCCTACATATCATAACATAACGTTGCATAACATAACATAACATAACATAACATAACATAACATAACATAGCATGACATAACAAAACAGATAACATAACATAACATGACATAACAAAACGTATAACATAACATAAGATAACATAACATAACATAACATAACATAACATAACAACATAACATAACACAACATAACATAACATAAGGTAACATATCATAATATAACATAACATAACAACATAACATAGCACAACATAACGTAACATAACATAACATTACATTACATTACATTACATTGCATATCATAATATAACATAACATAACATAACACAACATGACATAACATAACATAACATACCTAACATAACATAACTTAACAACATAACACAACACAACATGACATAACATAACATAATATAATATAATCTTACTTAACATAGCATAACATAACGTTACATAACATTACATTACATTATATTCCACAACAAACATAGTACGTATGGCTCAACACAATATTAAATACCACGACATGACATCACGCAACGTGATATGACATAACCCAACATGGGACTATATAATATGCCCTAACATGACATAACATGGCATAAGATAACAACACTACATGACATGACATAGAAAATAACACAATTTAACATAACATAACATAATGTAATGTAATGTAACACTACATAGAATGTAATGTAATGTAACACAACATAGCATCTTGAGTTGTGAGAATTACGAAGTTTTACAGAGGATACTTAATGGGAGTACGCAACTGCACCACCGCTTTTTTTCCGTTGACGTGGACTGCATGTAAATCTTGCTGTTGAGTGCAAGCTCCTTTGAAACGCTGAAGTTTTTCAAAATAAATTTCTCCATGAAAAGTGCACAAAGTTCGCTATTTGACAGTGATCATTACTAGATATGTATATACATGTATGTAATAACAATCCATAAGCGTCTTTTCCCCCATTTCTCATTTCAAAGGTCCATTCATTGTGTGCATGGTCCTTGTTCCACTTCCTTTCTCCATCCCACTTGTGTGGACCTCGTATTCCTGTTCTATTCATTTTAGAGGACTACGCTTGGAGCTCAGCACTCCCCCCTCCAGCCCTCCCCCATAGCGCGTTGATATCCAGTAATTGCATACTTTGGCAGTTTCATGAGATCGGATTTCCTCATTACTCAAATTCTACGTTTTTAATTGAATTTCGCTCGCAGGGTTCGAAAGAAGTTCAGATGTTTTTCGATAGCGATATTTTTTCGCTCCATTTTTTCTCGTTTTTTTCCTCCTTTTTCCAAACTTCTGTACATTTCATTTATGATTTCCTAGGTGTAGTGATTTTTTTCTGTTTTCCTTACTTTATGTCCACCTTAACTTGTTTTTGCTTCACAGCTATGGTTTCCGTTTTTTTTTGAATTTTGAAAAAAAATTCTAATATTTCCGTATATGATGAAAAAGTAAATAAATGAAGAACCTACCTAATTTATCAACACACAACACTATCCAAAGCTCCTCGGTCCCCTGAGAATGTGAGGATTCAGACTGAAAAAGTTTATGATTTTTTAGCTTTTCATCCCAGATAAGTTTATCATTTCCTTGAAATTATTCCTGTAGATGAGTTTTGTTTTTAGCAAAATGCGAACATAAAAAAATAAAATTCAATTAATTGATTCCGCGAGATCGAGGATTTTTCGTGATTTTTTTTTCATGACACTGATGCAGCTCGAAACGATAAATGTTTCTGATGTTCATCAGTATATATGCTAAACTCCGCCGAAATCCGATTTTTTTTTGTGTATTCATAAACGTTTCTCCTCAATTTAGGTGAACACGTGATTTTGTAACTTTTTAGTGTTAAATTTTGTTTAGTTTTTACGCGGTTTTGCGCAATTTTCATATGAGAGTCGTCGTAGATTTCTGGGAAAAAACAGAGATTAAATGGAATATTTGAATATTTTCTCAATTTTGTTATCTAAACTTTATAAATTGCTGAATTTTTATTTTTCAAAATATTATTCTCAATTTCGATTTTTTTTTCGCACTCACTTAGTTGGTTGGATTTTCCAATTAAAAATTTTGGCAGACCGTCAAAATTTTGAAAATTTCTGAAAATCTCTATAGGGTCGGGATCAGGGCTATGCGTTCTAACGTTGACGTGTTAGCGCATTGACGGGTTTACGCAGTTTTCTCGAAAAATTAAAGATTAACGCTCAACAAAAAAAATTCTCAAAATCACGTTAATGCAATTTGTCAATCGTTGTGGAATTGCGCTACTGATTGAAATGAGACCTCTGATGATTTGTCGATTTTCGCTGTGATCGGGTAATGTTTTTAACGAAATGCAAAACTAACCTGTTAACGCATTAACGGGGTAACGCAGTTTCTTTTTCCGGAAATCAACGATTAACGCTTAACAAAAAAATATTTTCCACTAACTCACACCGGTGGTCAGGATCATACATATCTACTTTCCGTAGCGAGCGTCGCGACGGAATGCCTTCCAACAGCGGAACTCGGATTTTGGAAACGGAATTCCGCGGGGCAGGATCTCTCTACACACCGAGGGAGGTGATTTCTGGCTTTCGCGTCTCTAATTCCACATGGGACCTCTTCGCTTGCATTGAGTGGCGTGACGTGTCGAACTGCAAAAACGGGACAACTCCTCCCCAAGTGTGTAGAGAGCCCTCGTCCCGAATTCCGCTAACCCCTGAGGCCGGATTCATCATTGAAAAACGGGTTAGCGACTGCCCTGGGTTCGCCAGACCTGGGTTCGGAAATTGGGTTTGGTTTCGATAACTCAGCACCTTTGATTCATCAACGCAAATGTTGGGTTGGTTCCCCGAACCCATTTTTTGTTGACACGAGAGGTGTCTGCGAATGCACAACGTATTTTCGCGACGTCTATCTCGAATTTGCCGTTCAATCAATACTCAAATTTATTTTTGGCTAAGTCCTTATATCGCATTTTTCACTCTTCTCTTGCAGCTAGTGTTGAATTCTCATTCTAGTAGTCACCGTTCTTACTAATCTCTTCATATTTTACCGTGGTTTAATTTTCGCGTTCTTCTGTGAATTTATGTATTTTTTTGAATTTGTCAAAACTTCTATTGCTGCCTGGAGCCAGTTGTAGCCCATGTTTTGAAAGACTTCGTTCAAACATGTTCTGGTGTTCCAAATTCAAAATATTGCGCCGCGTAGCATATTTTTGCGTTTTAGCAATAACCCTATACTTCCGAAAATGATTTTCTAAAGGGGAGTGTTAATAACTTTATTGTTATCAAGCTTCGTATAGAATATCCTGAAGCGTTTTGCTTTTTTTCCGATCGACCTAATAGGGAAATATGGAGTACGCTATGGGTGAATCAAAAGCCTTTCTCGATTTTGGACAGTAGTGGCGTGTTGAAGTAGGTGCACCGTACAAAGTAAGGAAAGACACCTTATGTATGCACACACCTGTAATAACACCCTGCAGTGGTTATATATTCAAAAAGAAAATGTAGAACAGAATCAATTTGGCAAAACAGAACGGTCCAAACCTGGGGAAACCTTCCACTGGATGCAGTTTGTATTAAAATCCATCAGACGCTATTCGTATACCTCAACGCAAGCGCGGCACGCGCGGGAGTGGCGTGGGAGTACGAATGGCCTGACGCCAGGCCCGCGCGGCGCGCGCGTGACGACGGCCGTGGCGGCTCTTTAATCGGTTTCAGTATTAATCCATCATGAATTTCATTCCGTTCGGGATAATTCCTTCCAATATTATCCTCAGCTATCGAGATGATGTCACAGAATTATCTGGTACAGAATTTGCTTGTTTGGAACAGCTACGGCAACATTTTTTTCCGCTCCGCAATGACGTCGCCGCTCGAGTATTCATAGTCTGCGCAAGCGCGGCACGCACGTCACGCGCGTGCCGCGCTGCCGTTGAGTAGTATGAATAGCGCCTTAGAGCATATGCTGACGAACTTTCCCTTCACATCGATCACATCTGGTTTCTCACAGCTCTATAAGGACCCAACTTCCTTCTTGTCGTCTTTCTGGAAGAAAGCGAATTCAAGTGGACAGAAGAACAATAAAATGGGGCTAACAGAAAAAGGAGAACGATCGAAATTCAAAGAAAATAAAATCAGGATGAAAAATTAATACTAGGGTGGCGCGGAATCATGTTATGAGATGCTGGGGTGGAGAAAATTTGGGAAGCGAAAGAAGAGGAAAAAATGAGATGATGACGGAAATATTAGAGGGAAGGCGTAAATTTTTAGTGGAAGTCTGAAAATTCAAAAATGCTCCAAAATGGGCACAAACTTTTCAGCCGGCGTTTGAGTCGATTATTTTTAAGTAGTCCATTAAACACGAAAAGATGTCGGATTTATGGTAGATACTGACGATCTCTTCAATCACGTATATAAGTAGTATGCGCACTCATAATGAGTGATTTCTGCAAATCACATCACATCATTTCTGAAAATGGCGCTAGAGCGCGTTATCTAACTGCTCATTTTGGGTTGGGTTGCGTGGGCCCTCGCTCTCGCCTCGGGTTCTGCAAACCCAAAACCAAACCTATTTTCCGATGGGTTATTGAATAGATGAATCCCGAAAAATCGGGTTACGCTTGCGCTGAACCCAACCCAAATCGGCAAACCCAGGGCTTGTGCAATGGTGAATCCGGCCTCTGGTGAAGAATCTCGTGATTTTTTACAAGCCTTGGACAAAGTGAAAAATTGACGGACAATTTTAATATATACGGAGTCTGAAACAGGAAATTTCTGACGGCTTTATTGCACTTTTCGCCAATGCGAATCACCTATGCAAGTTTAAACAATTATCGTTTTAGCAAACTCTTCAAATTCAGGTTTCGAGCTGATAATTTCCGACACTCTCCAGTAATCTTCGAAATCAGATTTTTTCGTGAGAAAAAATATTCTGCTTCTTCATAAATTATAGATATTTACGTCTTTTTTGCCTGTATGAGCCTCTGTTTAGGAAAGAATTTTTTTCGTTAATCGCGTGCGTCTGCGCTCGCATGCTGCGTCTCCTCCTCCCCCCCCCACTTTCTCGCTGTCTCTGCTCCGGCTCCGCACGAGAGCGCGAAGGAACAGATTAAATTTGGCTTCCAAGCAGAGGATAACTTGCTGCTACTTGGACTCCTTCTTTATTACATTAAAATAGAATCAATAAAAATAATTGAAAATTTAAACAAAAATTCTTGGCAGGTACGGCCCGAATGTACCTCTTCTGAGTTTTGTCCCGTTTTGTGCATTCTCATACATTTGTACCTGTTTTGGTCTGGACCGCTGTCGTTTGAGGAATGTATTAGTTGCCCCGGGGAGTCCGTCCTTTACTCCGAAACATCGTTCTTTGGCATTTGCTTCTTCGTTTGAGGAATGCCCATTCGTTTGTGGAATGTATTAGTTGCCCCGGGGAGTCCGTCCTTTACTCCGAAACATCGTTCTTTGGCATTTGCTTCTTCGTTTGAGGAATGCCCATTCGTTTGTGGAATGTATTAGTTGCCCCGGGGAGTCCGTCCTTTACTCCGAAACATCGTTCTTTGGCATTTGCTTCTTCGTTTGAGGAATGCCCATTCGTTTGTGGAATGTATTCGTTACCCCGGGGAGTCCGTCCTTTACTCCGAAACATCGTTCTTTGGCAGTTGTGTAAACGCCTGTTTTTCCCTGAAATGACCTCTGTTCCACGCGAAGCACCCTGCATTTGTCCCGAGACAAACATGGACGTCAACGGTGTGGCAAAACACAACTCCAAGCTCGTGAGTCTGATATAGAAGCCTCACTATCCGCCCATGCGGTCGGCGTGCGTGTCGTGCGGAGGTTGCGCAGACCTTTTTTGAACATATAAATGGTTAAGCGGAAATGTTAGACGAATAGTGAGTAATATCTCAGTCAACGGTTTGCAGCCGTGAGAAGGCTCGTCCAAGAAAACCTTCACAAGATACGCTCGATATGCACGCCGACCGCATGGGCGGGCAGTCTCAATCGGGCAGGCTTTAACTGCTTGATTTAAAGGAATGTATCCTCTATTTCGAAGGTAAATTTAAATGGTTTGTGTTTTTCA
The DNA here is from genome assembly GCA_029168955.1 of Aplectana chamaeleonis. Classification (NCBI taxonomy): domain Eukaryota; kingdom Metazoa; phylum Nematoda; class Chromadorea; order Rhabditida; family Cosmocercidae; genus Aplectana; species Aplectana chamaeleonis. The sequence goes on along the minus strand of JAPDOI010000056.1, from coordinate 1,572,422 downwards.
AAGCGAGAGGGAAAAACGGCGAGAGAGTGTGGGGAAAAGAAGACGCAGCGTACGCGCGCACACGCACGCGATCAACGGCAGAAAATTTCACTACGAAACAGAGGATATCCTCGATTCGCATCGGGTTGAGCTGGTTGTGTTAGGGGCTATTATACATCTTAGGTTAGACGGTTGGTATAACTAAAGGCCTAGTTGATGTGCTTCTCTGGGCCAAATTCCGGTCCGCAATCGCGTCTTCGCACGCACTCGTCAGTCGAATTTCCAGCGCCAAAGCCGACTCGATATGGCTTTTTTATACAATCTCCTCCAATTTTGTTCAGTTTCCAGTTTCTAAAACGCACATAGAGTCAACAGATCGGCGGCTGTATCGCTGGAAAATCTTCCGACTCGAAAGCGCGCGGTCGCAAAGCGTGTCGAGACGCAATTGCGGACTGAAATTTGGCCCAGAGAAGCACAGTATACTTCGGCATTCCACAGCCGCTGGTTTTTGCGGCATGACCGCGTTTATCTATGAGGTTTCGAAATTGACCAATAGCAGACCTGCCGCGAAAGCTAGCGGCAGCGGAATGGTGAAGTATAACTATGGTCTAAAAATACTTTCCTTATAAATTGACCTACCACACCGCCCACCTATGATCTGCCCCTGTGGCGTTCTCTTCCCCGTGGCGAACGCCACAGGGGGAGGAGGAGGGGTGGCCGGTACATAGAGCAAAGAACGACGACTCTTTTCATCATCATCCCTCATTGCAACGCTTCATCAAACATTTTTTCCACATGCTCGGCAGATCGATTGTTCTTCAATCTAGGTCTCGGGGGGAGGCTGAGGGTGAGGACGAGTAGATGCTGACCAGAGAGGCCAGATGGGCCAGAGAGCAATGCACCAGCCGCACACTCACACACACACACTCACAAAGGAACTAGTAATTCGACTCTTCACATCCATGCATTTGCATATATTCCTCATCTCTACTTCAGTCTGCCTACATTTAAGACCATAACAAGGCAACTGATATTAGTCAGCCTGTCCATTCCAAATGAAATGTTCACATCTAGCACAACTTTTAGGTGTAGAGTCCAAATATGCCCTTCTCAGCTGCATAAAACCACTCCGAAAAAAGTTGTAGACGTTTTTCTCTGATTTCCGTACCCAATGCACTTCCCAAAACGAATAGTATTTCCCATGGGGGTTCTTTAAAGGCTGTGTTTACGATGAAAAAAGTGTTGGAAATTCCCCTAGGAATGGGAACGCATGAAAACGAGCCAGGGAGAGCCCCAGAGGAGCTCGAAGTTGCCACTTTGAGAGCAAGACAAATCCCAAAAGCGCATTGCCGCGCATTGCCGCCCACCGACGTGAACAAATGAAAGCTTGAAATCGTGAGATGAGCGATGGTTACCGATTATTTGCCCCGTTCTTCCCTTCATTCTCGACTTCTCTCTTTACTCAGGTCAGCTCGCGTACACAGACAATAAAAGACGGAAGTTACAAGCCTCGGAAAACTCGTCCACCATGCCTCTCTAGCTCAAATTTCGAGGACCATAACTCCGTTCCCAGACTGTCGTGTACGATTTCAGACAAATCGTTGGAATCAGCATGGGACCGTTTTCAAGATAGGCTGAAAAACAGAAGAACGATTTTTATCGTGAACACTGCCTTTAAGTTGCTGATCGCGAACCTGGGGTTTAATAGTCGGTTTTTTCAAGGTTTTAGACTTAATTCGTTCAAAGCTTTCCACCGAGGGAAATTTTCACTGTCGTTCTCGGGGCTAAATTCTGGTCTGCATTTGCGGACAGCGGCTGTTGCACCATGCAATAGGATGACAATCGTGCTGGGACCACTTAGTCCCGGCACGATTCACCTTTCTCCGAACACGATTATAATCGCGTCGCGTGATGCAACACCCCTAGTCTGTAATTGCGGACCGAAATTTGGCTCCGAGAACGACAGTAGGTCAAAACGCGACTTTGGACGACTTCCGTAATGCTAGGATAGATGAGGCTCGAAAAATTCTCTTGGGGTTATTTTGAGTGCTCAAAACGAACCTGGTATCCGCCTGTCGATTTTTGACAGCTTAGATTAGATTTTTTTTCAGAATACGGTGGGTATCCGGTAGTTTCGTCAAAGTCTCACATTTGACTCAAAATTTCCATGTGTAAGTTATTCGGGTGCTGAATACGAATTTGATGTTAATTTGTCGATTTTCGAATTATTAAGGTAGGTTTTGCCAACCTAAATGGCATGGCACCTACCCTAAACTACAGTAAGCCTCCGAATTTCGACAAACAACGAGGTTTACGGCATGTTAATCGAATCCACACCGCTGGTGTGGCTACGGAGCAGTTCGGCTGGCACACGCGCCTCGCGCGACAGAAAAACGCCGCGCGCGTCGTCGTCCTTGGAGCGCGTTAATGTAGCGCAAACTAGTTTTTTTTTCAGAAAGCCCAGGATAACGCGCTCCAAGAACGATGACGCCCTCAGCGTTTTTCCGTCGCGCGCGGCGCATGTGCCAGTTGAGGTGCTCCATAGCCACACCCGCGGTGTGGATTCGATCGACATGCCGATGTTTACTGTATGTGACGGTAGGCCGTAATTCTCCCTGGGCCAAATTCCGGTCCGCAATCGCGTCTCGACACGCTTTGCGGCCGCACGCGCTCGAGCCAGTCGAGTTGCCAGCGCCAAAGCCGACTCGATGTGGCTTTTTTATCCAGTTTTCTCCAATTTTTTATTGTTCCAAGTTTCTAAAACCCACCTAATTTTTTTTAGTTTCAAGTTTCTAAAACCCACCTAGAGTCAACAGATCGGCGGCTGCGGCGCTGAAAACTCTTCCGACACGGAAGCGCGAGGCCGCAAAGCGTGTCGAGACGCAATTGCGGACCGGAATTTGGCCCAGATAAGCGCAGTACCCGACCTCTTTTTCTGAACAACCTAAACATTGCCTTATGAACATACTTTCGCGAAGCTTGAAAACGTTCATAACTTCTTTCGGAGTGATTTTAGGCAGCTGCGAAGGACATAGTATGCGGACTCTACGTCCAAAAGTGGTTCTAGTAAAGTACATTTATTTAGGAGTGGCCTCTTTGATCAAAAAGGGTTCCAATTGTGAGACTTTACAAAAGTACCGTCCCCTTGATCCGGCTTGCTATTTCCGTCTTCCGGTCTGTTTTGCGTTTACGCTTTTCGCTTTCCGTTTCTGGGCCCATTTTGGTGTAATTGTTTTCCGTTTCCGTATAGAAGTTCTTTTTCGGTTTCCGTTTTCGGGTGGAAAATCTTTTTTTGTACACCCCTGGTTCCGCCCCTACAGATCTCGCTTCTGAGGCCGGTGATCTCATATCTCCAAAACATATTTTTAACACTCTCTACTTAGTTTGTTTTTTAATTATGTGTCTTTTTCATTTTATAGCCTGAAGGTACATATCTACATATGTAAAAATACATCAGTAAGGTAATGGCCGAATAAGGAAATAATAAATAAATAAATAAAATAAGAAAACAAATGAATAAACGAATAAATATGTAAATAAATAAATAAGCTATAGATCGGCTCCATCGGTCAGAGAGATCACGCTTCCATCGCCTGAGGGCATAGACGGTAGATCAAGGATCAGCTGCAAGATGCGTGCGTGCTCGTCATTCTTTCAATTAGATGGGCGTGACCCAGGCTAACAGCAATGCTCTGCTTTTGCAATCGATTCTGAGAATGAGAAAAGGGGGAAGGGCTCAAGAAGAATGCAATTATCCGCCATTAACCGCCCCCTAATACTATTATACTGGTTAGATCAAAGTTTTTTTTCGTGGTTGGGTAAGCACGAAAATCCGACCGTTTTATTCTCTTTTGTGGAATTTGTGTTCACTACATTTTCTTTTTTTTTAGATATTTTTGATACTTTTTTTTTCGCAAAAGTTCGAATATCTCAAGTATTCGCGATTCACTCGGGAAGCTAAATTATACAGTTTTTGATAATTTTATTCAATTGGGACTTTAGAATAATCTGTTTTTTTTTATAAACGATCGACTTTGGGTGACGGTATTCAGATATTTTGTTCTTACCGGTTTCTCATTTATTTTCTTTCCTGAATGTTCGACTCAATTTGAAAAAAAAATAAACATTTGTTTTTAAATATTCGGCCGTTTTGAGGTGACGCCTTTCAAATTTCCGGTTCATTCAGGACTTTGGATTTTCGTTTTATTAAAATATTCGATTCAGTAGTTTTCTTTTTAATTATTCGATTTTTTCATTATGAGACTTTTTCTTCAAACTGAGCGCTTCGCATCCTCGTTTGACAAGTTTATTCAGTAAAGAAAATTGATAGATTTTTAAATGATCGGCTTTTCGAATATTCGGGCAAATTCAGCAGACTATATTCGAATATTCGTTTTCAAAAAAATCGCTCAATTCCCTCGAGTGCGAAATACTTATACTTGAACAAAATAAAGTTTTTTTTCGAATTGGAGACTTTTCGAAACGTTTTCGAATGATCAGGCGTTTTCGGATGATCGACTTTTTCGAATAAATCGAGAAGCACACTTTTTCGAATAAATAGAAAAGCACACTTTTCGAATGATCGACTTTTCAACTTATCCAAAAATAACGTTTTTCCAAAAATCGTCTTTTCCACCGAGTAATTCGAAAATCGCCCTTTTTCGAATGAACGACTCTCTGATTTATCCGGAAATTCAACTTTTCGAAAAATCGACTAAATCGATTTACTCGAAGTCGACCTTTTTCAATCGGATGCTGATTCTAGCATTCGAATTAGTCCAGGTATATATAGTGTGTATTATTCAAGAGCCGTTCGGAAATCCTCATATTTTTTTGTAATGTAAGAAATTTTTATGTGGTTACCTGGTACTTGAATATGGATCCCAGTTGATTGAATAAAGAACAGATTTTTTTGCAAATGAATTTATTCAGTAGGAAATTTCAGACCGAAAAAATTCGAAGTAGAAGACTTATTTGGAATTCCTAGAATGCGTCCAATCGAAAAAAGTGAAAGTTTCCAAGAATTTGAATTCGAAATTTTTTTTGAAATTCGAAATTGTCGAACAACCGAAAAATCCATGAGGTGTTCACATTCGACTTCGAGCCGAATCTAAAACTTATACACATACACTTATGCAGGTACGAAACAGTTACATCGTAATTTAGAAAAGAGAAGAAAAAACTTCAAAAAAATATTAAAAGTTTCCCCATTTCATAGCACGTGAAATTCATGTGTCAATCATAGGGAGGAATATTTGAATACTGGAATACCTAGTGCTAATTGAAAGTCGCAAACCTTTGTTCCAGGGTAAGGTACGGCGCTGTGATCGGTCCGTGAGAGACGCGGCCCTCCCTCTGACCTAGAAATTTCGGCGGCCCCCAGGTGGGCCGTGAGCGTGATTTTTTGATCGGTGAAATTTCCGAAAAATTTGATGATTCCGGGAAAAAATTGTAACAATTATTTCCATATTTTGAACAAATTTTCAATGTGTTTTTAAATATGTTTATATTCAATTTCAATTTTTGACTTTTCGACTCGCTGAATTCCAGCTATTTTCACATGGCGACCGGTGCGGACTGCGACCCCCTCGCTTCCCGACTCCCAAAGCTGCGACCCCCCATCTCTGATAGTCGAAGCTTGATGCTAACCCTGCTCTGCTTATACAATTTTACAGCAGTTGACAGAAAAATACTCAAAAAACGCTAATAAAAACAACTTGCAGATTATTTGCCAGAAGTGCTGACCGGAATTTCTTCAGTACTTCTTCCGTGAAATTAAAATGTTCTCTGACGTTATATACATTTTTATTAATGAAATTTTCACCTTTCTACATTTTCTGTGTGGGACCCTTTTGCTTTTTCTCTCAGAAAAATCGCCGTTTCAAGTGCGCGATATAATTACATGCTCTGGCTAACACACTTGATGAATATAAGTTTACGGGATTCGATGCATCCAATAAGCGAGCATAACGTCATTGAGTATATCCATGCCTGAATTTGTATTATTATTATTATTATTATTATTATTATTATTATTATTATTATTATTATTATTGTTGTTGTTGTTGTTGGCTCATGTGGTTTATCTGTGATAATTAATAGTTATCATTTATATTTATAGCCTAACTTCCCAGAATCTGTACAATCTCCTCAATCCTGGCCGATTTTGACCACCCAAATAGACAAGTTCGGCGGCTATGGGGAAATTCCTTCATTTCCCATTACGTCATTCTGCCGCGTCGCCGCATGAAAAACCCCGCCGCGGGCTTTTTTCGGCTTTTCTGCGCGTCGTGTGTTCTATGATCTGGCGCGTGTGATCTTTTTTTCATGTGATCTACGCTTTCTCGCACTTCCAGCAGTCTGGCTGGCTGCCGAAGCCGTGGCTTGTTGCACTCTACTCTAATTGCGTACGTGACTTTCACCAGTTCTGTGCCAACTTCCGCAACTGCAGATCCGCATCTGCAGTTGCAGCTGCAGATACGATGTTGCACGCAACGCGCACGCGACGCGGGAAAAATTTGAACCCTCCACACTTGTCCGACCTTTGAACTCTGAAAAAAGCTTTTTCGATATGTTGGAAATATTGTGCTTGGCAGCTGGGCTGATTGTTGACAGAATCGCGAAAATCAGCCTGCGGCACGGTTTTCGCAAGCCGGACACGGTTTGTCTATTGGTGAATAAACTACCAGCGATCACCAGAAGACGCGTTATCGAACAAAAATTTTGCCGTGACTGCGGCAATCGCATCAGTGACGTCTACAGGCGCGTCGTAGGATTTTGACGATTCACGGAACAAACAGGGTTCCTCTTTTTGATCAAAATGTATTTATTCTAGTTCTTAATTTTCAATAATTAACGGTTTTATTCGATAATCATGGTGATAGTAGAGCCACATTTTTGCCAAGAATATGGGAAATTTGTATTTTTTCCCGATTTTTATGTGGTTTTCAAGACTTTTATAAATTTTTTCGACTTCTGGAATTCAGATAACTTCCCTATCCGAGTATTCTATTCACTCGGGTTCCTCATTATCGCCTTTTGGAGGTTCGGGATTTTAGATTATCCGTTTCTTCGTATATTTGGCCTACTCGGAAGCTGAAACAATGCGATTTTTTGATAAATCGGTTAATCCTCAAGAACTGAATAATCGATTTTCAGAAATTCGGCGGAATTATGCAGTGTATCCGAATATATTATAAGAGAACTATTTCAAAATCATTCGAGTACGTTTCCGTTTTCGCTTTAGTCTGACGCATGGACTAGGCTGCTGGCCTTGCGGGGTTGGCGGCCTCACTGGAGAATGGGGTTTCGATTCGCGCGGGTGATCTACCGTCGCAGCCCCGTCATTTCATCAGACTAAAATTATTACGCGAACTCTATATGATTTTCCTTTTTAAAATTTGAAAAAACCCAAATTGATTTTTTCCGACAATTTCACATATC